>OY970829.1:47894619-48494619 GCA_963853835.1 Calendula officinalis | reverse complement strand
AGTGGTGTATTTCTCATTAATGTCTTGTTCAGTGAGATCCTTCTTCTTCTCTACACAGTACTTTTCAATTAAATTGATCAACTTCATTCTTCCAAAGGCCTTTGTGTTGTGACCCCTTGATTTCAAGAATGTGATCATTTCTTTCTTTTTCTCTGCAAATTGTTCTGGCATATCAGCCTTCTGTTCTTTGCATTCCTGTACTTGTGCTTCAAGAAGTTCTAGTGTTTCATATTCAAGTTGCCTTATTTTTTCTAGTTCTCTTCTTTGTAGTTCTTTTCTTGTTTCAGCAACTTGTTTGGTTTTGACCTTTTGTTGAAATTGTGGCAATTTTGATATATCTGCTATATCTGCCAATTTAATTTCTGTGAATGGTTGTCTCAATATTCTAGCCCTTTCTGCTAATCTTTTGTTTTCATTTGCTAGAGAGACTTCAACCTTCTTTAAATATTTTACTCTCTTAACCTTCCACCTATCCTGTTTGGCTGATTTGGCATAGTTGATTTTGTTGACCATTTCATGACCTTGTGCTCTATTAGGTTGGTCTTCATCAGCAACTTCCTTTCCCTTTCCTATGTAGTTATCTTTCTTTATGTCTGGTTCAGATTCAATAACAAATTTGGGACCATAGAATTGTATCTGTGACATAGGAAGTATTTTAGGATGTGGAGGCAGGGAGCATTCATCAACTTCTAACCAGTTGATATCATCATCAATATCTTTTACCACCATTTGTGTTGTTTTTCTTTTTGGAGATGGTGGAAGTATCACTGTAGGTTCTAGTAGTGGTGGCAGCTCAATAATGTCATCAGTAGTAACCAAGGTAGTTACTACTGGTATGTCTTCAGAGATTACTACTGATAGGGCATCAGTAGTGTTTGCTGCCTTTTCTTCATTTACTACTACAATGATATCAGTAGTAGGAGTTACTACTGATACTTCTTGTTCAGCTTGTTCTTCCATATGAGCAGTAGTAATAGGCTCATCTTCAGTAACCATCATTTCTGGGCCTTCATCAACTGTTTCTTTTAAATTTAAGAGAGAGGATGCTGCTGCTGCAATTGATTCATCAATCATGGTTTGAATGTTGTCCTTCTCCCCCTTAGTGAGCTCAACTGGTGGAGCCTCACTATCATCAACTTTCTTTTTCAATTTTCTTATTATCTTGGTTTGTTGATGAAGCCTGTTTTCATATAGCCTCATCCGTTTGTTGATGGTATTAACATGCTTTTTCATTGCAGCCATAGTTTTCCCTTGGTTTGTAAGATATGTAAGACAATTTTGTACAATGGATTCAAGAGAATCCACTTTTGCCGTCAATTGTTGGATTTTAATACTGCCCTCACTCCATCTAGCAAGATAATCGGGCTCACTAACAGGTACATTGGTTTGAAGGTTTTCCATCCTATCCGTCAAATCAATAGATCTGCCCTCATCACTTCTTGGTGATTCATTGGGTCTTTTAGACATTCTCTTCTTCCTAGAAGAAGCAGAGATGCCCCCCCTTGTGGTTTCTTGGCACCGGGGTCCTTTGAGTAACTCCTCAAATGAGTCATCACTCAAAGTTGCCGAGGTCTGGGTCTTAGTGATGTTCTCACTATCCTGTGCACCCACCTTTGGGGCATCAGTAGTGAGAGCCCTCGCCTCATGTCCTCTCTCCTCCTTAGAGGACAACTCTTGGAGCCTGGGGTTTGACTCAATTTGTCCCCTGGTGTCCTTTAAAGAATGTTTCTTTCTTTTATAAATTGTGGAAATATTTTGGGTTTTGTCTGGTAGGTCTTCCACAGAGTGAAGAGTAGCACTCTGCAGATTTATTTCAAGTTCCTGGGACACATTCAGGACTTCTATGTTAGTGGGTGATTGAGTGGCTATTTGGGGTGGTGTTTCGGTTGTATTTGGGGGTGATGGAGTGGGTTGAGGTTCAACTTGGGTTGTATCTATGATTGAACCCTCTCCAATTTGTGTTTGATCTTTGATCATATTTGGAAACAATGGGGTTTCCTTGCCCGAAAATTTAAATTGTTTTCTCATATTTGAGAAAACTTTCTTGTTCAACTCTGGAATAATAAAAATGTTTTTGGGAGTTGACAAGTTTTGTAATTCAATGTTAATGATATGTTGGAGAAATCTGGGATACATTAAAAATTTTGTAGAACTAAGATTTCCCAACGTACCTTCAAAAATCATTTGAGAAAAATTAAATACTTGGTTTGTGCATAAGCAGACAACAGCAGAGGCTATTGCCTTATTAAACTCATTCCATGTACTTCTTTTTGGAGAAATACAATGCTGAATAGTATGTACTAAAAACTTCCATTGTGGGGAGAGAAGACCCTTTTGAAAAGTTACTATGTTGAGTCTCCCCTCATAACCCATTTTGTTTAAAATTTCAGCAATGAATTCCTTAGGAAGAGTAACCATACCTGCATCATCGTGTAGTTGGAGATGGTGTCGAATTGATTGCTCTGTGATCGTGATCGTCTTTCCATCCACTGATGATTTTATCATAGGTGCAGTTGCACCTTCTGTTCTTTCTGCATTGGTCCAAAAATCCACCAAGTGCTGTTGATAGGCTTTCGGTTTCACCGTTAATGCGAATTTAATGTATGAGTTCTTTAAAAATTGCACTATTGGTCGAAAGTCTTTAGTGCCGTCTGGATTGCGTAAAAACGCACACATATTATGGAACTCTGAGTATTTAAGATCGGTTTGAACGTTGAGAGATTGTAGAGTTGCCATTGTTGTTGAATTTTGTTACAGACTCAGGATTTTTGATCGTAAGCTAGGGTTTATCGAGAGGATTTAGCAAATCGAAGTGAAGATAATGCTAAACTAATCGACTGCCGCCTTTTATATCTTTCGATTTAACCTGCAAAAAGACTAAATTGCCCTTCGAATCATAGCCTAACGGTTATTTTCACGGGGGTTAGTTTGGTAATTGTGATTCTGAAAGACCAGTAGTAAATTGATACCAGTAAAAGAACGTCAGTAGTATCTACGAACATCAGTAGTAACTAAGGATTTTGACATCAGTAGTGACTATAGACATCAGTAGTAACCACCAACACACAAGACCAGTAGTATATGTGAATACCAGTAGTACTGACCAACCAGTAGTATTTATGTATACCTAATACACACCAGTAGTAATAAACTACCAGTAGTATTTTGTGCACATGCCTACAATCAGTAATACAGATCTACCAGTAGTAAAACACTTTAAATGAATAACTTTTTACAACAAAACTTTACACATGATTTTAAGTGAGACTTTAATTTATTAAAATCATTCCAATACTGCTAACCAAGAAGTTGAATCTTCCTACATCAAATGCTTTTGTAAAAAGATCTGCTAATTGATCATCAGTATGAATTTTAACAACTTTGATTAATTTCTTTTCATTACAGTCTCTTATAAAATGAAATCTTATTTCAATGTGTTTAGTTTTAGAGTGTTTTACTGGATTGTTCACAATACTAATAGCACTTTGATTATCAATAAAAATAGGAGTTTTAAGGATAGAGATACCAAAGTCTAGGAGCTGGTTTTGAATCCAGAGTACTTGAGCACAACAAGCAGATGCAGCTACATACTCTGCTTCAGCAGTTGATGTTGATACATTTGTTTGCTTCTTGCATTGCCATGACACCAGTCTTGATCCAAAGAATTGACATCCACCAGTAGTGGACTTTCTGTCTTGACATTCACCTCCATAGTCACTATCTGTGTAGGCTATGAGTTCAAAGGGTGAATCATGTGGATACCATAGACCTAGTGATGGTTTGCCTTTCAAGTATCTGAATATTCTTTTGACAGCTTGCAAGTGTAGTTCTTTAGGTCTTGATTGATATCTTGCACACACACAAACACTATACATAATGTCAGGTCTTGATGCAGTTAAGTACATCAAAGAGCCTATCATTGATCTATATAGGTGTTCATCTACATCCTCCCCCTCAACATCAGGATGTAGGTGTTTGTGTGTTTCCATTGGTGTGCTTGCACTCTTGCAGTCTTTCAAATCAAACTTCTCCAAGATGTCTTTAACATATTTTGATTGGTTTATCAAAATACCATCAGTTCTTTGACTTACTTGGAGTCCAAGGAAGAAGTTCATTGGACCCATAGAACTCATCTTGAATTTAATCTGCATCAGTTCTTCAAATTCTTTGCATAACAAATCATTTGTTGAACCAAATATGATATCATCTACATAGATTTGTACCAGTAGTATATCATCTTTGACCTTCTTTGTAAACAAGGTTTTGTCAATGGCTCCTCTTTTAAAGTTATTCTTCAATAGATATGATGATAATGTGTCATACCATGCTCTTGGTGCCTGATGTAGGCCATACATAGCTTTATCTAGTTTGAACACATAATCACCATGTTTTGGATCTTCAAAACCTGGAGGTTGGCATACATAGACCTCTTCTTCAATCTTCCCATATAGAAATGCACTCTTCACATCCATTTGATAGACTTTGAACTTCTTGAATGAAGCATATGCTAGAAATATTCTTATGGCTTCAATTCTAGCAACAGGAGCATATACTTCATCATAGTCTATTCCTTCTTCTTGAGTGTATCCTTGGGCTACAAGTTTGGCTTTGTTCTTGATCACTATACCTCTTTCATCTTTCTTGTTTTTGAAGATCCATCTTGTTCCAATGGCTCTTTTTCCTTTGGGTAGAGGTACAAGTGTCCAAACAGCTTGTAACTTGAATTGAAGGAGTTCTTCTTGCATTGCCTCAATCCAGTTTGAGTCCTTCATTGCTTGTTGGATCTTCTTTGGTTCATTTTGAGATAGAAAACATTCAAACATACATTCATTAGCTATTAAACTTATGTTACACATGTTTGCAGTTAAGCTTTTGTTTAATTTGCTTCTTGTTTGCAGTGGTGAGTTAACATCACTTAGAACAAGGTCTAATGGATGGTTCTTCTGAGTCCTTGTGGTTGTAGTTTTATCAACTACTAGTTGATTTTCAAGATTGGACTCATTTGTCTCAGGCAGTTGTTCCTCTAGTGATTCTTCATTGTCATGGATGTTTGGTTCATCATCATCTTGGTCAGAGTTACTACTGCTATTGTCTTCATTGAGATCAGTAGTATTGTTGTTGTTACTGGTATCAGTAGTATCTTGAGAATCTAGGTTATTGTTGGGACCAGTAGTATTTTGAGTACTATTACTGGTATCAGTAGTATTTGAATTACTACTGACCTTATTCTCAGAGTTACTACTGGTTTCAGAATTTGAGTTATTACTGTCCTCAGTATTAACTATTGGAGCAGTATTAACTACTATGTATCTCATCTCCTCTTGACCAGTATTAACAGATGATGTTCCTTCCTTTTGAGAGTGACAATTTGAATTACCTGTATTGAAATTCATGTTAGAATTAAAGGATTTGGTTAGATTGTCTATGTCAAATAGCCAATCTGGACCATTTCCTTGTTCATTAGGTACATTTTCATTAAAGGATACATTGATGCTTTCTTCAATTATCCTTAGTCTTTTGTTGAATACTCTGTATGCTTTGCTTTGAGTAGAGTATCCCACAAAGATTCCATCATCAGCTTTGCAGTCAAACTTACCAATTTGTTCTCTTGTAATCAGAATAGTACAAGGACAACCAAATGATTTTAAGAAACTTATAGAGGGTTTTCTTTTATTAAAAAGTTCATATGGTGTTTTAAAATGTGGCTCCACTATTAATACTCTGTTTTGAACATAACAAGCAGTATTAACAGCTTCTGCCCAAAAAGTAATTGGTAATTTTGAGTCTGCTAGCATTGATCTTGCTGCTTCAATGATGGTTCTATTTCTTCTTTCAGCTACACCATTTTGTTGTGGAGTTCTAGGTGAGCTGTATTGCCTGTCAATTCCTTTAAGATCACAAAAGTTAATTAAGTTAGCATTTTTAAATTCTGTGCCATTATCACATCTTATGGCTTTCACTTTTTGATCAGATGAGTTTTCCAGTTTGACAATTAAGTTCTTTATGAGTTCACTTGTTTCATCCTTTGTCCTGAGAAAGAAAACCCATGTATATCTGGAAAAGTCATCAGTAATAACAAGACAATATTGTTTCTTTCCAATACTCATTACATTTGTAGGTACAAATAGGTCCATATGTAAGAGCTGTAAAGGAACAGAAATAGAGTTCACAGATTTGGACTTATGAGAAGACTTGTGTTGTTTACCTTTTAGGCATGCAACACAATGATGATCACACATAAATTGTTTTTGAGGTAGTCCAATGACCAGATTTCTTTTTACTAAATTGTTCATGTTTTTGAAATTTGTGTGACACATCCTTCTATGCCATAGTTCTGATTCAGTGGTGTTTGCCTTGGATATAAAACAGTTGACCTCATTTGAAGAAATGAGTTCTCCCCCTATATCCAGGCAATACACATTGTTTCTCCTTGGAGTTCTTAAAACAACATATTTTTCATCTAAAATAAAGTCAGGAGAAAGAATGATGCACTCAATGTCTGTGAAAAGAATTTTATTCTTTTTATCACACACTTGAGACACACTGACAAGATTGTATTTTAGTTCAGCTACATAAAATACATCATCAAAGGTAATTTTGCCATTAGTAACAGTACCTTTACCTGTAATCTTACCTCCTTGTGGGTTTTCACCAAATGCCACATATCCTCCATCAAATAACTTGAAATCTTTAAGAATTTGTAGATTTCCAGTCATGTGCCTTGAGCATCCACTATCAATATGCCATGTTCTTCCTTCTTCTGGGATCTGAATGCTCTGCACAAGTGAGTAAGGGATTAGTTAAGTTTGGGAACCCAAGCTTTATATGTCTTGGGTTCATCCTTTGAGAAATAAGATTTTGGAGATTTAACTTTAAACATTTTTGGTGCCCATACTTGTTTATTACTGGTGTTTAGTTTTACTACTGTCCTTTTAAAAATGTTACTGGTGTTTGAATTTCTACTGATCTTGGTTTATACCCATGGGTTTTTGCTTTTGAATACTTTACTACTGATGGACCAGTAGTATTTGGGTACTTACCATGTTTAGAATAACCAGTAGTGTTTTTAGGGTTGACACCAGTAGTATATTTGAAAGTTGGTTTAGGAGCAGTAGTATTTTTGTAATTAAGGTTTTTACCAGTAGTGTTTTTGTACTGGTACCATACAGCATTATAATTAGGGTTAACACCAGTAGTAAAATTGTTACAGTTTTTACTGGTGTTGGAAAATTTAAAGTATTGTTTATTTTGATTTGATTTTCCATTGTTCTTGAAGTAATTGATGTTCTTTGGGCTTCCAATTCTTCTGTTTTGCACAAATCTTGGTGCACTTCTTCCAAATCTTGGTGTTTCAGCAATTGGAGTTTTTGTTTTATTTACTACTGAAGGGCCAGTAGTATCTTTTAACTACTGTGTCTTTGCTTTTTCTTTAAGGATTTTAAATTCTCTTAACTCTTTGCAGTTTATTGGATTGAAGTGACAATCCTTTGCTAAATGATTCATTTTGTTGCAAATAACACATCTTAATTTCTTACTTTTTGCACCTTCAGGTATTCTTTGATCTAAGAGTTGAATTTTATTTCTTTCATTTCCCCTTTTTAAAATTTTTGGTATATTTTTTTCATCATATTTAGGAGATTCATTTGGACTTTGTGCTGTGTGAAAACTTGTATCAATTGATTTTGGTGATTCAATTTGAGAAATTGTAAATTCAATTGATTGATCATCATCAGAAGAATCATTTGATTCAGATGTTTCATTATGTGATTGAGTTTGATTTTCAGTTTTTAATTCATTAATGATTCTTTCTGAACCGTTTTTAAGTGGTGGAATGATTTTATATGGAGGTGGTACTGCATGATATCCCACCCCATGAACAACTTTTTCTGTAGTTTGATTGTTAGTTAGTTCATCAAGAATTTTTGTGCTTCTTTCAAACTTTTTGATTGTTAATTTATTTTGTTCAATTTCAAGCTGACATTCTTCTAATTTACTTGTTAGTTCTTTATTTTTTATTTCATAAAATTCTTTCTCATCTACAGCTTGAAGTAATTCTTCCTTTATCCGTTGATCAATCATTTGATACACCTTTATCTGATGTTCTTGATCAGCAATCACACCATCAAACTCATGATTTCTTCTGACTGCTTTTGCTAAATCTTCATTTAATTTAGTATTTTCTTTTTCTAGATTTTTAATAATTTTAGCACATTCAGAAGTACAAGGTTTAGGTTTTACCTCAGTTTTATTGTCAGTAAAGGCCATGAGAGCTTGATTTTGAGCATGCTCTTCTGCTTGGAAGCTCCAGTCATAGCCTTGTCCTTGTTGTGAAACAAGAGCAGTTGATTTTGATCTTTTGTCTGGCTGAGGACATTCTTTTGCAAAGTGACCAAGGTTGTTACAGTTGAAGCATTTGACTTTAGTTTTGTCAAATCCAGCTTTGTCACCTTTATTGTAGTTGAGGCTTGTCCTACCAGTTCTCTTTAAGAATCTTTTGGTCCTTAGGCTCAGCATAGCCATCTGCCATTTAAGATCCATCTCCTCAAGATCATCTGGATTCAATTGTTCCAAGTCATCACTAATCAGTGCAGTATGCACATGACTAGTGAAGAAGGATTCTCTTGCAGTATCCTCAGAATCTGCAGCCTTTCCTGTGGAGGTTTCCTGACCTTGACCTGTACTAGATACAAATGCAGCATTATTAGAAGAAATAGAAGGGTTCTTTTGATTTACCTCGGTTTCAAATACTCTGAGATCATTGTAGAGTTCATCCAACTCCTTTTCTTCTAGTGCATCTGTTTGTCTATATACCACTGTATACATGGCCCATTCTTCACTAAGAGACCTTAGGAACTTCATGTTGACATCTTCTTGATCCATCTTGACCCAACTTGGTTAAGTTCACCAATTAGCTTGTTGAATCTGTCAAACACTTGAGTGAGTGTTTCATTGGGCTTTCCTTTGAAATTTTCAAAGTCTTGTTTAAGAACAGACTTCATGTTCCTCTTGGTACTCTTTGTCCCAACGAATCTCTTCTCCAGTGCTTCCCAAAGCACCTTTGCATCATCATACTCAATGAAGAGATGTTGATAGTCATTAGGAATGGCCAATAGGAGAGTGCTTAGAGTTTTAAGTTCGATTCCCTTGTCTTTCTTCTCCTTCTCACATTTAAGTTTGTTTGCCTCAGTTGCAGAGCTGCTTGCTTGACCAGGACCAGTTTTGTTTCCTTCAAGGACAACTTCCCACATGGAGTAATCTGTAATAAGCATGTATTGCTTAATACGATTCTTCCACATCCCAAAGTTGTTGGGAGTGAGTATAGGAATTTTGTTGGCCTGAGTGCTTTCATTATTATCAGTCATGATTAATAATGTGTGTGTTTTAAAGATTAAAACTTTTTGTTGTTCTTAACAAATAGTAGATCTAGAACCAATATGCTCTGATACCACTTGTCAGGATCGATTAACTATAGAGAAGTTAATAAACACCTTAGATCTAATTGACTATAGAAGTTGCAGCGGATCAACACTATATCAATAAATTAAGAACGATGAACTGTAAATAATAAACTTAAAATATTAAGAACACAGTTTCACAAAAAGCTTCAATGTATATTATCGAGTTAACAATACACACGTACGTTTACAATTCGTAAGGAACTATTTATAATAGTCCTTGAAGCTAAACTATTTACCCTAGTTATTCTAGGACTTGATTTACATTTGAATTCTATAGATATACATTGATTTACATGCTATAACTATCTCTACGAAGATCTCGGACTCGATATGTTCCATATAAGCTCATCAGTAGTATTCTGCAATCACCAGTAGTAATTCCATATCATCAGTAGTAAGTTTGGTGATCAGTAGTAAGTCCAATATCAACGTCAGTAGTAACTACTATTGATCAGTAGTATCTTCAATAAGCTTGATCAGTAGTAACTTAGTTATAGTCTTCATCAGTATCAACTTCATCAGTAGTAAATGTTTCTGCCCCATCAGTACTAAGTATGATCAGTACTAACTGCAGCATCAGTATTAAGTTGATCTGTGTTTTGCTCTAACAAAATCAGCGATTTTGTTTTAGGGTAGTCGTAAAATTAAGCACGGGAAACCGCCATAATATAGTACGGCAACCACCGTAAAAGTATGGCGAGTTAATTGGCATAAAAAATAAAAATGAAAATTTAAGGGTGTTTCAATGTCTTTACAAGTATGTCTGTCAACAATGTACCAGATTAAAAATAATGCCCAAACTTTTTAAGTTGACACCTTTCATTATAGTAAGGTTTAAAGTAGCCTCCAGATAAATAGAAATTGCCACTACCAATGGATGGGAAATATAGGGAACATTCTCTAGCTAGAAAACCATATTATGGCATGCCTGGAATGATCGATACGTTTCTTTAAATGCTAATTAAGCATAAGCGGAAAGTTCAGATCCATTAATTATATGTACGAACACCGATCTTCGGCCTTCATGTAAAGGTTTTCTTTTACATTTATAGTCTTTAAAAATCATAAAAAAATCTAATTCTCTTGCAATATTATGGATTATTCTAAGTAGGGGAGTGGGAAAAAGGAAGAAAAAAGCAACCTTTATTCTTCATTTGCGATGTATTCTTGAGTAACCAATAAGCTTTAGACATGAGGAATTTCCTAATGTAGAAATATTGGTTTGATCAAAGAACTTTGAATAGTACTTACAAAAATACTTTCCAAATTTGGTAAAACTTGATGCTGCTGAATCTTTCCATCTTTTTAAGCCCTCCATAATTGTTTCTCTGTATAATTAATATCATTGTCTATAAAAAGGATTATAGACATCATCACAACTCATACAATTTACATAGTCTGTACTTCAAGAAATACCCCCCCCCCCCCCCCACACACACACACACACACACATCATATCTTCATTTCATTATGTCAAAAATGAATGAACCACTTGCAGTAGGAAGAGTGATTGGAGAAGTGGTTGACACATTCACACCAAGTGTCAAGCTGAGTGTAACCTACAATCTCAATAAAACAGTGTCTAATGGCCATGAGCTTATGCCTAATCTCATCATTTATAAGCCACGTGTCGATATTGGTGGCGAAGACATGAGATCTGCTTATACTCTTGTAATTACCTTTTAATCTTTAGTTTATATATACATAGTACATATTTATATATGTGTGTTGATTTTGTTATTTATTTACTTGAAGATCATGACAGATCTGTTGGAAATTTAACTAAACATTAGTATCGTTAATAGTTTAAGTATATGTATTAGTTTGTATTAAAACTTAGGATAAAAGATGAAAGGGTACGAATTGGCCAAGAGGCACCTCCGAAGAGGCACCACCACAACTGCCGCCAATAACCGCCAGTAACTGCCGCCGGAAACCACCACCACCAAGGGTTGTGACTGTTGATTGCACCCCTTCGTTTAGTATAAATATGTGATAGTTTCATTCATTGTAAATTGACGAAATCTATGAATAATAGAAGAAATTGTTTGAATAATTATGTGTTCTTAGATTTCGATCCAACAAGATCCAGATGTTCCAGGCCCAAGTGATCCTTACCTAAGAGAACATCTCCACTGGTATGATTATTAGATTATTGAAGTACCATATAATTAATATTACTTGAATATGCACAAAATTTTGAACCCAATATTAATCTAAAGTGAGTGATTTTTACACCACCATTTTTATTGCATGTACAACAATCATTATTTAACTGCTAAGTTTGTACTGTGTGGTGTAAACATTAAAACTTATGGTGTAGAAATGAATTCCATTAATCTAATGTTTCAGGATCGTGACAGACATTCCTGGTACCACTGACGCTTCCTTTGGTACGTACACTTTTGCACCTTTCCATATGGGCTAAAATTATTTATTTATTTATTTTTTTAATGCACAAAATGAATCAACTGAATTAGTTACACTGCAGGAAGGGAGATTGTTAGCTATGAGACACCAAAACCCGTGATAGGGATTCATCGATATGTGTTCTTGTTGTTCAAGCAGAAAACAAGGAAATCGGTTAGTTCACCGGCTTCTAGAGACCATTTCAACACTCGTAGCTTTTCTCAAGAACATGGGCTAGGGTTACCAGTTGCTGCTGTTTATTTCAATGCTCAAAGAGAAAATGCCGCCCGTCGAAGATGATTAAACGTATAATGCAATGTATTTGAGCTAGGTATTTGATCAAACGACATTTATCGTATGAAATATCTCAAATATTAATACATATAATAAGTATATATGCAACTTCATTAATAAAGAAGAAAGGAGGCCTAGAGTTACAGGATTATAGTGATGTCCTGGTTTTCTTTATGTATTTTGTTTCATATTTGAAGTATTTGTATTATGTTTCCAACTCTATAATTAATGCAACAATATCGTATTTTGTTTCACATTTGAGTCGATTCTTCATTCATTGCACCTAAGATTCTTGTTTATGAAGGAGAAAAAACAAAATTGAAACATCTCATAGATATTAGCATGGATGTGAATCAAGGGAACAATATTCTTGCCATAAGCAAGCAGGATATATTTATTTTCCCTTCTCGACCATTAAAAAATGAGCAAATTTTCATGCATATTGTCTATCTTTTCACTTTCAATTGAATGTGACAATTGTGCTTGAAAAGATGAAAAACACGCTCATTTTGAAGCAATCCCTATGGGTATGAGTCAAAAGAACAATCTTTTTGAAAACCAAAAAACCCCAAAAAATTTAGTCGTAGGTGTAATAAACCTGCAAGTGTGTTGATGATGTATCTAGCCTGTCTTTTTGTTCCAGTGTGAATGTGACAAGTGTGTTTAATTAAAAGACGGAAAAAATCACGAATCGTTTTCGATGACGAAAAAAACACGAATCTTTTTCGATATATGAGTGTGATTTAATAGAACAATCCGGCCACGTCGTGTCTTGTTCGATTGGATGTGATGAGCGTATTTTAAAAGATTAAAGAAACGCGAATCTTGAAGCAACTCGAATGGTCGTATGATTGTGAAACGAGAGAGCAATCTTTATATAAAACTTAAAAAGGACCCCTAATCTTGATTCTAATTTCTAAAGTATAATAAAACCGAAAACTCTTGAAGCATCGTATAGTATATGCCCTGTCTTTTCGGTTTTTATTACGTGTGACAAGTGTGTTTAACACGATTAGAAACACGAAAAGTCATGATGCATGTAAGTATATGACAAGTGTGTTCAGAGCATGATATATTATGGTTGTTAATCAAAATAAAAAAGTCTCACCCGAAACTCGATTCACCCAATTCCTTAATGGGTCAGGTTTCAAGTTAGGATTCTTTTAACTCAAAACCGACGGGCTCGACCCGATAGAAACATAACTGAACTAACATATAGCGATTCCATCGTATTACAGATAATCAGAAATGGATTCAAGTCAACGGAAAGTGAGATTCAAAGGGTTTTTAATTTCAAATACATTTCAAGTGATTGCAACGTCATAATTAAGTGATTTAAATCAACAGATGACATTCGAATCAAATGCTTTCAAATAACATTCATTTTTAGGTGTATTCATAAATAAAAGATCTTTTTTACGTAAAGGAGGAAGCCGAACGAGCAACAAATTGCGCCGTTAGCTCTTTTTTTTGTTGAATAATTAATTATTTTGAAAACAATATTTATGAACCTAGGTGTCATATTATAATATTATTGTGCATAACATGTTGTACTCTATTGAGGAGCTACACCACCACAGGTGCATATTTTTGAAAGCAAGAAACGTTAGAGATCGATGGGGTCGCATGTGTTATATGGGCAGAATGTTTGGCTGATTTCAGAGCGTACCAAAAAATTTTAGTTTGATGACAAGCTTATTCTGTTCTTCTTGTCAGTAAGAAAGCGCCAACTCCTTTTTAAAGGAATATGAGAGAAAGTGATTATTCCATTCTCATTGAATTGTTTAAATACATGATTTACAAACTAATTACCAAAATTACATGAGACTAATAAGGAAGTAGATAAATACAAAGATACAATAATATTGACCATATTATTCGGTCTAATACTCCCCTTCAGTTTGGAGTAGGAGGAGTTCGTATGCACAAACTGGACTTGAACCGTTGGAATAATTGTCTTGGTAGCCCTTTTGTGAAGATGTCGGCATACTGATGATCTGTGGGAACATGAATAACACGGATACGAACAATCTTCACGAGCTCTCGAACAAAATGGATGTCAATTTCGACATGTTTAGTACGTTGATGTTGCACCGGGTTATCTGATAAGTATACGGCAGAAATATTATCACAATAAACAATCGTTGCCTTAGTTACCG
Source organism: Calendula officinalis (assembly GCA_963853835.1). Taxonomy (NCBI): domain Eukaryota; kingdom Viridiplantae; phylum Streptophyta; class Magnoliopsida; order Asterales; family Asteraceae; genus Calendula; species Calendula officinalis. Next base: position 48,480,299 of record OY970829.1, on the reverse strand, counting down.
GTACATGAAGTTCGAGGAGGAGGTTCCTAAGCCAGCTTGTCTCGGCAGTAGCATTTGCAACACCTTTATACTCTGCCTCTGCACTTGAACGGGAAACCGTAGGTTGTCATTTGGATGACCATGACACCAGATTATTACCGAGGAACACACAATAACCGGACGTGGAACGTCGGGAGTCCGGACACCCCCCCAATCGGCGTCCGAATATGCGACAATACCAAGATCCTTGGACTTTGCGATTGAGAGGCCTTGATTTGAGGTGCCTTTTAAGTATCGAAGTATACGTTTGATAAGATTAAAATGTGGTTCTCTCGGTGCATGCATGAATAAGCACACTTGTTGGACAACATATTGAATGTCGGGCCTCGTGAATGTTAAATATTGGAGGGCGCCGGCAAGACTCCGGTAAGTTGTAGGGTCTTTCATGAGGGCCCCGGCTGTTTCACTTAATTTTGACGCGGTGTCAACGGGAGTTGCCACCGGGTTGCAATTGGTCATATTTGCTCGTTCAAGTATGGATTGAATGTAGTGCGATTGCGACAGAAACAAGCCGTTAGTTGTATGTGAAACCTTTATTCCAAGAAAATGATGTAATTTACCTAAGTCAGTCATAGCGAATTCATTGGAGAGGTTCTGGATGATATTTTTGAGTAATGTATCGTTGGAAGCGGTGAGGATGATATCATCCACATATAATAACAAATAAGCAGTGTCGCGGCCGTTGCGGTATATAAACAAAGATGTGTCTGTAATAGCACTTTTGAAACCCGTGGAGGTAATGTATGCCGCGAATCGTTGGTACCATGCCCGGGGTGCTTGCTTAAGACCGTATAGCGACTTTTTCAACCTGCACACAAAATCCGGATGATTGCGATTTACGTACCCGGGTGGTTGATGCATATATACCGTTTCCGATAAGTTTCCGTGTAAAAACGCATTTTTAACGTCTAGTTGGTGAATTGGCCAGGAACGGGATACGGCCAAAGTGAGAACTGTGCGAATAGTTGTGGGTTTGACTACGGGACTAAACGTTTCGTCACAGTCAACACCAACCTGTTGTGATTTACCATTCACCACAAGACGGGCTTTATATCTAGCCAAGGTGCCATCCGCTTTAAATTTATGGCGATATAGCCAAAGGCAACGTATAATATGAGCGGATGGGGGTCTCGGTACCAATTCCCATGTATCATTGTCACATAAGGCTTTGAATTCCTCGTTCATAGCGTGTTTCCAGTTAGGATCATGGAGGGCTAGGTGAGGGTTTTTGGGGAGAGGGGATATGGTGGTGGTGTGTAGGTTCAGCTTATGGATGGGTTTGAGGTGACCGGTATGGGAACGAGTGGTCATAGGGTGGATATGGGTCGGGGCAGGAGGCGTGGGTGGGTTTGGTTGTGGAGGAGGATGTGGTGGCAGGGGTGGTATCGGTTGGGGTGGTTGGTCGGGTGGCGGGTTGGACAGTGGGTGTGGTTGCGGGTTGGGCAGTGGCTGTGGTTGCGGGTTGGGTTGTTGGTTTGGTGGCGGGTGGGGCAGTTGGTGTGGTGGAGGGTTAAAGCTACCAAGTGTGGATGGTAGATTGGAGTAGATGGAGAGGAAACGGTAGTCGTGAGGGGTATGTTGGGTTAAGTTAGAGGAAGGGAATACCGTTTCGTCAAAGGTTACATGGCGGGAGATGTGAATCTTTCCGGTGAGGGGATCAAGGCAACGGTAACCCCGATAGTTTGTGGGGTAACCAAGGAAAATACAACGTATGGAACGTTGGTCAAGTTTATGGTTGCGATTTGCGGACAGGTTCGGGTAACATGCACATCCAAATACACGGAGGTGATTGTATGAGGGGTGGCGGCGGAAGAGGGCGAAGGTGGGTGTGTTTTTGTTGAGGGATTTGGTAGGGGTGATATTGTGGAGATGAGTGGCGGCATGAAGGGCATCTACCCAAAAGTATGGGGGTAGAGATGCGTGGGCTAAGAGGACAAGAATGATTTCGTTTAGGCGACGAAGCATTCTTTCGGCACGACCATTTTGTGGTGAGGTGTGTGGGCAAGAGAAACGAAAATGGAGGCCATGGGTCGTAGCAAATGTTTTAAAATTGTTGTTATCAAACTCCCCACCCATGTCACATTGAAAAGTTTTAATTTTAGTGTGAAATTGAGTTTGAATGTACGTGTGGAATTGAACAAATTTAGAAAACGTTTCGGATTTAAGCTTGAGGGGGTAGACCCACACGTATTTAGTAAAGTTATCAATTAAGACCATATAGTATTTATAACCATTTTTGCTAACGATAGGAGATGTCCACAAATCACAATGTATGATATCAAATGGTAAAAACGTATTAGAAATAGATTCACTAAAAGGTAAACGTTTATGTTTTGAAATTTGACAAGAATGACAAAGAGATGGAGTATGATTACTCTTATTGCACGAAATAACATTAGAAGTACGTAAAAAATCTAAAATATGCCCGGATGGATGGCCAAGCCAGGAGTGCCATAGTTCGGAACTAGACACGGATAGAAGAGTAGGTTGTGTAGGCTCCGGGTTGGTGAATGGGTAGAGAGCTCCCGTGCTATTGTGTCGTGAAAGGATCATCCCACTCCGAAAATCCTTCACAAAAAAACCAAAAGGGTCAAATTCAAGGGAAACTAAGTTATCTATAGTAAATTGACGAACGGAGCAAAGGTTTTTAATAATGCCAGGTGTGTAAAGAACACGGTTAAGGTATAGTGGTTTTGGATTTTGGGTAAGGGTGTGTCTTCCAGATCCTTGTACTGGAATGCTATGTCCATTTCCTACAAAAATGGATTTAATGTGACTATGATTAGAAAATTGGTTGAGTTTACCTGTGTCACCGGTAAGGTGGGACGATGCACCCGTATCCATATACCACTGGGGATCGTCCGGCGGGTCCATGCTCATAGCCTGAAACGCAGCGCCAATATCGGTGGGCTCGAGAGCGTTGTAATCTGCGGCTGCATGAGCTTGATGCGCATCCCGTGGCCTGTTGGACTCCTGGTTGCGGTTTGGAGGGCGGCGGGATTGAGACTGTGGTGGAGCCTGTTGTGGAGGGGGGTACCACGGATACGGCCAACCCTGTTGAGTAGGGTACGGACAGGGCGGGGGCATCATGCTCCACCAGGCGGGCATTTGCGGCATCTGCGGACGGGGTGCGTTCGGTATTGCGGGCCGGACCGGTGTTGATACGAAGAGGGCTGCCCAGTCGAGAACCTGTTCGAATTCGAGCGGTTTGAACCCCGCTGAGAATTGTTTCCTCGGGAGTTGTTGCTGTTGGACGACTGTCCACGTGGAGGACGAGACTGATGTCGCGGGTCAGTAGCGACGTGTGCCTCGGACTGGGTCTCCGGTTTGGATTGAGTACTATTCCGAGCAAGTTGCCTGTTATGTTCTAGCTGTAGCATATTCCGGGCCGTATCCCAATCAGGAAGGGTCTGATTGATGTATGCCGCGGCGGTGTCGTACTCGGGCGGGAGACCACGAACAAGCTGGAGAACTAGCCGTTGTTCGTTGACTGGGTTGTCGACATCGGTCAGTTGGTCAGCTAGGTCTTTGAGTTTTTGGCAATACTCCTCTAGCGACGGTGAAGATCGGAGCGTGAGATTCGTGAATTCATGCTCCAAAGCTGCGGCATGAGAACCTTTATTATTAAGAAAAATTTTCTTAATCTTCTCCCATGCCTTGTAGGCAGTGGTGTCGGGTTCAAGGACACGAATAAGTACGTCATCGGATAGAGTACCATAAATCCATTGGAGAACAATGGCGTCAATCTCTAACCATTGTGCGTAGGCGGCGTTGGTGGCGGCCGGAGGTGCGGTACCGTCAATATGCGACAGAACGCGGTAGCCCTGTGCGTGAAGCCGGAAGAGCTTCACCCATGATGAATACGTGACTTTGATTCCATCCAACGTACGAACTTTGGATTGGATGTTCGTCACAGTGTACACCGGATGTAGGGGCTTCGTATTTGGTTCGTCACCCATGGATGCAGACGGATCGCTAGCGGCTGCGCTAGGTCAGACGGCCGAAGCTGTCGAAGGAAAGAAAAGAGAGAAAAAAATCCCGTTAGGGTTAATGCTCTGATACCATAAAGGAATATGAGAGAAAGTGATTATTCCATTCTCATTGAATTGTTTAAATACATGATTTACAAACTAATTACCAAAATTACATGAGACTAATAAGGAAGTAGATAAATACAAAGATACAATAATATTGATCATATTATTCGGTCTAATACTTTTATCCCGTTATTTTTTTGTTTTATTTGTACCTAACTCAATACTTGTATAATCGATAGTTTAAACTGATTTAAGCATGCACAATATATCGGTGTAAAAAGTGTGTCAATATTTGTCTTTAAGAAATGATCTTAGTTGATAAAAAATCATATTACGACTATTTGAAAAACTCATAGTTTATTCGAATTTGAATTGATTGGGATTAATGCATGACCGTATATAGGTGTCAACGACTAGCTAAATCTAATCATCTGTTTAATTCAATAAATGACGTCTAATGGGACAACATTAGTGAATCTCTCAGTCAGTTTTATTTTCCTCTTTCTTATTGCAAAAGGTTTATTTTCGGAAATTCTAACCGGCCTACAACTTCTAAAATCATCCAAATATGAATTTAAATATACAGATTGAGAGAAAAAAGTAGTTACGTTTTTTTAACGGCAAAAATAAAATAGCTAAGTAATGTCAATATATCCCTATAAATTGTAACAGAAAGATTATACTTCCTCCGATTCAAAATAAGTGATACACTTTCTTTTTTGAATTGATTCAAAATAAGTGATAAACTTTAAAAAATTATCTTATTTGACAAAAAATAGTGGGACTCACGCCCACTCACTATCAATTTTAACAAATTGAAATGATCTCTTTACCTTTACTTTTTACTTTTAAACATCATTACCCCACTTTATTAAAAAAGTGTGGGACGCATTCCCAACTAACCATCAAATTAATCTAATTTAATTATTATTATAATATTTTGCCTCAAAAATCATGATACCCAAAGTGTATCACTTATTTTGAATCGGAGGAAGTATTACTTTTTATTAAATTTTCAAAAATATTTTATTTGATCAATATAAACATTAAAACTAAAGAACGAGATTAGATAAAAGATTTTTTATGGATTTCACGTGTCAAATATTTTATGAGTAAGATAAGGAATTTGATTATTTAAATGATTATTTATAATTTTCTAACGTTATAAATGTGAAAAGGCGAAATGGAGGGAGGAATTTGTAGATACGGAAGAAGTACAGGGTTTGCAGAACAGAATGCAGTCAGTCTGCCATACTTTGGGGGACAAAGTTGTGAACCCCACTTTGGACCAGGCCATACGTGTCTGCAAACCAACTGGGCTCGTACCACGGCCCCATACCAAACATCGCCCTTATAAAAGCGTCTTTTAACCCTTCTGAGTCAATGATTACACGAAATTACATTATCCTTCTCCTAGAATCAAATTCATATTATATCCACAAAAACATCGATTTAATGGGTAAAAGTAAAGACTTTGATGGAATTCTCTTGTTCTTTTTATTATTACTAGAAGGTTACAATAGTGCAATTCGGTGACAGATAACCTGTAATTACACTTTGTCATGACCAATTGGTGGATGGTGATGGTTGCGGGTGGTTGCGGTAGTGGTGGTGGGTGGTGATGATGGAAGTGATGGTGGTCAATGGCGGTAGCAAGGGGGGGGGGGGGGGGGGGGGGGGGTCAAGGTGGGCCATTGACCACCCCCAATTTCTAGGTTTTTAATATATTTTTTTTTTTATTTTCTAAAGTATAAATTGTAATATTGGTATAATTGACCACCCAAATCTTAAAAGAAAAAGGGTTTTATGCGGTAGAAATTGGTGACCATCGACCTTCACTCCTCTCAATACTCTCAGTTTTTCAGTTGTTCAGAAAGTGAAGCCTTAAGCCTTTAAGCTCTCGTCATCTTCATCCCATAAATAAGTTAATCAGACATCTTTATTTGCTTTTCTATTTTAATTGTCGCATCATCCAGGGGCGGTAGGACATGGTCTCAAGTTCAATATATGTATTGTTTTTTCATGGCTTAAAATATATACAGGGTCGTCCCTAGGCATGGGCAACAAGGGCGGCCACCCAGGACCCACAAAATTTAGGGGGCCGCTTTAAAAAAAAATCAACTCATGTATACATATGTGTAAACTTATTTAAATCAAGGTAACTCCAACGAAATATTAATTATCGGCAGACTAAAGGGTCCAATCCGAACATTTAACTTGGGGCGTCACTTTTAATTTGGCGAAATTTTTTTAGTTATTTGAAAAACAAAACTACTTTAGGAGGCCCAATTTTAAAAATTTTACTCATGGCCCAAAAATTGATTGGATCGGCCCTGAATATAGACTTAGATTTTGCTACATGTTTATAATTTTTAAGTTTTGCCCCCTCTTAATATTTTTCCTGGTACCGCCCCTGATGGTGGTAGTTGTAATTTCAACTTTTTAAAGTTTTAAGAGAATAATAAAGATAATTATAATTACATAATGAGTATGTGGTTTGTTAACTTAGTTGGTTAGGATATTGTGCTAATAACATAGAAGTCACATGTTCAAGTCTTGAATGGTACATATTTATTATAATATAAACATATCTCGAAATAGCAAGTGTGTTGATTTAAAATTAAATTTTTTTAATTTGAAAATATACCAAATGCATTATATATTGTAAAGATATTATGAAGTATATTAGTTTCATAAAGTTAGTTAAGAATTTGATATTATATATTAGAGTAAATTACATGAATGGTCCTTTAGGTTTATAGCAAATTTCACCAATGGTCCTTTAGTTTCAAAAATTACACCGATGGTCCTTATTTTTGAAAGGTTTTTCACCGATGATCATTTACGAAAAAATCCGTTTATTTTTCAAGTTAACTAACATCACATGTGATGCACATGGGGGTACTTTGGTCAATTTGTATTTCCTAAAGGACCATTGGTGTAATTTGCTATACACTTAAAGGACCATCCGTGTAATTTAATTGAGAACGGGAAAGACAAATTGACCAAAATACCCCCATGTGCATCACATGTGATGTTAGTTAACTGAAAAAATAGACGGACTTTTTCGTAAAGGACCATCGGTGAAAAACATTTCAAAAATAAGGACCATCGGTGTAATTTTTGAAACTAAAGGACCATTGGTGAAATTTGCTATAAACCTAAAGGACCATTCATGTAATTTACTCTATATATTATAAAGGGTATCGCGCAAAACAGCGGTATTATTATTTTTCATATCAATGTATAAACGGCTTAAATTATTTTTCATATCAATGTATAAACGGCTTAACTTGAATTTGTACAAATTTAGCAGTTTGTATAAAATGTTTAGCTTACTCTACATTTATTGTTATAGCAAGCAAGTGTATTGACTAGTTTAAGGCATTTTATTTATAGAAAGTCTCAAATTCACTGTAATGTGTATAAATTTAGAGTAAAAATATTTCTAAGTTTGCCCTATTCGTTTGAAAAAAGCATTTTGCGTGCTCTTTGTGACTAGTAAATGTGAAAATAGGGTCATCTTCGAGGGTGTATGAAATGTACGATTGTACAAATCCTCCAAATTTTTCTGGAGGTTATTTTGACACTATATAAACTACTTTACATATCATAATCACTATTTTACACTTTTTATAATATACTTTAAATATTATACAGTGTGGTGTGTAAAACAATTTGTGTTGTATAAAAATCACTTTCCATTTTTTTGTCCTTCAATTTACTTACTATGTCTAATGCGAAAAAATATATTTTTTATATTAGTTGTTGGATCAAATTAGAAATACAGAATTTCTTAAGGTGAGTTTTTTTTTTTTTTTTTTAACGTCACCTAATTTACTCATTCACGAGCCTTGGATCCATGGTTTATAGGTAACTGGCAACACCTTAGACCAATCTCTAATATCACTAGACTATAATTTTTTAATAATTTCTTAAGGTGAGTATCAATCTTAATTCCCAAGAAAGGTTGGTAATGGACTCCATATTAATTTTGGAATGATATTTGAGTGGGAAATACCACTTTAAAACAAGGTTATCCAAGACTCCTCGATTTAGACACTGACCCGACTGTGATGGTAATCAAGAAACAGAAACACATCTTTCTATGAAATAATTGTATTGATTTCTATTAAATTTTCATATGTTATTATGTTATTAATAAAATGACTGACATGTGAAATCTACTAATTATTTTTCTTAATTTCATCATTTGATTTAGACATTTGTATTGATCAAATAAGTAGGAAAAAAAAGTAAGAATATTTAGTAAGAATCAATATCATTTTTCTCATTGACTACTGGATAATGCGAGATCTATGGAAGCAAGTGATCAATTGGTGGAACCCAAATTCTTCTACCCGGCAAAGCCTCAAGGATGATCTTCATTTTTGGCTATTCTTAATCTACTAGCGGATAAGGACGGAATATCGAGCTTATTGCTCGTACAATTCTATAATTCATTTGGAAATGTTAACCCAAGATTTGTAGATTAATGGTTATGGTGAATTGTATAAGGTGTTACCCATGATTTATTGGTCATCCGTTCAAGTCCCATAGTGGACAATTGGTGTAGATTAATTGCTGTTAAAAAAAAAATTGGAAATGTCGGATCAAGGTTGCTTTTGATTCCAAAAAACCGAGCAAATATACTTTAGGCGATGATGTAATTCCTTTTTCCTTTTTATGGCTTTCGAGTATATGTTCAGTCTTTCAATTTTAATTGGTTACAATGAGGTGGCAATTCATTACTTGTATGTTTTATTTGTATCTTTTTCATTTTCTGACTTCTTACTTAGAGTCTTTATTTCATTTTAAATAAAATCATACTCTAAATTTAAACTTTGAATGTCAATTTAGGTTTAATGTAAATACCAGCAAACGATATTTTAACGCCAATTTATAGCAGGGTCCATAATGCGGAATATATATTCTTAACTCTTTGTAGCTTGAAATTACTAGTGACAATTCAAAGGTTGGAGGGCCCGTGGCCCCCTAAGGGAGCCTGTGGGTTAACTTATTAATAGCAAGTAGGTTATACTACAAAGAGTTAAATTTTACTATTTTATTTCTATATCAAAAGTATTTATCTCAAGATATTAAATCTTTTAATTTTATAAAATTTGAAATTGTATATTCTACGCTCGTAATAATAATACATTTCATAATCAAAACAACTAAATACTCCGTAATGCAAGTAAACGCAAATTACATTTCTACCTATAGAGAATTACAAAATTAAAACCAAAATAAATACTTAATTTCTATTGTTCATGGTGTACTCAATAGTTACCAATATATTATTTTAGTTTTGTTATTTTGAATTCTATATAATCAGATATGTGAAAAACGTTTAACATGAACCAATAATTAACTGAATATTCAATTCACACACTTATAACTAAACATAAAACGATATAATTATATGTTACTTTACGCACATACTTATTATAAATAAAGCGTCAATATGATTATATATTAAAAAGAAAAGAAATAAGAAATAAGAAATAAGAAATAATAAATACAAGCTAAGTTGAAATCCTCTAACATCAAGCTATGATTTTAGCATAACTATGTTAAATTTTACATACGAACTAAAAATATAGTTTTACTTTCAATTTGGTCTAAATTTAAAATTTGAATGACAATTGTATGTAAACGAGTAAGATTTACTATTTTGACAGGATATTTAAACATATACTTTTAAAGTCGGGATAAAATTTCTATCTGAATAATTTTTAATTTAATAAAAGGTTTAAATGGGGCCAGCATGAAGTATCCTCCTTAATATAAAAAATAATGTAGTGTTTATTTATTCATGTATTTTTGTTTATTGCATTTTTAGTTATGCATCTTTGATTTTTATGAAATAAAATATAATTTTTATTTATTCATGTATATTTGTTTAATGCATTTCTAGTTATGTATCTTTGATTTTTATGAAATAAAATATAATTTATTTTGTTATAGGTGTTCCTAAAAATGTTACAGAAAAAGAGACACCATTAACATAATAAAACGTAGTGTTTCTGTATTAGTATTGGAGAATGTAAATTTGAGAATTAGCTGTTTAGGGTTTAAAATTACCGAATCATACCTAGGCTCTTAACGATTCATTCATATTAAGGATAATCTAGGATTCCATCCTATCACTTTCCTCTAGACCAAAACATTTAACTTCTCCATTGTTATTCATGCATCTTGTCACTTCCCTTTCTCCTTTTGTTTTTATATAAATAGTGATTTTATGTCCATTGTTTGTACTTTATAAGTAATAAGTATTAAATTAAATAAGATTATAACAAATAAACTATTAAAAAGTTGGTGATTTGGCACACTACCACCACTTGTGTTGTAATAAATTGTATTGATGTCATACATTTTGTCGTTGTATGCAAATCAACATTCAAATAATTTGCTAAGCATTTTAAATAATGCTAGTATTTTAGAGGGCTTAAAAGTTTTAATACAATTTGGGACCTTGCAACTGTAAATGTTACCTCATTCAACATGTTTCTTTCATAGCTAAGTTATAAAGCTTAACAAATACTTCCTCCGTATCACAATAAGTGATACACTTTCCATTTATGGGTGTTTCACAATAAGTGATACACTTCAAAAGTTACCTTATTTGGCAAAAATATGGGACCCAACCTCCACTAACTATACACTTTACTAAAATAAAATTACCCTTATACACTTACTTTTACTTTTAAAACTAATTAATATCACTTTATTTAAGAAAAGTGGAACCCATCATCCACTAACTATCTATTTTAATACATTTTAACCTTACTTTAATGTTTTGCCTCAAACTCCGTGATCTTCCAAATGTACCACTTATTGTGATACGGAGGAAGTATATTATAATATAAACATTCAAATACACACATGTTTGGGCTCAACTGCAAATCTTTAAAATATCAAGCTCGTTGTTTGGGTTTGTGCTCGAACTTTATTAAAAACTCTACATGTTTGTAACCCTAATTCTGATCTTTTTTTGAAATAAAATGCAACCAAAATTTATGCAATTTACCTAGAAATAGGTTTGTTCCTGGTACATTTCAAGAAGCCCTTAAAAAATGGATTGGCTGATTTTCAACAGGAACAATGACCAAATGTGAAATTTGTCCTGTCCTACCACAATAACAATATACCCCAACAAACACAAATCTTTTCTTCTCTTTTTACAACCCCTTTCTTTCCTAAAAAACATCCTAACATCAATCCAATCACATAATCTAGTACCCGTACCTTCATTATATATCCAGCAAAACCGCCGTTTTAAACCAACTTTTCCATTAATTAAAATTCCATAATCAATCAATCAAGCATTGATCTCTGAATTACATTGTTGTTCCCTACTACAACTTCTCCTGCCCCAAAACATGCCCGAACAGCTAGTTTTCTCGAGCCTGAGCACACCCAGTTTACCATCATCACTCGTGGCCCGATGAACCGGCGAACCATCTCGTGCCACATCATCACGGGCCTCAGAAGACGGGCACGACCCGTCATTGCACGTGCACAATGGCATAGCAACCGAAGGAAACGGGCTGCAAGTAACCGGGCAGAATAATTCAGGTGAAACCGAAGAAACCCGGGTTTTGTGAATCTCGGGTGTACTTGCGGGTGTGGATTCGGTTGGTTCCCGAGGGTGCAGCATGCACGGGGTACAAAACCCGAGAGACAGATGGAGTTTGATTTCTTTTGCGGGTGAGCCCGGTAATCGGGCAAATGAAATGATGCCATGTCGGCATAACGGGCAGGGTATGGATCCGGGCGGGCCGGATGATTCAGTTGGGTTGTTGCTTGTTGAACATAGGTAAAGAGCACATCGGACACATAGCTCGTGCCTGCAACCTGTAATTATAGATATTGAGGTTAGTAGTGGCAAAACGGGCGGGTCGGATCGGGCCGGGTTGACCCGTTAGGGAAACATAACATGGATTATGTGTTAAACTAGCAAACCTTCAGCAGCTACTGTGCAAGCTCTCTCCAGGCAGACAGCACAGATGTCAGTGTCATCACAAAGGGTTGATGAAGACTGCAAACCACACTCTCTGAAAAATAATTTCAACAATTAGTTCGAGTTTAATGAAAGAATTGTCACATTTTCAAGAGTAAATTACACAAATGGTCCTTTAGGTTTGTACCATATTACATATTTGGTCCTTTAGTTTCATAAATTACACTGATAGTCCATATTTCTAAAACTATTGACACGTTTGGTCCTTTAGAGTTTAGACGTATATTTTTCCCGTCAAGTGGGTGAATTTGAAACCCATTAAAACCCGTTTGTTTAGGTAAAGGACCAAACGTGTCAATAGTTTCAGAAATAAGGACTATCAGTGCACTTTATGAAACTAAAGGACCAAATATGTTATATGGTACAAACCTAAAGGACCATTTGTGTAAGTTACTCTTTTCAAGAGGTCAAATTGGGTATAAATGTATAACTGTATGTAAAGGTGATTAACTGTAAATACCTAGCTATATTTAATACACTCATGAGGGGTAATGACAAATAATTAGAAGTGGGGAATAATGGTATTGCCAGGTCAGAATTTGGTGCCAATAATGGTTCAAGCCAATGTCGGCCCCACGTTCTCGCCACATCAAGAGGAAGCCACCTGAAAAAAACATAGACATTTTCCATGTAAAACAGCAAATAAAAACAAGTAAAAAGTCAAAATCAGAAAAAGTCAACAATACCCGTTGCAGTTTAATGTCAAACGACTAGCACCTCTTGCAAGTAGAATCTAAATAATTCAAGGGAATAATATTAAAAATTTAAAATAAAGAAAAAGATAACATTTTTAGAATAATAAATAATATTAAAGTTATGTTTACCTGACTACATTTTAAATTTCCACCACATGCAGCATAATGTAAAGGAGTGCTTCCAGCTCCTAGAAGAAAATGTAAAGAAGGGATACAAAGGGGGTGTTTGGATATGCATTTAAAAAATGATTATATAATTCGAGGATAAGTTTGAAAATGCAAATACAAACATCTCACAAGTAGTATGATGAATAATATTTTAAATAACCGACATACCTATCAAATCCATTGATGTTCCATAATGAAAAGTAACAGCCGATGTATTTGCATGCAAATCTAGAAGAAGTTGTACACAGTCAGCATACCCATTTAATGCAGCCATATGAAGAGCTGTTATACCACCATCAGCTGCTTTATTTACAAATTTCACCAGTGCACTACAATAACCAAAAAATTGATATTAAATAATCATTAATTGATGCTAAAAAAGACAAAATAATTAAAAATTCTAAACCTTTGGTCAAATTTGTTTTTGGGACCGTTGACTCCATCAGCATTGACTTGTGCATCTAGGATTTCAAAAGGAGCACTAGGGACAAAATCAGCTACAACAAGCCGTATGCAACGAACATGCCCATTCACAGCAGCAAAATGGAGGGCAGTTCTCCCACTAAGATAATCTGCCCTTGTAACCTAAACAGTCACAAATTATTTATTAAAAAATAAAAATTTTAAAAAATATTGTTTGAACTGATATTTCTAGCTCGATGGAATTAATTAAGGATAACTTACATTGCATCTGGAGAGCAGAAGAGTTTGAACAACTTCCCAGTGCCCATATCGACAAGCTTGCATCAATGCAGTCTTTAAATCACACACAACTTAAGTATTAGACAGTTTCACACATTTATTTGATCTTATTAACATATTTTGTGTGTGTAAATTTCGATAAATTTCAAACAAATTAATGCAAAATTGACACCAAAAAGTTTATCTGGCCACAATAAATCCTAAAATTTACATCAGATGAATCACTGGGGTTTAAGATCTTGAATTACATGGGATTGGAAATAAAATTTGTTCAATTTTGAACTAAATCAACTTCAATTTCAATTCAAAAGGTTAAAATAATAAACGAATTTTAACATTTTTGCTCTAGAATCTGTAAGTACACTGAAAAGGTCAAATTGAGCTAATGTTCAGAAATATCACGTGATTGATGTCCCTTTATGTAAGTTATGTGCGTATAAAATTAATACTATTAACCAATAATAGAGATCGAAATCGAGGTTATTACCTGACCACAATAATTCCTGGAATTAACATCAGCTCCATTATCAAGCAACAATGCAACAATCTATAAATTACAAAAGAGGCAAAACATGTAAGACCTGGAACGGATCAAAAGTTCAAAAGAATTAGGGAAATCGAAACAGTTAAGAAATGCAATCGTACATCGTTGTGGCCTTTAGCAGCAGCGAAATGAAGAGGAGAATTAAGTCCACCAAAAGTTGAGTATTTCGCTAAACAAGGGTTACAATCAAGCAACATCTTAGCTTCGACGAAATCACCGTCTCTTGCCGCCGACACCAATCGTTCTCCCGACGCCGAGCAGCCAAAGGAATTCCCCATTTTTTTTTTCCGATTTGCGTGAAGAATTGTGGATCGGAAACCAGAAGGGGTTATATAACTTGTGCGATTAGAAATTAGGTCAACTGTCAGTGTGTAAGTGAGACAAAAATCGAAAATCTGCGAAGGATTAAAATCCAAAATAGATGATGACAATTGACAATTTGCGAATTGGTAAAAAAGGTTGGAATGGAGGATGAGGGTTTGTGTTCGACAAGATTCGTGGATCGTGGTCTTCACTCTCACCATCAATGCTCCTTCTATTGCTCGTTCATTTCTACCCAAGGTTCTAGAGTAAGGCGTACCATCAAGCATCAGCCGTTTTCAAGACGTGGTTTAAGGGCGGCACATTTTTTATATAATTTATATATATACGTATATTAAATTAGAAAAATTATATAGATCTATTCATTTATATAACAATTCATATATAAAGCTCATAAAAAAATATTACACTTAAATTTATAATTATATATTTTATCATTTTTTTTAAAAAAATTCATTTTTCACAGCCGCCTTCAAGAAAACTCGCCATAAGGCGCGCCTTATCACGCCTTATCTCACGCCACGCCTAGCCTAGCCGCCATGGTCTGTTTCGTAACGTCGACGCCGCGCCTCACGCCTTGGCGCCGCCTTGGCCCGCCTTTTAGAACCTTGATTCTACCTAATATTTTTGCCTTTTTCCTTTCTTTTTTCAAAGGTGCAACGTACATATGTGCCGAAAAAACAATATCAACTAAATCCGAACCGAACCGAACCAAAAATAAAAATTTGGTTGGATTTTGGTTTTGAAAATTCATCAGTGTCGACTTCGGTTATATCAGTTTCAGTTCAGTTCTGTCCGCGTATAGAGATGAGCATTTGGATTAAAAAAATTGAACCGAACCAAACCAAACCGACCCAAACCAAAACAAAACAGAAAACTTGTAATCAGTTCGGTTCGGTCCACGTATAGAGATGAGTATTTGGGTTAAAAAAATGAACTGAACCAAAACAGAAAACTTGTAATTGTTTCGGTTTCAGCATCGTTTTCAGTTTCAGTTATCAGTTTTGATTCGATTTCTTAGCTGAGCTGGCCCCTTTCATCTATGTTCGTGATCTAATTGTTGCAACCATTTCTAACATTTATCTGGTAAACCTACGAAAATGATCGAACACATGACCTCTACAGTTAACTAGATGATTTTTCTTTGATAGGTATAACATGCTTACTTTAAATATTATAGGACCTTGACCAATTGACCATACATTAAATTCTAGGTAGACATCTTCAATAGGATATGATCGTTACCAAACTTCTAAAAATGCTAAGATTAAATTGATAATTGGAAACTTGCCAGAAAAAACATGTCGAATCAAAACAAAATGGTTTCTTATACAAGAGTCTTAAACCATAATGTAAACCATAACTTGTTTCGACAAACAATTGTCAACAAATGATTGGAAAAATGTTGATAGGAACTTGAAACAACTATCCACATGACCTAAAATTTCGTAACAAAAGAAGTTTGCTTAAGAATTACACTGATGTGAACCATGACACCAATTAACACTTCAATTTTTGTCAAATCGGTGTCACATTAGCTGCAAGTCCAACTGACAAGGGTTAGGTATAGTTGCTCAAGCCAAAAGCCCAACTCAGCGCCACATCATTATTTCACATTGCACATTCAAAACCTCAGATACCCCCTCTACCATCACTAAAATACTCATCACTCACAAAATACTTAAAAAAACACCCCAAATTTAACCCCTCTCACGCCATTTTCGCCAAGGGACTGACGGACACCACCACTCACACCACTTATGGTGTGGTGGCGGAGGTTAATGATGTTTAAAAATAAAAAGTAAGGATATAAGAGTCATTTCACTTTAAAAAGTAGGTAGTTAGTGAGTGTGGAGCCCACTACTTTTTACCAAATAAGGCAAAATTTTAAAGTATACCACTTATTTTGAATCACTCAAATATGGAAAGTGTATCACTTATTTTGAATCGGGTGAAGTAATAATATTCTTTTACTTAATATTTTATACATAAAATACACACATAAAGTACCAATACCCACTAAATTACACTAAATTTTCGCCTCTTTTCACTTCGGTAATCTTTCACTCATGATCTACCAAATGAAAATATTGGTTTTAATTGGCACCCAATTATTCCATTTTAAAACATTAACTATGTGTCCAAGACTTTGACTATCAATCAATGAGAATACCTAAGTTCTTTACCGTATAAGCTCTAGCCACATATATTGTGTAAAGATACAGGAATGAAGATAACAAACGCTGCAATACGATTACTATATTAAACATTCCAAACAATGCAAGCAGGAATTTGATCAAAAAACCCCAAAAAAGTGCATACAAAACACAATAATAAACCCAACAAATAAAAGAAGCCAAGAAAGCCGAGTCAATCCCACAGGTCAACTGAGTCAATACCCGAACCACAAGTATTCATCGCGGTTCGTTCTTGACTCAAACCCAATTTTGTGAGACCAAACACAACCCCATTCTTCTCTTCCCTACAAATTGAATCCACACAATTATCTTGTCCAATAAAAAAAAAATAGAAGAAAAATAAAAACATAGACAAATAAATTGAAAAACAGATCTAGCTACTAATCTGCCTTCCTTGTTGATTATTAGAGTGAACCACTTCCTTAATCCCTTGAATTGTGCGAGAAATCAAATTAATAACCGTATTAATCGATTCCACATTGAGTTTAGATGATGGCAGATCATTAACCAAGATCTGAAATCCAACGGTCAGCAGGGACCCACCTTCACACCCAGCTTTTGTAACGGGTGCACCAGATTCAGATCTGCAATCAGGTACTATAGAAAACCCAGATGGTAGGAGAGTTACACAGGATGAATCTCCACCGTTCATCACAACTTGGATTGATTGTACATCTACAGCAGCATACACGATTAATGATCCTGTAATATCCGTTGTGCTTTCTTGTAGCACAAGTACCGTGTTCTGGTTTGCATTACCACCCGTTGACTTTTACATGCAAATAACAAAAAAAAAACGGTTAGAAGTTTGACTTTTTTAGGTCAAAAAGTAAATAACTACTCACATTGGTGCGTAGAAGAGAGATCGTATTAGGGTTACCAAGATCTTGACATTTAGAAAACCGGAGCATGTTTTGCATAGCACTACCATGAGACAAAACATCCCATTGGGTCCTTAACTCTTCATTTAACATTAAAGTGAACAATTGCTGATGTGGCATAGGCATCCAAACCGACATAGTAGCACTCAAAACCGCCCCAGACGGGTCGCCCGGATTATTCAAACTTTTACGGATCATAATCTTGGCTTGTTCGGTTGGATTACCAATTACATCCCATTTATGACCACCAGTGCCACAAACTCCATCACAAAAGTTAGCCATCATTCGTTGTGCTAGATTTGTTAAACTTCTTTTACCACCCGTAGATAACACTACTAATTACCACAAAAAAAAAAAAAAAAAAAACGTGTTAGTAATGTTTTTTTTTTCTTTTAATAATATTATTTATATATTTTAAATAACCTTGATTATTGTCAATGGCTGAATCAGGTGACATCATGGTTGTTACACATTCACAATGCCTTTGTAGTGTAGAAAACCACTTTTGGGCCCCAAAACCCAAGCCCGATCTAAGCAACGGGCGGTACTGATGATCAACAACATTTTCATCATATTCGGTATGTTCTATCCACATCACCTACAATTAAACAAACATTTGACTTCATGTTATAGTTATTTTACACATTTGGTAATTTCTCTTTACGTCTAACAAATTTCCAAAATAATTTTGACACAATCACCGTCTTCTTTTATGCATTTTCCTTTTATATATTTATCTTTAATAGAATCCAAAATATGTCTACGCATTTTAACAAAGTTATAACCCTATAAACAAACAAAATAAAAATAAAAATAAAAACGTTTTTGGGATCACATAATAACAATTTTGTTCTTAAAGGACCACATCCAGACCATATGTAACCTCGTGGTTGATATATAAACAACACAATAGACAGAGTGTCAAGTACGGAGGGGTGGCAGCTTCAATATATAATATAATATTAATTAATATTAATATTAATATTCAATATTATATTATAACTGTAACAGCAATTCTTATCTATTACTAAAAAAGTTTACTACTAATATTTTTCGGGATGCAGCACGTAAAAGAATCATCTAATACTTTAATAATAATAAAGAAAAATATGCACAGACCAAAAAATAATAAAGAATAATTTTAATCTTACCTTTGAATAACCATTTGGCAAATCGTGAATGATGCAACCGGAAGGAAGTCTCCGGCAACTAAAACCTTCCCGGCCACCATCAACTGACAAATCAACAACCGCCCAAACACCTTCTGCTTGTTGTCTGCAAAATCTAAGAAACCGCATGTAACGAGCTGGAACTAATGGTGAAACCAACTGAATCTCAGCTTGCATCTACACAAATTTAAATTACTTTTAATCATTTCAAAACTCAGAAATTTGAGATTATAAAATAACAACTTACAAGTTGTACAACCCCATTTCTCGAATCACCGTTCCCACCGGAAATCACATCGATCGTGCTACTACTCCCGATCATGCCCAAAAACATCTCTCTCCACCGATTCTACACCAAACAAAACAAAAAATAAATAAAATCATCGATTTCGATATTAACGATTATAATATGAAAGGTTAAAGATTATTTAACATACGGCATCGAGTAATGCCTCAACTAGTGCCAAACTATTCATCATTACAACTCCGGTAGACCGAGAAGCATCGGATACAAACCCATGTGGTTTCATCCCAAGAACAAGAGGAAAAGTCCTCAAATACTCATCCAAATCAAGTATTTCATGACCACCATTTTCCATATCCCCAATCCATAACTGACTATTAACTAGCCCGAGTTTCATTAACTCATCCATTGAATTTAACGCGAGCTCCAAAAACATATTCTTTTCATACCGCATTTCCATCCCACCACCACCGCCGCCAATGGCCGCCACCCCCATTCTTGAAGGTGACATTAATGGCAAAACATTTGACATCCCGGTACTATAATCCAAACTACCCATGGGTAATCCTATATCCATCGGGTTTAACCCGTACCCGTTTCTTCCAACTGCAAGATCTAAGTTGGAGCTTGTCATTTGGTGAGGTAATGGATTACCACCAAATGATGATAATGGGCGGCCTAAGAACTTGTTTGCAAGAATTGAGATCCGGCTGAGTTCGTCTCTCAATCGGGCGTTTTCGATTCTTAAATGGTGTTCGTCGATTGAAATGTCTCCCAAAATCGCTTGCCCGCCACAATTGTTGCAAACTGGAGCTCGGATTGCTTCTTTCATTGCTATGTTTTCGATCCGTAATTTGTCGTTTTCTTGTTTCAAAATCGAGTTCTCGTGCCGCTCCAATTGAGTCTAAAATTAATTGAATAAATAAAGTTAGTAGGAATCGAAGATCTATTAATTCCACTATTAATTACTCCATTTGTTAATAAATTAATTAATCACCTTCATTTGAGTTCTTCTGTTTTGAAACCAGAATTTAACTTGTTTGTTTTCCAAATTTAGTTTCTTTCCGAGAGCCAATCTTTCTTTCTCATCTGGGTGCGGGTTGTCTTTGAAGGAACTATAAATAAACATTGTATCAGAAAGCAATAATATTAATGGCTAAAAACAATAATTAATTAATAATTTAAAGATAATTACGCTTCAAGTTCTTGAATTTGGTATGGAGTATGCCGGTGATATTTCTGACGCCGGCGGGACATGGAAGAAGGTCCGGCGGGAACATCTTGTTCATCACCAGATGCGCCTTCTAAATTATCACTTCCACCAGACCTACATTCAGAAACATCACCTCTAACCCTTCCAAGATTTCCTTCAAAGTTTTCACCAATCAAACCCATTTCTCCAAGTCCTTCCATTTTAGGTTTCTGTTCAAATCGGCACAAAAGATTCAAACTTTAATCAATACCCACAACAACAAAATTAATTCTTTTAACAAATAAGGCAAAACCCAGAAAAAAATAGTTCAAAAAAACATAAACTTTAACCAAGAATGTTGATGAGAAAAAGAAGAATGCATACTAAAGCAAGAGAGAGAGATTGTGAGTTATAAATAGATTGGGGAATAGTTGAAGTGATGAGCTGTGGTTGAGAAATGGGAGCCATATGCAATGGCATATTGTTCAAAGAACCACCACCACCTCCACCGTAAAATCCACCATAACTCATCGGAAAACCAAGAAAACCCTTCTTTCTTATAAAAATCAAATCTTTATCACTATTTCTAAATGGGTTTGATCTAAAGATTCACTTTCTCACCCACTCATCACAAACCCAGATCGAGTCTATATGTGTGTAGGTGTGGGGGTATGTTTATGTGCAACTTTAGTCTCTTAAATTCACACACAACAACCAAAAGCCACAAAAATTTAAGACTACCCAAAGGGGTGGGTACAGGACAACAAAAACCCTTACTCCCTTGCCTTAATACCCATCTCAAAACCCTAGAATCTGACGGAGAGAGAACTTGACCGTTTAGCTGTCATATGCGAAAATGGCCCCATTTAAATGTACTCCCAAAAATAATAATAGTAGTAAATTTCAGAAAGATTTCAAGAATAGAAAAAGGCTAAAAAGGGGTAAATTTTCAAAGAATCAAATTTGACTTTGTGGCTACATTACAGAAATGGAGAAGAAAAAGAAGACCAGTTGACTTCTTTCGGCTTTTTCCCATGTAATATAGAAAAAGCCAAAGAAATACAGAAGCTTTAGAATCTTTTTATTGTTTTTTAGTTAAGCCATAAAATATTAAAATAATAAACATTGCATATAGATACAAAGCTTCAGATTCGTGGACCTCCCCTTTAAAAAAAATTCTTTCTTTTCTCTCCTTGAGATCAGATATACGTACACAGTAAAAATGTAAAATACCCAGAAATTAAATATCACGAATAACGAACAATGGATTAAGAATCATTGATTCAAGTAAAAAATGTATGATTGGAGCTAACTTACGATGAACAATTACAGTGGCAAAATCAATGGTGGTAGATGACAGCAATCTTAATTTGGGGATGGTGGAAGATTAATTAAAAACCCTAGAAATTTGGGGAAATGGCGGCCATGAAAGTGGGCGTTGAGAGAGTGAGTGTGAGTGTTTAATCGTGTGTTGTAAGGGTTTATAAATGGCGAGGGGTAGGGGACACTGGTTCGTGATGTCCGCCCAACGATTGATTTCAGACGCGTGTTCGTAGGTGCGCGTGGTGTTTGTGTTTTACTACTTTTCTTGCATATCATTATTGCAATTAAAACCATAAATAAACGGTCAATAATTTGTATGTATTTGTTTTTCATATTTTTTTCTAAATAATGATATTTAGTCTTATCATTAATTCTTATTCATAATCCTACATATTTGATAAAATGATATGTATAATCAACTAAATCTCTCTTTTAATATTATCTCTTGATTTTCACACATATCTTCATCTAATGAGTATGACTATTAATAAGAATAAAGGATAAGGCTACATACCATTACTCAATTTTTTTATTGTATAGATTCCTATCATTTGTATATATCTACGTGTCTATCAATTTGATCATAATAAGTGTCAAAATTAATGGATAATATGAGGAATGAGAATTAGTGGATAACACATATCAAGCTTAAAAGTAGATAAAATTGTGAGTAGGAAGAAAATGTAGGGCTAAATATAATTTCTCTTTTTTTTATGATACAAAACTTTCATAAAATAAATAATAATATACTCCCTCCGTCCCATAAAAAAGTTTACATTTCATTTGAGCACAATCTTTTAGGAGATAGTTAGTGGTGGGTCCTTTGTAATATTTTTAATTAAAATATAAGGTTAGATTGGAGAGAGAAAGTGTTTTATTCGTGAAATGATTGGTAATAATATTATTTTATTAGGTGGGCCCACCAAATTTGAGAAATGTAAACTTTTTTGCGTGACAAAATTTTAAAGGAAATGTAAATTTTTTTGTGGGATGGAGGGAGTATTACTTTAATACATTTCTAGATCTATATTCTAAATCCTAGGTATGGTTTTGGGTTTGGCATGAGTCACATAATGAGGAGGGAATGATAAACTTATAATTTATGTGGATATCATCAATTTTGTTGATTGTATATGACGAGAAACATGTGTCTACATTTTACGATAAGTTTTATAAATACATTTATTGTATTTATAAACTAATATATTCATAATACACATTATAAATAAATAAATAAATTCATGAAAAAAACAATAATTAATTAATAATAACATTTTCCTCTGACAAATGTTATTATATGTAATTTATATATAAATAAAAAATAAAAGGAACCTCTCGAATATTTTACATTAATATAATTGCCCCTTTTATAATTGGTTGCACCTAAGTTTAACTACAAACTCCCGCGTAATATATTATAACAAAGTTTATGATAAATGAAAGATAGAAATGAGGTCGAGCGACATGCGTGATTAACTTGGGTGTGCGTCAATTTTTGGGCACGTGTGCGTCAAATATTCAAAAGTAGATGCACACGCAGCAAGATACGAAACACATTGTTTGCGAGATTCAGAATAAGTAATGTTATGTTAACAACTTTGTTCTTTATGATATTTTCGTTTTCAACACGTAAGATAATTAAAGATGACAAAATACCATTTAAATGCATTTTATTTGAATTTGTTACATTTTAGTCAAGTTATTAATTATTTGAGTTGTTAATATATAAGATAATTCAAGATTTATATTTAATCGATTGATATTAATGTTCTCCTATATAATAACCAACAACAATTGAATTAATTACCATATTTTTGTCAACTTGGGTTTCATTGTCTTCTTTTATTCAAATTAAGCATTTATGTTAAAAATTAATTAATATGTAGTAATAATAGTATTTATTAGGATTTGAGAGTGTAAGAGGATGCAATATGACATGTTAAACCCACACGAGATAGTTTTGGGAGTGTCAAATGGACACTGGCTTTCGAGCCAAAGGTTCAACGTCACTGATTTAAAGCTCGGTTAAATATGTGTGTAGATATGCATATATGTTTTAAATCGTTATTTAATTGAACTCGTCAATATCTATCTTGACCTAAATAAATGTGCACAGGAATATGTTGCAATCGTAAATAAAAATATTTATATACTAAAAATTATAACTCGTATCACGCAATTATGTATCAAACGAGTAAGTATGCACTGCGCATTACAGTGAGATTTTAAAATATGCATTTATTTGTGAGGATGATCGAAATCTTTTATATATTAGATTAGATGTAACTTTTATAATATATTTTACACATAAATAAAATTTTATGATATAGAATTTCATAAAATAATACATTACTTTTATACATTTCTATACCTAAATTCTAAACGATAAGGATGGTTTTGGGTTTGGCATAGTCCCATAATGAGGAGGAAACGATAAACTTATAATTTATCATGATATCATCTATGTTGTTGATTGTATATAATGAGAAGCGTGTGTTTGTGTTTTGCGAAAATTTTTACAAATATATTTATCACATTCATAAACTAATATATTCATAACACACATTTTATTAATAAATAAAAAATATTCATGAAAAAACAATAATTAATTAATAATTTCATTTTTCTCTAACAAAGTTATTATATGTAATTTATATACAATAAAAAATAAAAGCAACCTCTCGATTATTTTACATTAATATAATTGCCTCTTTTATAATTAGTAGCACCCTAAGCTTAAGTATAAACTCCCGCGTAATCTATTTTAAGAAATTTTATGATAAAAGAAAGATAGAAATGAGATCGAGCGATATGTGTGATTAACATTAACTTTGATGTGCGTCAATTTTCGAGGACGTGTGCGTAATATATTCAAAAATAGATGCGCACGCAACAAGATACGAAACACATTGTTTGCAAGATTCGGAATAAGTAATGTTATGTTAACAGTTTTGTTCTTTATGATATTTTCGTTTTCAACACAGGAGATAATTAAAGATGGCAAAATACCATTTGAATATATTTTATTTGAATTTATTACATTTTAGTCAAGTTATTAATTATTTGAGTGTTAATATATAAGATAATTCAAGATTTATATTTAATTAAGTGATATTAATGTTCGCCTATATAATCGCCAACAACAATTGAAGTAATTACCATATTTTGTCAACTTAGGTTTCATCGTCTTCTTTTATTCAAATTAAGCATTTATGTTATTAAATATTTCATGAGTTACCAAAATAGGCGTGATAACATGGAGATGATGGTTTATGAAAGTGATGTTACGAGTATTGTTAACATAAGAATGAATATACATGCGTTTTCAACACTTTGTGATATGTTAGAAAGTAGAGGAGGGTTAAAGAATAGTAAAAATATGTTAGTCGATGAGCAAGTTGCTATGTTTTTACATACGGTAGCTCATAATGCAAAGAATAAGATACTAGTCAATAGATTAAATCGGTTGGGGAAACTATAAGTCGGTACTTTAAGTTGGTCTTAAATGCTATATGTCGATTGCACAAAGAATTTTACAAGTCACCCATGCCAGTGCCAGATAATGAGACCGAAGAGAGATGAAAATGGATTAAGGTAATGTAGGAGCTAATACCAATTTTCATTAAATAAAATACAATACAGTTAGGAAATGACTAAAACAAATACAAGATTGAAATAAGAATATGTAGAAACAAAGAAGAAACAAGTTTTGGTTGAGTCTCGTGAAATTCATGATCCCCTTAAAATAGATTCATTGTCTATTTCCCAGGGTAAAACAACCGAGTAGTTTTACACTACCAAATATAATCCAAGCCCGAACACTTATCGAAAGTTCTTGTGTTTAAGGATCACTAGAGAGATTCTGATGTAGATGTTTCAAAAGTGTGAAAGCATTCTTTGAGTGTAAGAAAGTCTATGACTTTTAGGTGTGTTTACAAATGAACCATACACATTCTATTTATAATAGAATTTGGTTCATATGTTAATGACAATCATAAATGTCATTATTCATATTCATTACAAAGAAGAAAACCACCAAATTCAATTATATGTTTAATGACACACATTAAACTTCTTAATAATATTAATAATAATATTATTATTATTTGAATTTCTTAACCATAAAAATCGAACCCCCATGAAACCCGGGAGATGAGCGTGAATAGGTTCAAGTTCCCACTAGTCCATTTATTTTATTTCTTTGTCCCATACACCCCACTTTGAGAGTCGATATCTCATTCACCACACTCCATTTTGGACATACCAACAATTAATTATATATACTTAAATATATATTTATATGTGTCCAAAATTTTTCCAACAATCCCCCACATGAATAGAGATCGATCAAAAACACAACAAAATTTCGATAAATGTTCAGGAGTTAAGTCTTGCAAAGGATAGGTAGGTGTTACCCTTTGAACCTTCCCTTGAGAAGCATACTTAGTCTCCTAGCAGTCAGTAGACGCGATGTGCTTGAACTGAATCCGCCTTTTGTGTAGACGACAGTATACATTCTCACAAGACTTTCCTTGACTTGTTCATATCCTCTTATCGTGCCCGTCTTGGTCATGGACACTGCCTGGTTCTGCGAGAGCTACTAAGAATTGTGCCCCAACAATTCCATTCGAAGCGACCCCACTTCTCCCTCACATAGGTGATTCTCTACAAAAAAAAATTAAAAGCCGTAGTGCTTATCCTCATTGTCACTGAACTAGGAATGGACTAGGAAGTAGTAAAATTTACTCCCTTTAAGAATGTTTGGAGGAATTCCGTTACCCCCACAGTGACATCCCTTCGTTTATACAATTAGGTTGTCCTATTGAACATAGATCTTGGGATCTCCAGTCAACTAGGTTAGGTTTCCTTCGCATAAACTTTATTCCAAGGGCTTTAGTCCCATTCCACAATAACTAACTCTCTACTTAAGCCTTTTTGCATAAGCGGATCCGTGATGTTATCATTTAACTTTTGATAGTTAATCTTGATAACTTCAATCGAGAGTAGTAATCATATCGCATTATGTCTTGCTATTATACATTGTACACTCGACTAATGTAAATGTAAGACAACGATATGTGCCAATTTATACATCAATTATTTGGAATATATTCCTTACATTGATGTAACATTTCGGATGATGACTGACTACCTTAGCAAGGCACCCCCACATTCGTACGTACTTATGAGACGGTTTTCTTTCAAACCAAAATTCGTACGATGTTTCATCTATCCTTCACGAGGTATCTTGTATAAAAGATAAATAGTCGACACACGACATACCTCCACATTTGTACAAATTAATGTATCAATTGCCTCATTTTTACTTTCCATTAAGTAAAATTAACAATATAGGTTCATTCCTACATATCAATATGTAGTACAATCATCAATATACATTATGATTTATTTGTCACCATCTTTAGTAGGAGTTGATTTAAAATCACACACATTTGTGTGAATAATATCAGGGAGTTTGATTATTTCTTCAACCAAATGGAATGATGATTTTGTCAATTTGTTACATGTGTGAATTTGAACCATTGTGGAATGTTGATGGTGTGCAATTTAATTTATTTAATCAACAAATTTGATTAAATTTATATGACATAATCAACCATATTAAATATTCAAATAAATGAACAACTTTATTAACATTAAAATCATGTTTAAAAATTGTCACATTTAATTTTAACATTTTTACCAACAACAATTCCACAATTTGATAATACAATTTTATCAAATCAAATCACAACCCAAAAAACAAACTTAGTAAGCAATCATCCGGACACACGATTATTATGAATCCCCGGGATATACAAAATATTGCTTAGACATCATTTCCGGAAAGTCATCCTTAAGATAACATTTCCTTCACATTTGATATATGTGGTAGTCAAGTTTCCAATAAAACGTTTTTGCTCATGATCAACATCTTTGAAAATGATAAACATAGTTTTATCGAAACACACGTGACGGGTAGCACCCGTATCGACATACCATCCACTTGAATCGGTTCCCACCAAATTCACTTCCGACAAATCGGAAATCATGGCCATAATATGCACATCTTCCTTCATGTGCATTACCATGTTAGGCATTGTCACAACATTTGTCATTTTTTACCAAATAAAAAAAAATGCAAATTTGACCAATTAAGCCTCAACAATCAAAATGTTCCAATTAGTAGTGAGATATATTTCAAGTATCATCTAATCAAGAATCAACTCAAGAAGCCAAAGACTATCTTGTATCTTACTCACTAATTTAAACCAACATTTTTCCCAAGTCTCACAATTTGAAAGTAAAATTCTAGATGCCAAAGCAATCCATTGATATAAAATCCGAAGAATTTAACTTTTACCAAATTTGAGAAAATTCAAGTAACCAAAGTTATCTTGAAATTTTAAAACAACACAACCTTTTTATTTCAAAAATCTTACAATTTCCAAATATCTCACATAATGAGACTATATTCAAGAAACCAAAGTAATCTTGACATGCATAAAATGGAAATTAAAATTTTTCAAAGAAAAATCTCTATAATTCAAGAGAACAACAATAATGCGAAACTTCAATCCAAACATTCAATTTCCGAATAGTCTCACAAATTGCAACCATATGTCAAGAAGCCAAAGCTACATTGACATGCATAAAATGGAAATAACATGAACGAATGCGCTTTTCTTAAATTCAAAATTTAGAAAATCATAAAGTAAACTCTCACAACATTGAGAATAAATTCAAGATGGCAAGACAATCTTGATAACTAAAAGTTATAAAATTTTAAAACCAAAGATTCAAGTACATTTTCTCACTATATGAGATTAAATTCAAGAAAACCCAAGTTATCTTGATACTTGAAATAAAATAAATCAAAACATTTATATCCAAAAAACTTTTCATTTCCAAATATCTCACCCAATGAGACTATATTCAAGATACCAAAGTATTCTTGATATGTATAAAATGGAAATTACGAAAAGTTAATAAAATATTTTCTCGAACAAATTCTTTATAATTGAAGAATAACGACAATATTATGAAATATAAATCCAAAATATTTGATTTCCAAATAGTCTCACAAATTGAAACCATATGTCAAGAAGCCAAAGCTACCTTGAGATGAAGAAAATGGAAATCAAAATCACTTACAAACCAACATAATTTTTGATATTTTAGTAATTAACAAATTTCACAATGATATACAAATATTTGTAAGATTTATTTCAAATATCATCTCTAATGAGAATCAACTCAAGAAGCTTATGACTATCTTGAACCTTACAAACAAATATGATTGCAAAACTTATAATTAACAACAATAATTTTCACAATTATAAATTTTAAATCCAAAATTGTTTTAAACAATATATCAAGTTATTTAAAATCAAACTTTAAAAACTTGATATAATAATCTTTAACTCCAAAAAATTGATTTAACAATTTATAATAAACTTAACCAAACATCTTGTTTTACATAAACATTTCAATCAAAAACTTTTTCCGAATCGATGCTATTAAAAAGTAAAAATCGAAAAAGAAAATATGTATTTTCCAACCGGTATTAGCAAAGAGAGGAAAAATCTATTTTAAGTTTGTAGGAGCTAATACCAATTTTCATTAAATACAATACAATTGGGAAATGACTAAAACAAATACAAGATTGAAATAAGAATATGTAGAAACAAAGAAAGAAACAAGTTTTGGTTGAGTCTCGTGAAATTCACGATCCCCTTAAAATAGATTCGTTGTCTATTTCTCAGGGTAAAACAACCGAGTAGTTTTACACTACCGAATATAATCCAAGCCCGAACACTTATCGAAAGTTCTTGTGTTTAAGGATCACTAGAGAGATTGTGATATAGATGTTTCAAGAGTGTGAAAACATTCTTTAAGTGTAAGAAAGTCTATGACTTTTAGGTGTGTTTACAAATGAACCATACACATTCTATTTATAATAGAATTTGGTTCATATGTTAATGACAATCATAAATGTCATTATTCATATTCATTACAAAGAAGAAAACCACCAAATTCAATTATATGTTTAATGACACACATTAAACTTCTTAATAATATTAATAATAATAATATTATTATTTGAATTTCTTAACCATAAAAACCGAACCCCCATGAAACCCGGGAGATGGGCGTGGATAGGTTCAAATTCCCACTAGTCCATTTGTTTTATTTCTTTGTCCCATACACCCCACTTTGAGAGTCGATATCTCATTCACCACACTACATTTTGGACATACCAACCATTAATTATATATACTTAAATATATACTTATATGTGTGCAAAATTTTTCCAACAGGTAAGTCAAAATGGATTATTTTTTTTTATTAAAGTTACTCTTTGGTAATATAATTTACTAAGTACTCCTTCCGTCCCTTAATAAAGTTCCCATTGCTCCTAACATTTTTGTCCCAAAATAAAGTTCTCATTTCTCATATTAGAGAGACTCACTTAATAAAATAATATTATTATCATATACCCTACCACTAACTATCTCCTAAAAACACTTTCTTTCTCCAAAAAACCCTTTATTTTAATCAAATTTATTACCAAGGACCCACAACTAACTATCTCCTAAAAACAGGTGCCCAAGAGAAATGAGAACTTTATTAAGGGACGGAGGGAGTATAAATTTTTATGAAGGGTTGCCTTGGAGCATTAGATGGAACATATGTGAAAGTTAAAGTCGCTGATGTTGATCGAAAACCATATCGAACACGAAAAGGATAGATCTGTACCAACGTACTTGGAGTATGTACGAGGACCTTTTATTTACGTATGTATTAGCGGGATGGGAGGGTTCTGTAGCCGATAGTAGAATTCTACGAGATGCAATTAGTAGACCTAATGGTCTTAAAATAAGTCATGGTATGTGATAGATTGTCTTCAATTAATATATGTACAATTAAATATCTTAACTAACAAAGAGTTTATGGTTAGTTGTAGGAACATACTATCTTTGTGATGCCGGTTATACGAATGGTGAAGGTTTTTTAGCCCCTTATTGTGGTCAACGTTACCACCTAAATGATTGGTCTCGCCACCTACAACTGCTAAAGAACTGTTTAATAAGAGACATTCGTCGGCAAGGAATGTCATAGAAAGATGTTTTGGATTAATTAAAGCTAGATGGGCTATTTTGCGTGATAACTCATATAATCCAATAGATTCCATGCCACGTATCATCATTGCTTGTTGTTTGTTACACAATTTCATACGAACAACAATGAGCGAATACCCTATAGATAACGAAATCCCAACAAGTCACGCACAACCTGAAAACGATCATAACAATGTTATTTCTACGGTTGAGCCTTCACAAGAGTGGACCGATCGTAGAGACCTTCTTGCTAATGAAATAATGTTTAATTCATAGTTTTTATGTAGTCTTTAAGCACTGTTTAATTACTCTTTATTTGTTGAACCATGAATTATGATTGATAATGTTGATTCTTCATTTTTATTTAATATTTGTATTCGTTCTTTGTATAACCATGAATTATAAATTATGCATTTGTGTATAGGCATGGCAAATTCAAATGTAGGATGGGGTACCGGAAGGAGCAAACATAGTTGGTCAATTGATGAAGATGAAAAGTTAATTGACGCGTTAATGGAGTTACATGCATCTGGAAAGTATGCAGGTGCTCACAATGGTTTCAATCCAGGCTATTTGAATGGAGTTCAACAATTACTAGATGTAAGTCTTCCTAACTCTGGTCTCAAAGCAGAACCACATATAAAGTCTAGGATGAAGTCATGGAAGAAGCACTTTGGCATTGTATATGATATGGTGAATACAAGTGGGTTCGGCTGTAATGAAGAAAAAAAAATGTGTGTACGCTGAAGATAGTGTTTGGGATGAATATGTCAAGGTATGTTCTAAATATACATTTAAAAATGAAGAAGCATTCTTAATTTATTTTTTTCTAATTGTCATGTAGTCTCATAAAGGCGCTACTCAATTTCGAGGCAAGTCAGTTCCATTCTATGACAATCTGTGTATCATCTTTGGTAAAGTAAGAGCAACGGGTTGTAAATCGACTGATCTTGGAGAAGATGATGAAGTCATTACAGAGACGCAAGGAACTTCCCCAATTGATCCTCATGACTTTGATTTTGTTGAAGAGGGCGTTCAAGATGACTGTCCATCTGAAGTACCAACAAATAATGTAATAAGCAAACGTAAAAGACGCAAAAGTATGGATGGAGATGAAATATATCAGGAGTCGTGCAAAGAGATGAAGGAAGTCATTGGTAAGTTTGGAGAGATTGTTGGCGAAAATCCGAGTAAAGAAGGTTTTGAGGCTCGTGAAATTTTTGAGAACGTTAGTGATGAGTTGAAAGTTTTACCAGGTATTTCAATGACCAAACGTTTCAGAGCAGCTCATTTGATTGGAAAAAATGTCCTTCTAGGACGATCATTTCTTGGATTGACACAAGAGGAGAAAATTTGCATGGTAAAATCTTACACCGATGACTCTAAGGGATGATTGTTTATGATTCAAATATTGTTCTTGGTTACATTGTGGTTTTAAGTACTTAGAACTGCTTTTTTTTATTATATTTTGATTGAATTGATGTTTTTGAAAGTGACAATAGTTTATGTTTTTTGATGTTATTATTGATTTTATTAATGCACTTTCATTATTAATTTATCCATGAATTTTGTATGTTATAATAATGATTGTTGTGTGAAAAAAATATGTTTGTTAATTATAAAGTTTGTACAATTTCTCTACTAATTTTTTTGTTGTACCAAACAAGAGAAATGACGATCTATTGTAATTCTCTGTTGAAGTCTTTGTGTTACTAAACAGAATAGTCAATTCTCCTTCTTCAGACTAATTCTCTTTCTCTACAATTCCATTCTCTGTAATCATTTCTCTAATTGAGGTAGGAAGAGACAAAAATAAAACTATAAGGTTACAATCGTATCTCTATTTCTTCAAGGGAGTGATGCACCATTGCACCTATATAAAGACGAAGGCGATCAACATTTCTAGGGTTTTTTTCCTCTCTCCGTCAAGTGTAGCACCACCGCCGCCGTCATGGTTCTCAAGTATGCATTTCTTTCAATTAACGCTTCTTTCGTTGTAATCCTTCGTATAGTTTATCTCATTTGAAACCTTATGATTTATTTGTGGATTGAAGATCGGAACAAAATTGACAATCTGTTGGCTATTTAGTTAATCTTCATTTCCCCCAAATTGTATAACTCAAATATGGCTGATAATAAGGTCAATAGATGTATTGCTGAATTAGGGCTTTGAGATCGTTTTACTGAAAAAAGAGCCAGAGTGTATTATTAGGGTTAGAAACTGAATCGATTTGAGGTATACACGGATCTATGCGCTTTGAATTTATGGATTCTTTTTATGTTTTTAGCTGCATTGTTTTGTATTCACGATTCTGATCAAATTAACATGAACTGTATGCGAGTATGGATCGTAATTGTATGTTTGATTTTACTTCTATCTTTTATTTTGTGATTCCTTTTTAAATTGTTGCTATGATATGCAAATTCATCTAATCAACTGGAACTTCTGGCTGTTTATAGGACTGAGCTTTGCCGTTTTAGTGGGCAGAAGATATATCCTGGAAGGGGTATTAGATTCATTAGATCAGATTCTCAGGTATATAATCAATAAAATTAGGTGGTTGTTTATATCAGTTTCTGAAATTGATGACATGTGTGTTTGAATTTAGGTTTTCCTGTTTGTAAATTCGAAATGCAAAAGGTACTTCCATAATAAGTTGAAGCCTTCAAAGCTTACATGGACTGCCATGTACCGAAAGCAGCACAAGAAGGTCAGTCAAATCTCCTATACCGCTTTTATGTAATTTATTAAATTATATTTGTAGTAATATAGTTTTTATAATCATATTTACCTCACTAATTATTTGAAAACATGCAGGATATTGCTCAAGAAACTGCAAAGAAGAGACGACGTGCCACCAAAAAGCCATACTCTCGGGCAATTGTGGGGGCCACTTTGGAAGTAATTCAAAAGAAACGAAGTGAGAAGCCCGAAGTTCGTGATGCTGCAAGGGAGGCAGCTCTACGGTATGTTAATTTTTTTAATATTTTATTTTGTCATTTTTATGAACTTTTCATTTTTTTTTTTTTTTGTATTTTATTTGAATTTGAATTAAAATATCAGTGAGATAAAGGAAAGGATCAAGAAAAGCAAGGATGAAAAGAAGGCAAAGAAAGCTGAGGTGGTATCAAAACAAAAGACTCAAAGTAAGGGTGGAAATGTGGCTAAAGGTAAGGGGCCTAAGCTTGGTGGTGGCGGTGGAAAGCGTTGAAGATCCATTGTCATTTATTGTTAGAAAAATTTAATATTTTGTATTGTTGAGAGAAACCTTTCTTTTGGGGGATTCACTATTACCGTTAAGTTTTTGATTGCAAAGCATTTTTCATCTGTGCAATTTTGGAAGGAAATTGAAGTTAGGATCGAGTCATGGAATGTGAAGCTATCTTCTGTGATTTGGTGGCTTGTTAAGATAATCTTGGTGACACTGAAGAAAATAGACGGTCATTATTAGGGGTGAAAACTAGCTGAGCCGTTCGTGAGCTACTCGGGATCGGCTCGTTAAAAGCTCGAAACCAGCCGAGCTTAAACGAGTATGAGCCGAGTTCGAGCTTAACTAAGAGCTCGTTTATTAAACGAGCCCGAGCTTGACCCACTAAGATTGATTAGGCTCGCGGGCCTAAACGAGCACATATATATTAATTATTCCATAAATACAATTATATATTATATATATTTTTATACTTATGTGTGTATGTATACTATCCTACCCTATATATGAGGCTTAAATTTGAAGAGGGTTTGACACCATGGCAATTCCAAGCATTCCTAGCATTCCTATTCGTCCATAATGCCACTTGGAATTCCCTGATTGGTCCACGTCATTTGCACTAATACAAACGAATCTGGTACAGCTTACGGTCTACATTCATACGCTCCATAAACGGCAAACGAATCTGGTACGGCTTACGGTCTACATTCATATGCTCCATATACGGCTTCCTACATACAAGGAAATAAATAAATAACTATTTAAAAGATCCTACATACAAGGAAACAAATAAATATTTAAATACGACTTCCTACATACAAGGAAACAAATAAATAACTATTCAGAAGTGATACACGACTCAATATAATTTCCACAAAACCGGCATTCTATGATTACGGCATAAAAAGCTGGATTGTGCAACGGAACCAGACTTCAGATATTACGGATTACGGCATAAAAAGCTGGATTCTTCATTTAATAAAATGCCCGTGTAACATTTCTTCATTTACCGTTTTTTTGTACAAAATCATCATCACATATAAAGTTTTTGGACATTTTTCTACATACTAAAATTTACAGCATACCCGCCCATCGGGCGGGTTTTGTAGCTAGTACATATATATGTATATAACATACAATAAAAATGAAGTGCTTACATAATATATTAAATATTATAATTAAATAAAAAAGTTTATATATTTTGTGTATATGGGAGCTTAAATGAGCTTAATCGAGCCGAGCCCGAATCTGCGAAAACCTAAACGAGCCAAGTCCGAGCTTTACATATAAGGCTCGAAACGAGCCGAGCTCGAGCTCGAGCTCCTTAAAACTTAAACGAGCCGAGCTCGAACCTAGTCGAGCTCGAGCTCGGCTCGGCTCATTTACACCCCTATATGTATGTGTTTGATGGGTGTTATTACGTCTTATAATCCAAATGCTACTGTTTTGTGGTTCCACTTATTATTTAAAGATATCAAAACTTAATAATTATACTTTCTCCGTTTCAAAATAAGTGACACACTTTTCATTTTAAGGTGTTTCAAAACAAGTGATATACTTTGAAAATTTTCTTATATGGTAGATAATAATAGTACCTATACTTACTAACTATCTCCTTTAATAAAGTAAAATGACTCATTTATCTAACTTTTACTTTTAAACACTATTAAATTCATTAAAATCATAATATGTGGGTCTCATCACTCATTAACTATCCAATTAACCTTTATTACAATATTAAAAACGTGCAACCCAATTTGTGTCACTTATTTTGAAACGGAGAAAGTAGTATTTTAGGTCGGTAATTTTAGTTTTTTAGTTATGATTTTATTTAATTTAAATATTATTCAATCTTCAAATTATTGAATGAGATACATTTTTCTTTGTGTTAGATCTTTTATTAACTACAAGTAATTAAGTTAATAAATATGTAACTTTATATTATTAAGAGTTAGATGTAAAAATTATATAATTAAGAGTTAAAAATATAACTATAAAAGTTTAAGGTAAGACCAAAAAGAAGTTAATAAAAAAAAAACTGGATACACTATTTTAAATGATGTTTAATACGGAGTATAAGATTAAATTATGTTAATAACAAATATCTAAGGTGTTTGTATGATTCGCTGGTCAACATATAATATTTAAGAGAGATAAAAATATTTTATAAATTTATAATGTATATATATTTATCTTTCAAATATACACAACATTTATTTATTTAAAGTTTAAACAAAAAAAAAAATATTCACCTTGCAAAAAGACACATGATTCGAACAGCTCATCTTGTGCTTGCTATATATCGTCACAACTCACAACAACTGCGCTGGAAAGCATTTTTATTTCATCTTCTCTTTATATGCTTTTATTATATACTAAAAACCAAAATAGCAAACCAAATTATTATGAACTGTATTATATTAATATTTAATTATGACAAATGTATCTATAGTACAATACAATGGTACACTTCAAAAAACAAACACATACACCCACTACTCCTAAATTTATATCATATTTCCACGGCGGAACTCGGAATTATGACCACATGTCAACGTGGAACACTTTCCGACAACTTCTTTCCTCAAATATTTTTGCTACGATTTTACCTTGTTTAAGACTTCAAACGCCTTGCCATAACAAAGGACGTAACACGAAGACTAATAATTAATAAACATATACAATTTTACAATTACACCGTGTAACATCCCAATCAAGTTTCACCATGACTAATTAACACACTTTCTGACCACAACAATAAAACTCAAATCAACAAACTTTTCACCGTCTTTTTTTGCAATCCAATTTGTAGTTTAAGCCTAAATTCCCAATCAACTCTAGCTTCGAAAATCTCTCTCAGAAACAGTATCAGAACAATCCCAAAGCAATCTAGTCGAACCCGATTTCTCAAACTGAATCCTCTGTCTTGGAGCACTATGGGACCGCAATTTGGCCCGTGATGACTCCGTGTTAGCCATGTAATTTGGATAACTCGGGTAATCACCAAATACACTACGTGAGTATTCAGTAAACGGGCTTCTTTTATGGCTACTTCCGGGCCTAGAAGCCGGGGAACGAACCCGAGGGGTGTTGTCGGCGGTTAATACGGTTTTTTCTGCTTCCCGATGGATCATCGAGCCCAATGGTAACATTTCCCGGGGCCCGTTTCTCGGGTTCCATGGTTTTATTGGTGTGGAATGTGAGTCGGGATTATTTGGATTCGGGTTAACACGAGGCTTCCATGTATCGACTTCAAGAATTTTGTCACTTCTTTCATCATCGGGCCGACATTGTTTACTGTTCCAAGATGTGTCGTCCATCCAATTTTCTAACCAATTTAGTCCTTTTAATCGTTCATGGATTAAAGATTCTTTCGTATTTGATGATTTCTGTGTTCATAAGAATTAAAAATGGTGATATTTTAACAAAATGAATGGAGGTGGAAAAATGAGCAGGTTGGGTTATCACTTATCAGTCCAAATGCGCGGACATGGTTGATCCGAAACACTTTTTGATCAATTTTCATTAACATTATAATATAAAAATTTTATGTTAGTGGGTTAATTATGTTTTAATCCTTGGGCTTTCATCGATTTCGCGATTTAACCTTATAAAAAAATAATCGGATGATTTAGTCCCTCAACTTATTAATGTTTTAAAAAAGTCATCGTGAACAGCTACTATTACACAGGTTAATCACAAGATAATACTTAGAAAAACCATTTTAACCCTAAACTTCTTTTCTTGTAATGGTTGAGTCCTTTAACTTATATATAATATCATATACGAATTTTTATGACAATATTAAGTAATAATACTAGTTATAATAATTGTGTTCTTAAGTTGGAAGATTAGTGAAAAACTGTAAAAAAAGAAGAAGCTTGAGGGTTAAACCATCAAATATGTGAGAGTTTACGATTTAAACCGTATTTAACCCTAAGAAAAGTTACACCACAACACAAAATGACCGGTTAGACCGGTAGTAGGTCAACAAAAGTTTAAGGTTTACACTAGGGGTGAGCATTTTAACCGGAAAAACCGAACCGAACCGAAAACCAACCGAAACCGAACCGAAACCGATCTGATAATAGATTTCGGTTCGGTTTTCAGTTTATGAAATATGGCTATATCGGTTTCGGTCCTTATCGGTTTCGGTCCATTTCTTATCGGTTTTTAACCGAACCGATAACTAAGCTCATACAACAAAAAACTAGGATACCCCTCAACTACCTCCCCCATATGATAGCCTCGTATAACTTGTCCATATCTCTTTTCTCAATTTTAATTATTTTGTTTCCTAAAACCCTTTGGTTTCCAAAAGACTGCTCTTACTTCTAAACTTCATCGTCGATTTTTTGTTAGAGTGTTTATTTTGAAAGTTGGTCACTTGGTCTTTGCGTTTGTTGTGTTGAAAACAATTTGACGACTTGATGACTTCAGAGGTTAAATCTGGAAAGTGTGAAAAAAATAGCAAAAAAATAGTTTTGGAGCTTATTGGACCATATCGGTTTTTAGACCGAAAACCGGAACCAAAACCGAACCAAAACCGAAACCGATAAGTATTAACGGTTCGGTTTTCGGTTTCGAATTTTATGCTTAATCGGTTATCGGTTATATCGGTTCGGTTCGGTTCGATTCGGTTTTGACCCGATAATCACCCCTAGTTTACACATTAAGTCAACAAAGGTATAGGATAAAACAATTAAGATTGGAAGTTTAAGGTTTAGAAGGCAAAATTAATTAAAGTTTGATGATTAAAACACAATTAACCCTTTTTTAAATAAAAAAATGAAAAAAAAGGTTGTATCTCTAACAATACACTTCAAGCGACTTTCATCCATTAGACCCGTCTAACCAATTTCCTTTGTAGCTTATTTATTTATTTCCCCACTTAAGAGATTAAACATAATTAAATTATGTTTGAAAACCGACCCTTAAGTGGTTTGATGGTTATTGGAAACTTACAAAATGAGAGTGGGAGTTTGAGGAACGGGTGCTTGAATGTGGTGAGACCGAGAGGGAAGCTCGGCTGGCACAGGCTCGAGCCTGGACCCGAGCCATGGCTTGCATACGCCTAAGCATGTCTACACTTTGATTTCTCACAATTCGCCCTCTAACGAGCGCTTGAAGCTTCACCAATCCTTTAAGTGCTCTCAGTGCTCTCCTAGCCTACAAATATACCACAATTCCACAAAAATTAGGAGAATTTACAAAGCCAATATACTAAATTTTCTTTTTTGTATCTTCATTACATGCTTAATTTATCACTATTGTATAACATTTTATATACTCCCTCCGTCCCAATTTTATTGTTCGTGTTTCCTTTTTTAAATGTCCCAAAATTATTATCCACTTGAAAATTCAACCAATCAAAAAACAGTTAAGTGGTAAATATAGAATTCTGTTGGTTGGACAGTATAATAAATACGTTTTTTTTTTAAAGTGTGTGATTTTTGTATAGGGATAATAATTTTGGGACGGACGGATTTAACTAGAAGTCAACGAAACAAAAATAACACAAAAAAAAAAAGACAATTAGGCCTACAAATTCCGAAACCTATAACCCATGTGCCAATGTTGTAAAAAACAAAAACATTTGTTGTTGAAAAATAGAAAATTGACATCACAAACTGTCATGCCCAAACCACCACAAAAACCAGACCACTGCCCATCCTCCCCAATTTAATGTACTTCCACTACCGACGTAATTCCCACCATCATTCAAGGGCATATCAGTAAATTCACACCAACAGTTATGAACTCACCAAATACGCCCGGAACGCCGACTGTATCTTCACCGCCGCCGTCACCCTCCGCCGTTCCACGTCATGGTACGCCCTATTCCCACCACCGGCAGTCAGTCTCACAACCTCCGCCGCCGCATGAGCAGCCGCGAGCGCCGCCTCCGCCACCGCAGCCGTAGCGGCAGCCACTGCTATCGCATGCTTGTTAGCATCTAAAGATTCAGGGTATGAAGTTTCCGACAAGTTAATTGCGTCCATTGATGACCCATGGGGTTTATTTTGCCTTAAAGAACCCGACCCGGTTGAAGAGGAATGGGTCTTTTTGGGCTGGAAAAGTGAGCGGATCCACCTGGTTGTTTTACCCATCTAACATCGCCGGTGAACGGAAATTGGGGAATTGTTGAGAGAGTGTGTGAAATCAGGAGGTGAAGATTGATTTTGTGGCGGTAGTTCCAGTTTTGGACCCACGATGATTTTAAAAGGAATGTAATTTCGATTTTTGACAGATAGACAGTGGGTACCTCTCTGCTTAAACAGACAAAATATTCACTGTTTTACGATCACTTTTACGTAATGTCTATTTCATCATTTATCAAAAAGATAAAAAAATTTGTTGTACTTATTTACCTTTTATTTTATAATTTAAACAAAGATTTTATTTATCAAAACTCTTTAAACAAATACTATCAGTATACATATTACTCTTTCCGTCGTTAAATAAACTTCAAATTTCTCCTTTAAATTTTGTCTCTAAATAAAGTTCTCATTTTTCAAATTTAAGGGGCCATTTAATATAATAATATTATTACCAATAATTTCACCACTAAAGTCTGTCCCAATCATGAGGCGTCAGTAAACCCATCAGTAGCGCCACATCATCACATCCTTACTGACACGCTACTGACACGGTCGTGCCAACCATAACCCATCACTAACGCACACTTGCCACATCATCATTTTTAATTAACAAAATAATTCTAAAATAAATATATTACATTAATTTAAAAAAAACATTATTTAAATTAAATAAAAATAGTATTAAATTTAAAAAAATGCATTTATTAAATTTAAAAAAACAAAAAAAAAACTAATTTTTTTGAAAAAAAAGTTATATATACTTTTATTATTAAAACAAATATATATACAAAATTAAAACTAAAAAATAAAAAAGAGAGAAAAAAAAAGATATTTTTATTAAAAAATTAAAATAATACAAGTTTTTATGCAGGATGTACAACTCCAAAACCCCCACCACTCCCTCCTTCCCCCTTTCTTCTCCAGCCTGCCCCACCACCTCCCACGACGCCATCCTCCCCACGACGAGTTTTACCGACGCCAGGCCACGACGGGGGCGTGCCAACGGCGTCCTTGGCCGACGCGCAAGAAAACCCTACGACGGGTGGTGTCGACGGAGCGTTGGCACCGGTCTAACTATCTCCTAAAACACTTTCTCTCGCCAATCTAACCTTATATTTTAATCAAAAGTATTACCAAGTACCTCACCATTAATTATCTCCCAAAATTTGTGTCTAAGAGAAATGAAAACTTTATTTAGGAACGGGGGGTTAGACTGGTTGCATCTTCATTTTCCCTTCCATTAGCATTATGTTTCGCTTCGTCACTTCGATGCTTCGGATATCCGAAGTGATTAGGAAGAAATTTAATGTATTTTAACAGGATATTAATATTTTAATCTAAAAACTGAAGAGAATGTATTTAATGCTAACCATGATACAACTGACACCTTCAGTTTTTTTTACATCAGCGACACGTCAGCTGATACTCCAACTGACACTACAACTAACATACATATGTCAATAATACATATTCTATTAAATATGAGAATTAATTCTTACACCACATATTTTGATATTTTTCCCACAATGTACAAATATTACTGCATAATGTATCAATATATAAAGCACCTATTATGATATATAGGTTAGATTGTGTAAAAATCACCACTTCTTAAATATATAGACCACATCATTATAAAATATTCACACATACAAAATACTAAAATCTTATTAAAATACCTTTAACACAGGGCTAAGTATGTACTTTTTTTGTCAAAATACATTTTAATACCCTAAACTTTGCTAACTAGGTCCTCTACTACCCTGAACTTTTAAATGTGCAACATGGTACCCTGAACTTGACAAAATAGTCGATTTAGTACCATGACTCATTAATTTGATCACATTTTCTTGCTTGACTTACTTTCGTTGGGGCTTTTGACGGATTAAAAAAATATACGTTTCTCAATATATTAACATTAGAAGCAAATCTTGTGATAAAAGACGACCAAATTAGTGAGTCAGGGTACTAAAATTGTAACACCGCAAAATTTAGAAACCAATTTTTTTTTAAGTGCGGAAGCATCAAGATAATTACTAAGTTTTAGGTTTAGGTTTACAATCCAAACGTCCCAAAATAACAAGGTTTTTTAAACGGTGTTACTTAACGAAATGACTCATTTTACAAAACATATCAAATTGAGTTTGATCATCCATCCCGTCCAAAGCACCAATCAACCTGAAAAGAGTCAACGAGAGAGGGATTAACACAAAGCTAAGTGAATGAATAAAATCTACAAATTCTGTAAAGCACAACAAGCAAGTACAAACATCTCCATGATCGAAAAGCCAGATAACCACATAATCACTATTTTTTCGAGAAGATCGGTGCCTAAAACCATGGTTGGCCATAACTATGGTAACTGATGGCGTTGTATCCAACTCCCCGGTAAACCCCCTTACGTGTAACGCATACAGGTAAGGTCCGGATACCATGTTAGTCGATACACTATGCCCAGCTGTTATCCATCCGACACTGACTTCTCAAACCTCGGTCACCTAGTTCAAACCGACTTGTTGCCACCAATGAAGCCAAGCCTCCTCAAATATGTTCACATAATCTATTTAACTTAACACAATCAAATAGGTACCAGACAAGCAAGTTAAATACGGAAAATCACGTCGAAAATCATCGCAGCCGAGTTCCCATCGCGAACTCAGAGTTCGCGTCGCGAACTCGGGTTCGCGTCCGGGATCTGGGTCGCGAAGTGTTCACGGAACAACCCAAAATTCTCTGTCCACAGTTCGCGATCGCGAACCATAGTTCGCGTCGGGAACTCCCCAGGTCAGCTACATTTTCTGCATTTTTACCAAGCATGCAAATACCAAACCAATTGTAACCAACCACAAGTTGGAGGTTAAATCCACTCACTGTAACCTTCTCCTTGTCACCAACTCAGTAGTCTAATGTCACTGAGTTGTCCTTCCGTTTTCCTGTGAATCCAAAGAATACCGAATTAGTACATAATTCCACCAATTCTATAAACAAAGTCAAATAAGTTCATAAACTAACTTTTGACACAAATGACATCTAAACACTTGCAATAATAACTACTCAAGTCATATTCATATCATACTTC
The DNA here is from genome assembly GCA_963853835.1 of Calendula officinalis. Taxonomy (NCBI): domain Eukaryota; kingdom Viridiplantae; phylum Streptophyta; class Magnoliopsida; order Asterales; family Asteraceae; genus Calendula; species Calendula officinalis. The sequence continues at coordinate 48,437,246 of OY970829.1, read as the reverse complement.
CATAATTCAAGTCAACTAACCAAAATGTACATTTTACATCTAAACGGTCAAAACCGGATTATTAAAACAATAATACATTCATCAATTATAATCATGTCAACAACTTACAAATCACCAAATTATGTAATTAACATGTTATCTCCATCCATAGTCAAAGTCAAACTTAATTAAAACATATATACCCAAACGGGTCAAAATTCACATTTTGACTTTAGCACTTCAAAACACGCCTATAAATGACATAATCTTATCATTTAACAATTCATAACTTACTAGTCATTTTAACAAGGACAAACTTTAATTCTAGACTAATATCAATAACTTCCAATTACTCGTTCACATTTTAAATATAAAACACCCAAACACCATAACACTATCATTTCCGCCAAATTATATCATAACTTGCCAAACACCAAAAATAACTTTTCTAACATGTTATTTTAACATAACTAGCAATATAAGTCATAAAACCTACAAATGACATTTTACACCAACTAATCACTTAAACCCAATAACTAGTTCATATTTTGACATAAAATCCATACAAACAATATAACTAACAATTTCATCATTTGGAGTCATAAACAACCATATAATCACTAACTATTTTAATTTATAATAAATTCATGTTTTGTAAATAAGTTTTATTTATCTTTTTCTATGTATTTATTTGGAAAATCTCTATTTTCTTGTACAATAGAATCATGTTTAACTTAGTAGTACAATATGTTAAAACCACTTGTACAATTGTTAACTCCTCCACACAAAAGTCGAAACCCACACACACCCTCAACACACCTGCGCACATAGTTCACACACTCACACACAATTATACATTTTGCTAAGATGCTTGTACCTGGTGCTAAAATACTTAGAGCATCTCCAACCCACCTCTATCAATCCCTCTATCTCTATATTTGAAGTTTTTTCTCCTCCAACCCACCTCTATCCCCCACTCTAAATATAGAGTGAGAGAAAAGCTCCCTCTATATTTGAAGTGAGAGGGTATCCCCTCTATCCATGCCTCTATCCATGGACCCCACACCACCTTCACTAATTTTCTTTTGTAATGTAAAATAAATAAATTAAAAATATAATTTCTATGGGTCCCACTAGCTTTAGAGAGATTGATAGAGTTTATGGTTGGAGTTGAGATTATGTTTAGAGTGAATGGACCCACCAATTATAGAGATAGAGTGAGTTTTATAGAGTTTATGGTTGGAGATGCTCTTATACCTTGTGTTGAATTACTTATAAAATGATATACCGACACACACAACGCACACACTCACGCACGCATCCAAGACACACACAGATTCACACTTTCACACACACACACACACACACACATTCATTTACATATATTTAAGCATAGCATTTGATTATTTAATCATGTGGGAAAATAGAACTCATAAGAAGAGACTTACCACTTAGAATGAAAGCTTATATAAACACATTATATATTTATATACTATCTATAACAACATTTAGCAAGATTTATCAACCATACAAAAACTATAGTTCATCATTTTTGTAAAAGCTTGAAGAACAATACAAGGAATAAGAGCTTACTTCAAGACTTGCACTAGAACAAGATTCAAACTAAAAGATAATAATAATATATGATGAATCTTAACTATTAATTATAATTAATCAATTGTTAAGATTTATCTCCTGAGACTAAATAAAATTAAGAACTACCTTGAATGCATCTCTCAAAATAATATTTAACTATTCTTACAAAGGTTTCATAACTTTTATTGCCAATAAAACAATTATTATACTCTTTTATAAATACAAACGTGAAGTTTTATTTATTATCTAATACATCAATAAAATTGTAGATAATAATTAAACATTTAATATAATATATCTGGGAAAATGTAAAGTGCTTAAAAAATCCTAAACTTTAATAAATCTCATTTCAAATTCTTAATATAAATTAAGTATATTTTTTTATTAACTATAGGATAATAAACGTGTACTTAAATGGAAATGAATAAAAAGTTTAGAAGCATCGCCTTCTAGAAAGTGTGTTTGTGAGTGCAAGTCATCAAAAGGGAGCAACGCCATTGTTCACCTTCGTTGACATTGAGTATGTTTGCATGCTACCAACAAATGCAACACCTTTTATTCTACAACACATCATGATAAAAATTCATTACCCGAAATTTTAGATATTTGGTACTGAACATACTATTGGTTTTCTGAGGACATATTTCGGTAGCATTAGGGGTGAGTGAATGAATGACTAGGGGTGAGCATAAAAACCGAAAAACCGAACCGAAACTGAAAAAACCGCACCGAAAAACCGAATCATTTGAAAAACCGATGTGAGCAGTTTTTATTTTTTGAAAAACCAAATGTTTGGGGCGGTTTTTGGGTGCATACGGAAAACCGAACCGAAAAAACCGCCCCGCCCCGCCATATATCTATATTACAAATTTTGTTAAAATATTTTTATATTTATAAAAAATTTGATCTTTAACTATTTAAAAGAAAGTTTTAAGTATATTATTTGTAATTTTCACATGTTTTACTCTAATATTTTTCAAGTCTTACAGCTGTATAAATACTCATGTTTGAATCAAAACTTATAAGTTAACAAAATTAGTAAATTTGAAGGAAAACAAAAAACCGAAAAAAATCCCGAAACCGAACCGCTTTATTGAGAAAAACCGAAACCGAAAAAAACCGAAACCGAAAGGTTTCTAATTCCTATAAAACCGAAGTTTACGGTTTGGGGTTTGGTTTTAGTTAAAAACCGCTCCAACCCGCCCTATGCTCACCCGTCTTCCTCTTTCGAAATACGCTACCCTAGGTGAATCTACCGTGTAGTACAAAATAACCTATATAATCTCTTAAAATTTTCCGACTAATATATATTAAAAAAAAGTTTTAAAATATTTTTAGTGTTATATCTCTAAGCAAAAATATTGCAACAAGTAAAACCCTTCAACTTTTTTTTTTAAGTCCGCCTGTGATTAGCACCATCTCAACGAAAGTTGTACAAGACAAAAACCTTTTGTACTTTTGACGCCTCGCAGTCCCAAAACTAGGCACATGTTGATAACAATGATGTTAGTCTGAAACAATGTAAGTTGGGGGTTGAATACACTTCATCGACAAGATTGATCAAATAAAAATATGCACAGTATTTTTCAAACTTTTTTCTTTATTAATCAACAATGATAAAAAAGTAAAACTAATTCTAAGGACACGACTCCTACTTAAATTACTTGAAGAGATAGACATTACTACAATTGTTAACTAAGACAAGTGTTGATTAACAAATAATCGAATACAAGAACATACACTAATATCCCACTGATTCAATTGATCGAACTATGTAATAATAGTATCACAAATGAGATGTCACTTCGCTTTGATGATTGCAAGTTGTATTGAGAGTAGAGTGGAAGTTGTTCGTGCTTGAATTCGTCCATCACCTTCACTATTTATAAGGGTTGCATAAATGACATCTAAAAGGATGTACGAATTGTCAACATGTAAGAATTCCACTGGTATATATGTGTGTTTTTGTTTATGTAAGTTTATTTTAAAGATACATTTAATCAATTTAGGCCATTGACAATAGCACATAAAATTTGATAATCTCATTTGTTAGAGGGCACTTCAAAATAAAATAATCAGAAAATGGTAAACATGTTTTCAAACACGGTTGGTGGATCAAGACTTAATAAGCAAAACTAAAGAACAGTGCATAAACTCCATGTTATTCAAACACCACTAATAAAAAGTATGATCATAAATTTAAGCTTAATTATATGAGTTACAACAAGATAATAAAATCACAATCATTGGGACCCAAAATCTCACTCATCTTTATCATCTGTGGGGTCCGTTACATGAGCAGCAACCGTTGAAGGCTCGGTGGGTTCGGGTGCAGATGATGATGGCTCATTGGGCTCGGTGGGTTCGGGTGCAGATGATGATGGTTCGGTGGGTTCGGTTGCAGCTGATGGGCCGGGTGCACCTTCGGGCTTCTTGATGGTTCCAACCTTTTCATACTTGCTCATGAACTTATATTCCCAATCTTGCAATGCATCAAGCTCAAATGCACCAAGACCGCTGATGTCACCCGTCAAATCTTTCTCTTCAAATGACATTTTTGCAAGAGCCCGGCTGGCATCCTTCCCTGCAAACAATGCGTAGGGCCCACCTGGCCCGTAGAACATCCTGAAATAAATAGCAAGCAAGCCGCCTTTTTGTCAATCTTTTTGATTTATTTATTGATAATTAATGTGTTACATGTAATTACAAAAACTATATTATTTCAATGATAATGTAACTTGTGAAAGAATAATTATGCATTGAAAATACATTTTATGAAACCTCCGACGCGTTTCCTTAAAAGTTGTTTTTTTTTTTGTTGCTCATATCGACTCATTCATAAGTAAAAAGAGTATGAAAGGTGACAATATATAATGAAGCCAAGTGACAACTATAGTCTATAGACGTGCACGTAACAAACATCAAAATGGATAAGATAAAGATTGTAAATAATGTAGATTGTGACACTGCAACGCATGTTAGGCGGGAATTTGTTCCAAATATAGAACAAGAAATATGGTACATGAGAACTAAATGTCTTTTTGGTGTACATACCAGTACAGAAACATGTATGCAAAGATCATTCACTGAATAATCTGGTCTTTCATAAAATTTCGAACTCATACGGAAACAAGAATCATAAATAATTCCCACAAAAATAGGAAGAAATATGACTATAATATATCAAAAACTACTCATACTCATAGCTGATTATCTCCATTAAGGGGGTGTTTGGGAAAGCTTTTTAAAATAGCTTAAGCTTATTAGCTTATTAGCTTATAAGCTTATTTAAGTTAATAAGCTTTTTTAAAATAAAGTGTTTAGAAGAGCTTATTTAAGCTTATTGTAAAATTACCAAAAAGGGTTTAATGAGTAAAAATGTTGTGAAGAAAAGAATAATGGATAAAGTTAGGTGGGGGATAAAAATGTAAGACCATTCCATTTCTTAAATAAGCCTTAATAATCCCCAACAAAATAGCTTTTTTAAGGGGCCCTTAATAAGCTCATAAGCACAAGCTTATCCAAACACTTAATGTAGCTTATTAAGCTTAAATAAGCTAATAAGCTTAAATAGAATAATAGCTACAAACTCAATCTATAACCCAGTGGAGTTGATCTACTTAAAGCATCTGTAACAAAATTATAGAGTGAAGAAAAAAAAGCAGCAGCAGTGTTTGGGTGTCTCTTGATTTCAGAGTGAATTATGTGAAAAGGGTAACTAAATCAAAAGATTCAAAACTCTAATAAAGTTCAATTTTGACTTTCCCAAGTCAAATCATACGAATTTCACCGATATGAAGAACAGCATCAGAGTGAATAAAATCATAAAAGGAAACCAAAATCCAAATTAGAAACCCTAACTTTGATTGAACCTTATTTATATCCAGATCAACATAACTTGTGACTTAAGCTAATACAGAAAGTGTTGATCAGAAACATATACATAAATCAAGAAGATGATGATGTGATCTCATAGCAACTTTTAGCTTTTCCCCAAAAGGTGAATCGCGAATAATATCAAAAAAGTCATTTTATAGATACATCAAAGTAGTACCAATAATCCACTTTAAACACTACAAATCGAGTATAGCATATTAGCAAATTAAAAATTGATTAGGATAACATACCTGCTTTGCGAAACATCATAGATCTGACCTTTGATGGCCATAAGAAGGGGCTTTTCGGGGTCGTTGCCGTCATATGCTTTCAATTCGTCCTCGGAAATCTCGCCGAGCTGAACCGGCGGCGGGAGAGGCTGTACATCTTCGAAAGAACGGGGGTGATGTTGTGGATGATCGGAGGATCCTCCGAATAAAATGGAGAAGATGTAATAGACGGCGATACCGGCGGCGACTACGGTGAAGAAAGCATTGGGAGAAAGTCCGGTGTATGCGGTTATGGATTCTTTCAGAGTCTCCAGTAATTCAACAGCCATGATTATGATTCAAGATTGTTGTGCGTGAAAAAGATGGATTTTGTTCGCTTGGAAATCTCTGGTTTATCTACTACTGCCCCTCATGTTCAAGTCTCATGTTTGTCGCACGTGCCATTTAGGGGTTGAATAAAGATATATCCAAAGTAGTTTTTTTATTATTGTGTATTGATTAATAGTAATTAATGATAATAACTAATTATAGTAATATATTTTATATATGTTATGAAGGGTATTTTGGTTATTTAACATAACAAAAAGAATTAATTTTTATTTTTATTTAAAATAGTATTTTAAATTTTTCTTAAAAATATAATTTTTTTAATTAACTTCTTTTTGTTCAGAATTTATGGTTGAGAGTACAAACCGAACCGCCCCGCTAGTTTTAATAAACTTATTTTTATATTTTTATTAATATTATATCTATACTTTTTTTAACTATTAAAGTTATTTCATTAGCGAGATCTATAAATTGAAACTAGAGTTGCAAAACATGTAATTTAAAAATATTGTTATGTTGTTTTTGGAACATGTTACTTGTAATCTTCTTTAAAATGAATATGATTTTCAATTTAACAGTGTTAGGTGCTGTTATTTTTCAAAGATATATTATACGGAGTATGTGGAAATGCTTTATTTTTTCATCATTTACTAGTCTTATGTCCGCGCAATGCGCAGGGAAAAAAGAAAATAACTTAAAAAAGAAAACAACTTAAACGGGTCAATTGGTTCCACTTTAGCGTTTAAACAAATTTATTTTGATGATTATTATGAATAATAAATACATGACAATGATAATAAAGTAAGATAGAATGATAAATAGTTGAATAACATAATGTTATTTACAAATATATATGTAGTCGACAGACAAATTTTTCATTAGGAAAAGGTCTACCTAATTGATGTAGAAAATTTGTGCCATTACATATATAAGTGTTATATGATAGAAATTAAAACCAAAAAAACCCATCTGGTTAACATATGACTAAGTTATACATATTGTTTAAAGACAGTGACATAAAGAACCAAAAGTAGAAATTCAATTAAATAAGTATTGTGTAATTTAACAATAGTAAGGTAGTGTTCTTTAGAGAGTCTGCTAAGGATTGTTGAAAGCTAGAGTTGTCTTCTCTCACCTGATGATTATAACAAAATCAAATATAATTAAACAGGTGATTAAGCAATGAGATAATGAATAAAATATGTAATGTAATTTTATGACATTTGTGACTGGGTTATGTAATAGTACCTTTAAACCAGGAATTGTGATTATAACAAAATCAAATATAATTAAACAGGTGATTTAGCAATGAGATAATGAATAAAATATGTAATGTAATTTTATGACATTTGTGACTGGGTTATGTAATAGTACCTTTAAACCAGGAATTGTTGTAAAGTCTAGTGTTCAGAGATTACTTCTTGATAAACAACGTTTTGTCTATATGCCCCTTCTTGGTTGAAAGTCTTTGTTGGTTTGATTAATACTTTTGTAGTTTCCCGAGATATACTTCTTGATAGTGCAACACATAATTGACCATGTGAGAATACTGATTCAGGTAGATATATACCAACATTTTGTATAGTTTGTCCTTGCGATTTATTGATTGTCATGGCGAAACTTAGTCGTGTAGGAAATTGTGTTCGTTTTAATTTAAATGGGAGTGTATCATCTTCTGAAGGAAAAAGTGGTATCCGTGGTAAGAATACTCTCTTTCCTGTGTGTTGACCTACAACAATCTCTGCATCTATTACATTTCGTTGAAATCCTTTACAAATTAGCCTTGTACCGTTACATAAGCCATTGGATGGGTCTATATTTTGCAGGAATATTATGGGACATCCAAGCTTTAAACATAGTATATGAGGAGGCAAACCACTAACAATCAGTGAGTTTAAGAATTCGGTCGGGTATAAGTTGTGTAAATCATCTTCAACTTTATCAAAGCTGTAGTATTTAATTTCCTCTCCATTAAACTTCTCTATCAAACATTCATTTAGTTCATCAACACTTTTATTTATGGTAGTTAATATAGCCCTAGATGTTATGTAATGTTGTAGATGTCCATTTGTGTTTATATTGGGATATGTTTCTTCAATCAAGTTGTTTATCGGGTTAGTTCTTGTTGTATATGGTATAGCCATTTCAGGAGGTATACGGATGTAGTTTTCTTGTATTGGTTGTTTTGTACCGTCTCCAATTCTTAGTAAGAAATCTGAAAACCAAGGGTCATTTTGTGCACGCATGTTTATCGTTAGTCGGATCTTTTGTATTATTGACCATAGTGGTGACATCCGTAGACAAGAGTCTACAATTTGAGCACGTGTACCTCGACTCACAACTGGAAGCACTTGTCGGAAGTCACCTCCTAAGACAATTAATTTTCCACCAAATGGAAGATTTATATTAGTTAGATCTTGTAGAGTTCTATCAAGTGCTTCAATTGCTTGTCTCTTTGCCACTGAAGCTTCATCCCAAATAATTAACTTTGTAGAGCGAAGTAATGCTGCAGTTCCACTTTGGTGGCTAATATTGCAAAATGATTTGTTATGTAGATTAATTGGGATTTTAAACCTAGAGTGTGCAGTACGTCCATCGGGCAAATTATTTGCTGCTACTCCTGAAGAAGCAGTTGCAATTAATCCACGAGATCGAACTTCAGCTAAAATTGTTTTATATAAGAATGTTTTCCCTGTTCCACCTGGACCGTCGATAAAGAAAATTCCTTGAGAGTTGTTATTCACATGGCCTATTATAGAGTCATATGCATATTTTTTATCAAAATTTAGAGAATGGCGGTTGTGTAAATTTTCATAGTCTAGAGGTATAGCATATTCTTCAACTATTTCTTTGAATTCAAATGGTTGTGTGCTTATGTTTGTATTTATTTGTGGCAGGTCAAAATCACGAATACTTTTTCCCATTGATTGTAGGAATTGTGAGATATCTGTTAATATTAAATTTGTGATTCTGCCAACACTTTCTCCATTTTTTCTATAGTCTTCTGAAAATGAATTAAAATGTGTATCCCATAATTTACGAATGTCTCCGGGTTCACAATAGATAAGAATTGTAGCAAATAGTCTTCTAATAGCATTTGGAAATTGAAATTGGGTTGCCTCATGCAGACAGTCTGATAAAACATTATCGTTTGGTATTATTCCTCTTTCTAGAGCCGCCTTTCTGAATGTGGAGTGTAAGGTTCCGTTGGCTCAGTAAAGATCACCAAAAGATGTAGGACCAGGTACATGTAACAAAAGTAAACGAAGATAATATCTTTCTCCTTCTGCAGGGTTAGCAGATACTAATCTACCTCTCATAGAACCTTGTTTTCTTGGATTCCATTGGCCATATTTTGCATTCTAGGTGAAGTGTTTTGGAAAATCTTTATACAAAATAGTTTCAGTTGATGAGTCTATTGAATTTCGTTCAAAGAATGCAGTCAACATTGTGTTTTTGTTTGTTTCCCTATCTATGATTTGTGATGGATGTTCATCAGTTGTAAATCGTATTGTTTGGTTATTTGGGAGATGGAGTTGTAATGCCAATACAAAAGGATGAATATGTGAAAGGTTGAAGCTAAAAATCCTCCAAATTGCTTATGGTGGAGAAACATAACGTGCATCCTGGAAAGTTTTTATTTCATTTATGGTAGACTCATTAGTGTCTGGGTCTATGTGGATTACTTGTTTGTCATGACCTTTATATACATATTTGAAGACATATTTTACTGAAACTATGCTTGAGCAAACTTCAACATTTATATGACAGTTAAACATCATAAGTAGTGTTGGATTAAAAGGTACGACCCATCTGTTATCTAATGTCGTGTGCCGAATATGTATATGAGTTCCATTGTTTCTTCTTCGGTATAATGGATATGAATCTTCTGCTTGTGATGTGATATCGTTGAATTGTTTTGGATAGTTAAAACGACATTTCCGTGGGTTTCCTTCCATACATGGGCTTGAAGGTCGCAAATATCCACATGGACCATGCATCATGTGATTGACAACCATTTCATGTAGCTTTGGATGTTTAGTTTTGTTTGGAATCTCAGCATTAACTAATCGATCATAATGGTGTGCATTATATAATTTGTGTTCACCTGTCATTATTAGAAGAAAATGTGCATGTGGCAATCCTCGCTTTTGAAATTCTACTACATACACGTAAGCTGATACAATCCCAAGGATGTCGTTACTAAAAAGTTGATGTTTTAGAAACTCTAATTTTCCACGAAATACTCTTGCTAGTAGGTCTGGGCGATCTTGGGCATATTGGCCGGGTAATAGGTTATTTTTAATTTCAGGCCAATTAGGGTTGCATGTGATAGTAAGGAAAATATCTGGTTTTCCTTCGTCTTGTACCAATGTCATTGCATCAAGATAACGATGTCTCATATCACGTGGACCTCCAATAAATGTTGCTGGTAAGACAATTCGTCGACCTATACGTGTGGAGTCAACCTCTTCAGCATTATAGGAATCAACTATGCCTTGGTACAAGTCTGAACGGATTTTTTTTTTGGTTTTGTTGAATAAAAGACAATCGTTGTGTCTCTAACTTTATATATACACCTACAACAAACTGCTGTAACAACCTTCCACCAAGTAAAAGAATATTGGGGGTGGGACGAATTTGAAACTTGTAACAATAGTACTCACGCATTGTGACTGTCTTCCTACCCCTTATAGCATTTTCATCTAAAATGTTTAAGTGGTAGAGTTGTTATGAAAATAAAATGAGCATATATCCAAAAATTTAAAAATTAACAATTAAGGTAAAATTTATACCTGGCGTTTCATCTTCAATGGTTGTGATGTTATCACCCATTTCACAAATAGGAAATCCATGGCGTAATATTTTATCATGCCATCCTGATTCTCCATTTGGGAAAAATATAGGATACGATAAGGGATCATAGCAACCAAAATAATGTTGTATTTGTTGGGTGTAATTCGATCTTCCATATATAACAATACTACGATTGTATGCAACAATGTTGTCATTTCCTTCAACCCAAACAACAACTACCTTGAATATTATATATTACTAAAAATGTTATATATGAATGATGGTGTGGTTAATAATATGTTAAATATAGGATAATCTTACCTCTGAAGTAGTAGGACGATTGTAAACTCTTTGGTCTAGTTCAAATGAAGCATTTAGAGTAACCCTGTAATTATCAAGTGGTCCTAATTCTGTTAAACTTCTAAATGTTTGTACATATGGATTGGTAGAAAGAATGTTTGATAATATTTCCACTACACGCCTATCTAGATTGGGCCATTGAAGTCTTTTTGAAAGTTCTGTTTCAGCATCATAGAAGTACAGCTGTAAGTATCTAGGTTGTCCGTCCCTCGGAAGTAATTGATCTATTCTATGATATATTTCACCGTGTGCACGAAAAGTGTATACCCCAGATGTCATATTGTTAGTATTCGAGTCTAAATTTACACCCATAGATGTGAATGCAAAATTTGTGTTGTAGGCACGTATGTTTTGTCTAAAATTCTTTCCAACTTCACAATTTGAAGTGAATAAATTGTATAAAATGTTAGGAATTGGATTGTATGATATTCTTGTTTTGCCACCCATGCAACAAAAAGTTGGAAATTCATAGCTAAAGCGTTTTGCTTCACATTTGTGGCACGCAATTTGTTCTCTTAAGACATGATGATTGTTTGGGATGTTGTTGTAAAGAAGGTCACAAACATCAAGCTCTGCATTGATGTAATTTATGCATGTGAATTTTATACCAAAAAAGTAGGTTGTTATAGATGAATAAAAGTAAATTGAAATAATAATTGGAAAGCAAACCTGTTGAATCTCGATTTGTGTTTAAAGATGCAGAGTGAATTGTGTTTTGAATTGATGACTCTCCTACTGGAATTACTAAGAAAGGTTAATATTATGAATCAGTATATAGTGTAATTCTAATTTATCTATAAACAAAAATAATTTTAGTAGAATAACTTGCCTGTAAAAACTGAGTGTGTATTGTTAATAGTTGTTTCTTTTTGATGTGCATGATTTTGAATTGAGTAGCGAGGTTGTTTGTTGGCTAGGTTGTTTAGCGGAGCACTTGTTTGTTGATCCAAAACATTGAGTCGTTGTTGATAGTACTTACGATTATATTCTCTTTTTTTATCTATAACATAGAATAGATTATTTAGTATAAAAACTATATAAGGTTGTAATTTATAGAAATGTTATATGTATAGTCTAATATAGAGTTTGAGTACCTTTGCGTGTTTGTGGACGTTTTTTGGAGGTGTTTTCATTTAAATCTTCATCATTAGACATCATCACTAATAAAAACATACAAGGATGGTAATATAATAAAATTCAAAATTCAAAATTATATATCACAATGGAATCATATACAAGGTAAATGAATTTAATCTGTTATGTATCAAGTTATTGGTATAACACAAAATAATATAAATTTGTATTAAAGTCGAAATAATTTATTAGAAACAAAGTTGGTATTACTTAAACAACAAGTTAGCAATCAAAGCTTAAAATTGAATTAGACTAAAAGTATGTATTAGGCAAACAACATTCTAGATAGCAATCAAAGCTTAAAAATATTTCACTTTCTATCCTATTATTTTTTACTGGGACTAAATAAATATGGTTTTATAATAATATTATTGAAGTAAATTAATAAATTTATTTACAAATTATATTATATTATTGCGAATACAAAGGTTGATATATGCAGAAATAAATATTTGATGAACAGTTAAATGTTTAAGTTATGATTTGATTGTTTGCAGCTCTTCAAGTAGTAGATTTGTTTCCTTTGAGAAGTTGATTGGTGCAATTTGCTTGATTGTTAAACGTTGTCTTTGTACGTTTTTATATTCAACTGTTGAAACACTAACTTGTAGCAGATGTTGTTCAAATGTTGCTCCTTTTAGTTTTAAACGATAATCACGTTGGTGGTCCTATAACAACATTAATAAATACAAAATAATTTGTTAATAAATATCTGTTTAGGATTGTAAAAAAGAATTAAAGAATTGGTATTAGAACATAATATAAATGACCACCGATGATTTCATCTCCTTAAGTTCGTTAGCAGAGCATCCAATTAGGTATTAAGCTTCATCATTGAATATAGAGAACCATGCTTCACCAGTCATATCAATGAATTTTGCAGATAATGTATAGCTGAATAGTTTTTAATGACAAATATCATTATTATTATTGTATCACTAATTTTTAATGATAATGAAAGTAAAGGACTATAATATTGTATTTTATATTATTTTTTCTATTTAAGAGTTCACAAACCGTAAGTTACAGTGTTGGAAATGAAGATGGCATGAGGCACACCAAAAATCCAAGTTATCAGATAGTATTACTTTCTTCTTGCAAATGTTGCATGCACGATACCACATAGCCTGATCTGGTTTTATATAGCTAAGAGTTGCTAGTGTGGTTAGAATTGCAGGCTGTCACATATAGAAAATAAATCACATAGTAATTTATGTTTATATTTTTATATATAATATAATGTAATGTAATAAAATTACCTTATCTGTTATCAATAGTTGGTACTCTTTTAATTGTTTTAAAGTCACACGGTTGATGTACATTTCATTGTTATTAGCAATTATTGAGCTTGATGAAGTTGAGCTTCCTAAATCAGTGAGTAAGTCCTTATTACTTGTCTCAAACGTATAATTGATTTGGTTAGATTAGACTACATAAATTATTGAGAGCAAATATTGTATATATCTAATATATTAATTTTATATGTATTCTATATAAGAAAATTAATTATTACCATATTTGTAACTTCTGGCATTCAGATATGTCTGGATTAATTTGTAGAATGCTAAATGGAACAGTTGATAAGGAAATTCCTACCATTAATAATAACAAAATTGAATAAGTACAGGTTAGTCAAATATAGAATAATTGTATGTGAAGATGTGTTATTGAAATGAATATGAAGCTGTTACTACAATACCTCGAAATTCTCCAATATTTACGTATTTGATAGATAATATAGGAGATGTAGTAATCATAGTGAAGAGGGATTTGCCTATATTGTTAGCTTGTTCATCCCACAAAGATACAACTACAAATTTATTCCCGGATAAAATTTGAATCATAGTTTAGAATTTATTTATGACAAATTTAGGGATTAGTATCATATACTTATAGCTAATAACATTGAAATTATATTGTAACAACTTACGATTCATCAGCTATTGTAATATTCCGCTTTGGGATGATGATGTTGTTTGATTTTCTTTTAATGTTAACTATGTCTGACACATTTAGGACTACACCAATTATGTCTATAAAATAAAAGTTTATAAAAACATAGTTAATGTCTAATTAATAAAAAAACTTTAAATAAAAATTAAGAGGTACATATGGAAGTATGTAGCGATAAAAAAATATAGCGTACCTACAAGTGTGTTTTCTTTAGAGTAAAGGAGGAGTTGATCCAGAGGTACGAAGTTAAATTGTGTTATAGGCATTTTCATTTTTTCATCTTTAACCTCTTGTATAATTGTGTTTTCAGCTGTATTTCATGTTTGATAATTTAACTGTTCCATTTGAAATTACATAGATTTTCTCCACTTCTAACTTATTATAGAAGTTTCTAGCAGCTTCATTGAACATTGTTGCTTGTATTTTTGTGCCCTGTTCAAGAATATTGTTTATGTAGAGATAGAGATTATATTTATGATATGTGATTGTAATCAATATGAATATGTAACTTACTTGTGAGTCTTGTTGTTCAACTGAAAAGACATAACCTTCACCTCTTGCATTGGTGTATTTGTGTATGTTTCTTTTTGATGTAACTTGAACCTTAATAGACCAATTGGATGCATATAATTTTAAGAGTAAATTACATGAATGGTCCTTTAGGTTTATAGAAAATTTCACCAATGGTCCTTTAGTTTCAAAAATTACACCGATGGTCCTTATTTTTGAAAGGTTTTTCACCGATGGTCCTTTACGAAAAAGTCCGTCTATTTTTCAAGTTAACTAACATCACATGTGATGCACATGGGGGTATTTTGGTCCATTTGTCTTTCCTAAAGGATCATTGGTGAAATTTGCTATAAAGTTAAAGGACCATCCGTGTAATTTAATTGAGAAGGGGAAAGACAAATTGACCAAAATACCCCCACGTAGATCACATGTGATGTTAGTTAACTTAAAAAATAGACGGACTTTTTTGTAAAGGACCATCGGTGAAAAACCTTTCAAAAATAAGGACCATCGGTGTAATTTTTTAAACTAAAGGACCATTGGTGAAATTTGCTATAAACCTAAAGGACCATTCATGTAATTTACTCTAATTTTAAAGAAGACAAGGGTATAATATTAGTTGATGTAGAAGCCTCTGAATTAGCTGCCATACTATAGTTAATTAAGAAGAAATGGTTAAAGGGGATAAATAAAGTTAAGTTGGGGGTTTTAAATTGTTAGTATTAAGTATTCCCTCCGTTTCACAAAAAACTTCCCATTTCACCCTAAATTTTTGTCCCACAAAAAACTTCCTATTTCATACATTTGATGGGCTCCACATAATAAAATAATATTATTATTAAGGACCCCACCACTTACTATCCACTAACTATCTTTCTCTCTCCAAACCAATCTTATATTTTAATCAAAATTATTACTAATGACCCCACCACTAACTATCACCTTAAAACTTGTGCAAAACTCAAATGAGAAGTTTTTTGTGGGACGGAGGGAGTATATATAATTATTATACGGGTCATATAGTGAGGTTTGAAAGGAGTTATGTAGAATAATTTTTAATGGTTTGGGAAAAACTGAACCGTATATATAAGTTAGTGATTCAACGGTTGAATATAAAACACTCAAACAATTCTACAAATTATAATATTATATGGTTGCACCAATTAACCTCTCAAAGGAACAATATCACTCTGTTAAATTTGATTTTTATGTGCACATAAAATATAGCATATATGAATTTACATATGCAAAAATAATGCCATTAAATCTAATATCTTTTATTTTAAAAATCACATAATGTTTTAGATTATTACTAACATAAATTTATTTATTTAAGAACGTGAAACATACATATTGTAGAAACTTTGAAGCAAATATAATGTTTCATTCAAATAAATAACATGGTTTTCGTAAATGGCAGTATGTTAAATGGGTTTTTGTTTAGAACAGTGATTAGTGTATGCCTATGTGGATTCAAATGGATGGAAAATTGATTGACGATACGTATGGGAAAAAATAAATAACTAAGAAAGGGAAGAATTAATAATTAAAGCAAAGATAGAGTTACCTTTGTTTTGGAAATATGTTTTGGAAATTTGTCTGGGGAAGAATTGAATTAGATTAATTCAAACATGAATTGCTTATCTGCACGACAACATTAAAAATAAACATTAGAAAATCTTAAAACTCTTATTTGTAAAATGAATAAACTATTTTGACTGTGAGATGAATTAAATTCACTAAATTGTGCGTAAGAAAGACTAAATCTATTAAAACCTTCAAATAGATGATGAATAAGATTATAAGATAATTGTTTGCTGGCCTTTAAAATCTTCAAATAGATGATGAATATGGCCTTTAAACCATCATTTGAATAAGTTAAACAAATTGATACATGAATTGAACAGCAGTAATCCGTAAATTTTAAAATTTAATTTAAATAATTTAAACGAAATGATACATGATATGTATAAATAATGTTGATTAGAATCATTATATGATAAAGTTGTGATTTAATAAAATTTGAATATGGGATGTTTTTTTAAATATAAACCATGATTCCTCTAATGACTTAATCATATTCAACCAAGTTATATGACATCTTCTAATATCTAATAGTTGAAAAATGAAGATTGCACATAGTTACAGGCGTATAATGCCAACATTAGTGTCATGGTCTTAACACAAAGCAGACACTGACAATGCTTGTTTATCATGGTTGATGAAAATGAAAGATTTAAATGGTAACGGGATCATGAAATTTTATCATCTTCTTAATAAGATGGATATTTGGAAAAACATGATGAAGAGTTTAGGGCCCAAAAGATTGAACAAGCAAAGTTAAGTTATACAATAACTCAATAAAATAAGTAAATTGCAAATGTTGTAGTATAGTTATTAGAAACACTGCATATTGCAAACATCAAAACGTCAAATAACAAAGATTTCTAAACAAATGAACAACTAAATTAATAAAGTTAAATTCATCTAATCTAATCTAAAATAACATTAAATCTAGTAAATACTATAGGAACGTTGTACAATATTAATATGTCAGTAGAACAACCTGTATAATATAATCTAAATCTAAAAAAAAAATAGAAACATGAACTGTAGTAACGAAATGGGAAATTAAAAATTTAGAAACTGGAAACTGACCGAAATGAAGAAGATAACGGTTGAAAAAGATGTCGTTTAGTAGTTGCTTAAATTAATGTATTGCCTAAATTACCCCAATCCCCTAAATGGTTATTAAAGGAGTTTAGATATAGATATAGATATAGATAAGCCTAATAAAAAGCAAAAATCGAACTATAATTTGAAACCAACCCAATATCATCTCATAACAAAAAAACTGAACTTATATTTTTTTGAAAGTTGTTGAAATTCATAAACCTATTTTTCCAATTATGGTTCGTTATACTCAAAACGTCCCCAAAACTGCTACTTGCACATCTGTAAATAAAATCATTTTATTGAAAAAAATTAAAGAGTTAAAATGTTATATCAATAAAAAAAAATTAAGAATTAAAACATTTGACAAAGCTCAAAGTGACGAGCTAACCAAACAATTATAATAAAGATAAACCAAAAACTTTAAATCTTAATAAAGATTTACCAAAATTTAAGAATTAAAACATTAACTTACTTGCTAAAGTGGAGGTCTCTATCCCCAAAAACCGTTTAGGGCACCTACCGAGAGACCATTTATCGCTTCTTCGTAAAAAAGTCGATTTCAATTTTCAGGTAGTCGACAGAGAGAAAATGGGCGGAGGAGGAGAACATCACGCCGGCGGACATGGCGGAGGTGATTTCAGGACCAAGGTCTGGACTATGAGTGGTGGTCCCAACTGTCGCCCTTTGCACTGGAAGCGCAACACAGCCATCGCCATGGCTGGTATTTTCCTCGTTTGCATTCCCATCGCCATGAAATCTGCCGAGCTTGAGGTCTGTTTTTGTTTACCGATCATCTATATCTTCACTCTATTATATTTTCCCCTAATTTTGATACACAATTGGTACTTACAATGTGCAAGATCTGGATTAGGGCATTGGATCAAGCAGTGTGTAAAATTAGGGTACACGATTATCAATTCCATCTTATGCACTTTAAATTGTAATGAATTTCTCGGGTTTAAAGCTGTTGGGATTCCTCAGTTAGCAATTTTTCATGTCTATTTCGCAGTCATTTGAAGCCACTCTAAATTAGTTTTCATGATCATAATAGTTCTCTCAAAACATTCATTTCAATTCAGTGCATGTAAGTTAGTTTTCATTGATATACAAAAAACTGGTTTTAGTACAGGTTTTCTTTTTCTTTATAATTGTTATAAGTATTTAGAGTTCTAATAGCAAGATATAAGAACGAGGTAAGTGAATGTTGTGAAGTGAGAAAGTTCATCCTTTTGATTAATGTAAACTTAACTGATCATCTGATTCTGATCTTGAACTCACTAATTAGACAAAATGTAAATTTATCTAACTCAACTTATCATTTAAGCTGCTCTTTCAAGTTGCAAACTTGCAATAATCACTTGAAAATCACACATCCAAACACTCCCCCTAATTGTACCAGAATGTTTCATCTAGGTCTGTTTTATAATGCAACATACCGACTTCTGTTTACAACATGTGCTGCATTGTTTTCTAATTTGTATATTTTTTGTTTTATTAACCTTCATATGATAATCTCTAAATCTTAATTTCTAAACCAAATGTTTGGTTTTCCATTTTCATGCTTTCATATCATTGACTCCATAGAAGTTATATTCTACTTGCATGTAGATATATTATAGTCTATATTTTATATGCGTATTCTAATTGTATTTTTTGTATATCTACTGCAGCAACGACCACATATGCCTGTTCGCCCTGTTCCTTCACAAATATGGTGCAAGAATTTTGGGAACAAAGAATACTGAGTTGTAGCAGCTTCATTGTTAGGCAAAATATGGTTGCCTTTTCTTGAAATGTAATTTTCCTTGTGGTAATACAGATAAATATGCTACTACTATTACTGTTTTGGTGCATCATCTTCAATTTAATAAAAAAACTAAAACTTGTGCTTGCCCCATAATCATAAAGCTTAAGACAACATCTTCCATTTCATTTTTATATACTGATTATAAAGCATCTAATACCTTGAAGTCAAAACATAACTGCTGAATGGCTTCTTACGCTATAAATTACTAGCAGGGTGATGGTGGCTTGTGTTATTAGAGAAATACCAAAATAGAACAAAAATGGACTTTTTTCCTCAAAATAAACTTGTGCGATTTTGATTTCTCAAAATAGACCGTGTGAATTGATATTTTTTGTGCAACTTTGGATTTTTTTGTGTGAGTCAGATGTTTTTTTGTGCGACCAGACTATTTTGTGTATGACTAATATACGACAAGATAATTTTTTTTGTGTGACCATATCATTTCTAAATTATTGTGCGACAGGAAGACACTTATTTCCAAATTATTGTGTGAAAGGAAGACACTTATTTCTAAACTATTGTGGGACAAGAAGATACTTATAAATTTGAATCTTACTAGATTTTGTTTTGAAAATCATTGTGTTACTATTAACTTTTTAGCAAATTTGTTATTATTGAAAGCCAAAAAAAAAAGAGGGGAAATGTTGCAATCTAGTAAGAAAAGGAAACCACTACCATATAACATTAGCATTATCTTTACAAAATCGACAATTTTAACGTTACAAAACACTCATTACACATTACAAATTAAGTGATAGTTTTAGCCATTTCTCAAGTGAAGCGCAAGCCTTCTAGCATGCTTTAAACACTCAAAACTTTTAGCAGAATCTGAAAATGCCAAATTCAGATTTGAAAAAAACTCATGCATCGTGATTGTACCTCCAGCTTCATCGTTTGTACCTGATTCTTGTGGTCCCAACCTATTTTTAGGTCTCTTACTAACCGCTTCTTCCAATTTCATTGCCATTGCACTTGCTCGCTTTATACACGACCACGGTAGCTGCAAACATAACACAAAAATTACCAACCCAAAAAAAGTCAAAAGTCAAAAGTCAACAAACCTGTGCCAGCTGTGCAACTTTAAACCCAAAGCTCCGTTCCGAAACACCAGGAACAATCTTATAAAGATAAACAACATCATCATACTCACAATTAACCGTATTTTCGTCCTTTTGTGACATCAAATACGAAACATGATACGATCCAACACACCCAACAAACCCTTTTGTCATATTAACAATTTCCGGATAATGCGTGACAAATAAAACCATGCATTTTTTATTTTCCAACAAATACTTCAAAGTAGCATAAGCAATTGCTACACCATCATGTGTACTTGTACCCCTACCCAATTCATCAAGAATTACTAAAGATTTATTCGTGCAATTATTGAGAATATTTGAAGCTTCACTTAATTCTTCCAAAAATGTGCTTTTTCCTTGTTGAATGCTGTCAGAAGCCCCCATTCGCGTGTAGATGTTGTCTAACACGTGTAGTTTTGTTGACTTTGTTGGTACAAAGGAACCGATCTGAGCCATGATGGCAATGAGCGCCACCTGTCTAATGTAACAACTTTTCCCGCCCATATTTGGGCCCGTGACAATCTGACAATATTCTCCATCTGCATGCAGATTTGTATCGTTTGGAACAAAACTGCCTTCTAGCATACTCTCCATCACCTGCTCGTGTGAGATTCGCCATTTTTTTATTAAAAAAATTATCCAAAAAAAAAACCTTTTATGAAAATAACAGTAAATTACAGAAATTGTCCCTGTGGTTTTACGAATTCTCCGATTTTGTCGTCAAATTTCATCTTTTTTGTAAGGGTATTTTGGTTATTTTAGATCAAAATGGACAAAAAAGATAAAATTTGAAGACCATAGGGACAAAAATCACGGGAAAAAAAAGTTTTGGGACAAAATCGGAGAATTTGTAAAACCACAGGGACAATTTCTGTAATTTGCTCTAAAAATGAACAGTGTTACATACCGGATGACGGCCTGATGATATACATATCTGAACGGGTTCATCATCATCAACAAAAAGTGGATGAACATATTCCTGAAAAAATAATTATTTTTATCATTCAAAAGTAAAGGGGTCAAATTCATGAAGGGGTTAAAGATTAAAAACCTTGTTTCTTGCAAGAAGGGCAAGAGAATGAAGGCAATCCAATGCTGCAAGTGCTTGAACAACGCCTTGAAATTCAGAATAATATCTCTGAAATTCATTTAAAAAATTCTGCCAATTTGACCGGCACACAACAAGTAATTCCTCATTTGCTAATGATAATTGGTCTAAAGCTGTCAATACTTCCGGTGCATGATAGCGAATTGTCTTTTTAGTACTGTTAACCTTCACCCAATTTGAAGGTACCTTTGCATCTACTGGTAACTGCAGTTAAATGTTAAGTTAAGGACACAAAATTACCCTTTCATTGGATTTGGTGCAAAATAAGCTTAAGTTAATTGTTTTCAATCTTCAAACTTTCGATGATTTGACGATTTAGCCCTTAATCTTTTTCTGGCAATGGTTTATCCTAAAATTTGGTTGACTTCTCTTAGGGTTAAATGTGGTAAAAAATCCTTACACTTTCACCTTCGGCGATTTAATTTGTAAGCTATTTTCTCAATGTTTCAGCTATGTTTTAAAAATTTATTATTCTTAATATTATTACTAAAAATTGGTATAAAATTTTATATAAAAGTAAGGGACTAAACAGTTGTGAAAAACAAAGTTTAACGGTTAAAATAGTATTTTATAAGTATTAACTTGTTATTAACATGCAATTGCAGGTCACAATGGCTTTTTTAACAAGTTAAAGATCATGCAAAAAAAAGTTCAAGGATTAAACTGCTAAATTGATAAAAGTTTGAGGATTAGAACATAAGTAGCCCATATATTAATTTAAATAACAAAGGGAGTGTTGTTTACACCACATATTTTAACCTATGTACCACAAGAGATGCATTATATGCTTGTACAGTTTGCAGTATTACTTGTACTGTGTGGTATAAGTATCAAAAGATGTGGTGTAGAAATTTATATTCAAATAACAAAGGGCTTTTAATAAAACAATGCTATTTATTACCTCTATCAAATGTGTTGTCCCAGACACACTCATGAACTCCAAATTATGATTTTTCAGTTGTTTACGATATAAACCAATCAATAAATCTAACTTTTCCTTAGCCTGCTTCACTTTAGTCCTTGCAGTAGCAATCTGCCCATCACAAAAACCAAAAAAAAAATATTAAAATTAATAAAATTATAAATAGGTTAAATGAAGGCAAGACACTAAAAAAATATATATTTATATTATTTAAAAGATAATTTATATGATGGAATTAACCTCTTGAAATTGTCCTTCAGAAATAATAAACAAATTGGAAAGATCATGTTGCTCAGCAGCTTCCTTATTCAAGGCAGACAGTAGTTTTGTTGCAGTAGAAATTATGGTGGATGATGTGGCGGTCAAAGTCAACCTTCTTAACAATGAAGATCGAATAGTATTTTTGTGCATTTGGTCAACATTATCATCTTCTTCCACTTGAAGCTGCTGAAGTTGTTTCCCAGACACTAAAATGGCTTGAATTACTGCTATGAACTGACATCAAATACCTAATTAAATTCATATATTCCAGCTGTTTGCTTACAAAACAGGTCAACTTTGGTTCTAATTTGATTTAAATTTTAGTGTTCTTAATTTTAAGTCAAATTAAGATGAAGCTTTTCGGAGTTTCGGGTATTAATGTGTGTTTGCAGGTGTGTGTTCTTGGTGTTTATGAAATTTGAATAAAAAATATATAAATCTTCAAGAGTAGTTTTTAAGTTCGAGGGACTAATTCTGAAATAAGAGCAATCCATTGGGGCGGTGTCTGACATTCTGTAATTTATCTAGTTTTTTAACATATTTAAAATATCGACTATCATAGAATTCAAGAAAAGTAGCGACAAAAAAAGTATTTGCGGGTCGTCCAGGCGCACTTTGACACATACTAAAAATGACCCGTTTTGACCGACCCGCCCATTTTTCCACCTCTAATTTACAAAATAGATTCATTACCTCCGATGCAGTAGCAGTTCGATGGAAAATTCTTGTAATTCCACGTTGAATATCAGGCAATTTCCCTAACTTTGTCAAAACCGAATTAAGCAATTGATGAAATTTAGGGCTACAAGTGACACCATTAGAAACATTAGAAGAACCCATTGATTCAAGAATCTCAGAAACAGCATCAAGACGAGCATTTATCATGTTTCTGTCACATAAAGGATGACTCACCTAATTCATCAGATTAAAAAAAAAAAAAAAACAAATTACCAAATTATAACTTTAACACACAAATAAAATAAAATAAAACATACCCAGCGTCTGAGAAGCCTTGAACCACAAATGGTAAGAGTGTGATTCATACACTCGAGCAAAGAACCAGTTTCAGATCCATTCACATTGTTCTTCAAAATCTAAATGTGTTTGACCGTTAAAAGTCAAAGTCAAAATTAGAGTCGAATTCTGATGCAAGTTTTATATTTAAATTATTTCATAAACAGACCTCTAATTGTTGCATAGTATTGGCTGAAAGGGTCATCTCCACATTATTAGAAAAAGGCCGAAATGAAGCTCCCAAACACAAAATCCTTTCCAAACCAAATTGCTTTAAATGATCGATAGTTAAGGCTAATGCTTGGACAGCCAATTCAGGCATCGCCATAATTGCCTATAAAATAAATAATAAAATAATAAAAAATTAGAGAGATAAATTAAACAAAAACTTACCTTTTGATGTACTAAACTTAAAAAACATGATATTTCATGTATCAAGTTACCTGAAACCAGTATTTTGCTTAGGTAGTTAGGTGAACAAAAAAATATTCTTGTTTGATTTATTTATTATATTAGTTTTGAATAAACGGAAAATATAGTTACTATATAGCTTATAAAAAAAAGAGAAATAGAAATACCTCAATTGCTAATTGACATTTTGTTTTTCCTTCATTTTTCACCATGATATCTTCTATTTTATTAAAGGAAGACATTACTTGAGCAAGTGCACCACCATCTCTATATTGATCACCAGATGCACGTTCCACACGTACATTTGAAGCGGGTCCCGCATATGCTACTAAAAACTACACATATGTGATAATGAATAACAAAAATCTAATAAAAAATCAAAATTAATAAACTACCTTTTCTGTTAGCTTAGATAACGGATCACCAAGAAGCAATTCAGCAGGATTCAAGCTCAAAATCTTAGCTTCAAGCCCATTTCTCAACAAATTATCATCAAATTCACCATAAATAACATCTCCAGTCGATATTTCAACCGCCACAATCCCAATTTTCACATCAATCCCACTTTGATTCTCATTATCAACAACACAAACCAAATAATTGTTGCATGATCCACACCCTTCATCTCCCCCACCAACATCTTCAGCTGCTTCTAAAGTAGCTTTTGTGTACAATGCGGATAGCCCACGACAAAACGGGCCCAATTTATTCGACCCGTGGGCCTTAATTGTGGCGGTTTCGGTTTGTTTAACAACACCTACTTTGTATCCTGCACTTACTAATCTCCTGACATGAACATTTAACCTAAAAGTGGGTATGCTAGCTGTTAAAAAGTTATGATTCATATGAGCATAAATTCCCAAAACCCTAGCAGCATTCTCGGCATCTTCACCGAAAAATCTGAACTTGTAACCAACTTCAATCATTAAAAGAACGTCTTTGTACTTGGATTTAAGCTCGACTACTTGAATTTCTAATGGGGTGTATTTAAGATTTGAAGAAACTTTATTATTACCTGAATTGGGTACAATTTGTGTATCTTCAAGAGATGGTTCTAGAAGTTTGCTTACGAATTTTTGGTGAAGAGCGGGATTGGGTAAAGGGGGTGTAGGGTTTTGAGAAGATTCTGGAAGGTCGGATAATTTGGGGATTTTGGGAGGTTTTTTGATTGGGGAAATGAGTTGGGAGGTACGGCGGCGTTTGAGAGGGGAGAAGGTGACGGTGGCGGAGATCTTAGGGGGAGGTGTTGATGGATTGGGTTGCGACGGTGGCGGTGATGATGGTGGCGAAGTTGATGACGGGGGAGAAGAGGGTTTGGATTTAGGTTTGGGAGCGAAGAAACGGGAAATGATTTGTTGTTTTTGCTTTCCCATGACGGTGACACGGCGGCGATGATGGTGGTGGTTTTGGAGGGTTTTGGAGTGAGGGCGGTTCTTTTTGTTTACATGAATATCTAGTACTGTTGTACATGGTGTGTAAGAGTGCACAGCCCAAGCCAAATGCTTATTTCTTCAGTATTTCACATTTAAAACATTAAATATTTCTTTTCATAACTCAAACTAAAATATATTTTTTAAAATATATCCACTTATATAATACCCATAAAAAATACTCTATCTCACCTCCGTGAGCCCGTCCACAAAATGCTTCACTCACACCATTGATGGTAGGGGGTGTCCATCTAGTTATCGGGTCGGGCCCATCAGGTTTGATCTAAAAAATAATAACTCGAAACCCGACCCGATAAGGAATCGGGTTAGTCGGGTTCGGGTTGGTCGAGTTTTGGGCTTGTCGAGTTGACCTAATCGGGTTGGTCGGGTTACACCTAAGAGCATCCGGTACAATGGCGAACCCACCCCCGCCGGACGTCACCTCAGCTTTCGATGCTCGCCACCACACCGCGTGCCACGCCAGGGAGCCCGTGCGCTGGCCTTCCCACGAGACCGACGAGCCAATGGGGTGGTGCCACGTGGCACTAGCCGTTGGCAACAACTATTTTTCGAAAGTTGATTTTTTTTTAATAATAACCAATTATAAATACCTCTTTCAGTCACAACTTTTTTCCACACAACTCTCTACAAACTCTTTACTCTATTCTACATTTTTTCTTCCAAATACCCTAAAAAAATGTCTCAACAACCAAACGATTTGATGAACAATATGTTCGGAATTGGGCAAGCCGGCTCATCCGCGTCCAACCCGTCTACACCATTGTCCCAACAATCAATATCATCCACCCAGAATTGGGAAATGCCGGTGTATGGTCAAAGGAGCGGGACAGTTGCATTATGACGTTGGAAGAATTGAAATTTCTTGGCACTAGCACTGCAGGGATGACGCGCATTGATAAAGGGAGAATCATCAAGAAAAAGAATGAAATTCGCGCAAAATAACCTGTAGATTAGGATGAAGTTGACGTTGAAGATGACGAGTAGTTTTTATTTCCGTTTATTTATTTCCGTTTTTTATTCCGTATTTTATTTTCTATTTTTAATTATGGCACTTGTATTTTTTTAGTTTTAATGAAATATTAATGTTGGTTTGAAAAAATTAAACGAAAAAAAAAGAGTAAGGCTCAAATGGCTTGAGTGATGGTAAAGAGAGTATTTGAAATAGTGATGTAGCGCTGAGGTGAGTATTTAGCTTAAACCACCATACCCACCACTCTAAGCTATGGTTTTCCATGTCACCATTAGAATGGGAGACCGCCAGTGTGGAAGCTGACGACAGGGTGTCATTGGATCCCAATCCAACTCAGCATGCCAGCTGGACTATCCGATTGTGACTACTTACTTCGTGCATGCATGGAATTCTGAAGCTGGTGAATCATTTCGAAAAATCAAAAGATTTAAATCAGATAAAAGTCGAGTCAAATATTCCAAATTCTGAATTTAAAGCAGTAAAATCATCAGATATAACTTTGGATTTGCTTCTTGATTTTCCTAATGATGGTGAATATCTAAAAGAGAAATGATATTTGTGCCTAAAATTTGTGTCTACCCATAAGTTTACTCACTTCTAAACTTGACATGTGTTATCCACTAATTCTCTTTCTTCATATCATCCCTTGATTTTGATACTTGTCATGATCAAATTGGTAGGCACATGAGTAGGCACATTTAATAGACACAAATACCATTACTCTATCTACAAAATGACAATAACCAAGAATAGGTAAAATAGATAGTAATGTTTGTAGGCTGTATCTATCGTTGGTTATTTACTGTAATGCCCTCACCTTGCTTAGAATCCAAAAGTTGATATAAATGTTACTGTCAAACTTTTGTCACAAAAGGTTCATCTACACACATGCACACCGATAACCAAAAAAACATCAAATGAAACTTTTAGCATACAAAATTACAAATAAAGATACGTTGAAATGGATTAAAATGAAGAAAAAAAAAATTCTAGGTTGAAAACCATCTGATTAGTTTCTTTGGGGTGATTCCAGCAGTACGCCATTTAGATCCAAAATCTTCCGTTTTCAGAAGACTTTCTCCACATTTTGCCTCTGTAATTGCCCTTTTTTCTTCTGCTGTTTTGTGCAATTTTGTTCTTAAATTTCTCTGTGTATTTTGCCTTCTTTTTCTCCAGTTTTTCCTGTTTACATAAAAAAACGGGTTGTTTTTAGCATGGGTCAAAATGGACCGGGCTATGAAAAAAAGCAATCTTTTTACAAGTATGGCTATGATTTTTGATGGGTCAAAATTGCAACCGTTGACCTAAATGATTAAAGTTGAGAAGATGTGATTTTGACCTCAATCTTTTCCAATTCAGCTTCTAGTTCTGCTTTCCTGCTGTTCTCCCATGCTGCAATGGCGGCAAGCTTCTTTTGGGCCCTAATCAACAATTCAAAAGTGTTAGATTAAATTTGTCAACTTTAACAATAATTGTTGACAGAAGCATGCTGCATAAATAGTTTTTTTTTATACCTATTTTCTACTTTGGATCTCTCACTTTCTTGCCATGCTTTGATGAGTGCATCTTTCTTCTCTGTTGCCACAGTTCAGCATCTGAACAAACAATTATTACAAATTTCAAAACCAACTTTTAATTGTTGTTTCATTATTGATTATTAATCGTATAATATAAATTGTAAATTTGTAATGTGCACAGAACCTTCTTTCTCACACGGTTCTGATTCTGGCATATAATCAAACAGTTATAAGGCATAAATCTAGATAACAATTAGCCTGCCAAAAACAAACAGAATAACTTACTTTCAACCACTTTGGGGCTTGACCTCTTCAGTAACCGGAGGTTTGGTCTCCACGGCGGCGGATGCTGGTGGCTCAGCCGGTTGAACCTCTACCTTCTTCAGCTGTCATGTCTGTGTTATTTGTTTATTTTTCTTTTCAGAGGTTTTGAAATTGAAGGGTTTTGGGTGTGTTGAGAAATGAATGGGAGGGTGCACGATTTCGAATGAGCTGGAAACATCTGCCATTAACAGACTGTTCCTTCAGTTTATTTAACGGTTTTTTAATTGTTTTTGAAGAAAGAAAAAACACTCTGTTTATCACCTCATCTCTTCCTCAATATAATATCGTGTTTTTTTTTTTGCTTCGACATTTTTGTGAGAACTTAAAGTTTCTAAGATTAAATGTTCAGTATTAAGAAGACCAGAAACATATATGCGTGTGTCTAATTATTCATGTTTTTATTAAAATTTAATGTATATATTTACAAATATTTTATTTATGGAATAGTGTGTAACTATTATTTACAGTAATATATTAGATAAGTTAGTTTAAAAAAATGCTTAATTCCAGTTACTTATTTTTTCTCATTGAATTTAAATAAATATTTTGATTAATTTGGTTTAAGAAAGACGAATAATTTTGTAATCAAATCCTTAAAAATTAAAAATATTTTCGGGTCTTCCATTAAGAAAGTTATAGGGTATAAATAAAGTTTTCGAAATACTTAAAACAAGTAAATGATTCCATATAAAGTCGAGTCTTTGATTCTAATATTTTGAGACGTTTTTCCTACTCATTCTAAAGTGTTTCACTGTTTCTAATGATGTTTGAACACAATCTTTTGTGAGATAAATGACTTTCTTTTCTACTATGACATCTTAAGGTGGTTAGTTTTCGAAATACTTGTTGACATGAATAATTTTTTTTGCGTTTTGATAGTTACAAGGCAATCATATTGTCACTAATCCTGTGTGTTGTTTGACTGTTCTGATCATATGCGTTGTTAACTTGTTATTATGTTTTTCTTGTTCTAGACCAACTATTCAAGTTTAAATCGTACTCTATAAAAATCTAAAATACATTAAAGAAAATGAAAGCCATATATGTGCGTATGGCATGCGAAAGTATAGTTTTTTTCCATTAAAATAAAATTTTGGTAATTTGTAAATTGAAAAATAGAAGTCGAAAAGAAAAGTATGTAGCTTTTCCAGCCCTAAAAAACGAGTCATTCTCACAACACTCGACGCAACCGGACATTATTTTGTAAAAGCATTATTTATGAATTAAGATGTATATTTTATATATTAATCCTAGCACGAGCCCATATCATGTGTCAATCATACACATTTAATTATGCACATATTATGCATTTAATAATTTATTGAGTTTTAGCGATTCTTCGGTAGAATCCGTGGCTTAACGCGTTGGTGATGTGTAATCGTAAATTATAGCCAATTCAATTAAAGATATACATGTTATATTTCTACAATATAACTCAACCAAATTAAATTATGGAAGTAGGAAGTATATATTTACCCCACAAGTTAACCAATTACTTAAAGAAAACAAAAAGAAAAGGAAATCAAATCAAATCTTTTGTCCACACCCTTTCATACGTACTCCCTCCATCCCACAAAAACTTCTCATTTCACTTATGCACAAGTTTTAAGGTAATAGTTAGTGGTGGGGTATTGGTAATATATTTGATTAAAATATAAGATTGATTTGGAGAGAGAAGGATAGTTAGTGGATGATAAGTGGTGGGGTCCTTAGTAATAATAGTATTTTATTATGTGGAGCCCATCATATGTAGCAAATGGGAAGTTTTTTTGTGGGACAAAAATTTAGGGTGAAATGGGAAGTTTTTTGTGGGACGGAGGGAGTACAACATAGACACCACACAAACAACTTTTGTTCCCTAGACCTTTCGAAAGTTGCTTGCCAAAAATCTAACAAATCTCACCAACTTGTCCTCTTCTCTTGTTTATATAATTCCCAATGCAACATCAAGAACCACGCCTCAATTCAACCCTTTAGGTAAATGCCATTTGACTCTTGAAAATCAAGCCTTCTTGACTTTCCCTGCATACTTCGAGACCCATTTACTTTTTTGTTTTTCTCCTTTCATTGAATATGAAATACTCAAGTGAAGAAACAAAGTAAACAAACTTTCTACATAAGTTAAAGCCCTTTTCCTTTGTGGTGTTTATCAGTAGCAAGAAAACAAAGTGGATACAACTTTTTATTTGTCAACACCTAGGTATCACCAACTAGTATCACTTTTACTCATAAGTTAACACCCACACCATGTATCCAAGCTATTATCCAAGAGTCCACAAGTTCCCTCCACTCCTAATAATCTCACTAGTTAACTCATTTGGTGATTCACCATCCAAGAACATCAAGAATACTCTCCCAACCTATAATTTTCGGCCAAGTAAAAATCACACACAAAACCAACTTCAAACATTCATAACTTTCTCATTTTAAGTCGAAATTAAGTGATTCAACTTGTCAAATCACCATAGGAACCTCCTCTACAATATTCCACCATCAAAACACCCATTAACACTCTAGAAGGCTGCCGAAAATCTGATGAAAGGTGATGTCCAAATTGTATCCCACTTTAGTTTCCTCAAGAAGATCTATCCTCCATGGCCGATTGGAGAAGGAGAACACCTCAAAGTCTCAAACATTCATACTGAAAACTTTGTGAGAAAAACACCTTCATTTTCATTTTGACTCTTATTATATGTATTCTAGTAGATGTTCACTCACATAAATCACTTCGAAAATGTGTTTAAAAAGAAACCCATAATGTTTTACTTGAGAAATAAATTGGTAAAAAAACCTTTGAAAATAAAAAACGAACTAATACCGATATTTAAACCATCCAAGTTATAAAACCTACCATCTTGTGTTCAAGAACTTGAATAATATGAAGATTAAAAAAAAAAATCATGGAACAATAGGACAAGTTGTGACTAATAACCTTAAAAAAAAGAAAATAATGAAATTAAACCAACCCCCTATGAAACGTTGAAGCATCAACGTAGAAGGAAATAGGCGTGGTGGACACTCTTAAATAGAAGGAAGTATAATTTATGACAAATTATGTAATGTTCAGTTTTTGGAACTTATAATGATATAAGTAAATTAATTACAAAATACAAAATAAATTATATATTAAAATGGGTATTTTAGAAAGTCACCCACGAATCACTCGCGCCGCCTAATGACATTCAAAACATCAATTGAGTGAATAACTAGCATAGACATAATGGTAGAGCCGTCTACTTATATTTTATTCTCGTGCGTTTTAGGGCCCTAGGAGACATTTATTGAATGACATATTTTATTGTGTGCATATTGCTAGCTTGTGACCCAGGTGAGTTCTACAGCCCCACTTTTTACTATATTTTAAACATTTTGGGGTGAGAAACATATTAATATTTTTATAACATTTTGGTACATTGGTCTTTTGAAAGACACTTCCGAACAATATTTTGGTACAAATGGTACAATATTTTGGTACGACCAATATTTATGATAACCTGTATAAACACTCATTTTGAGATAACTGGTCACTGAAAAGAAATACTCAAACAAATGTTTTCACGAAAAAGGTCTTAACGAAGACCTGTATGAAAAACTATATTTTGCGACACTAATCGTTGTATAATCGTGAGTTGATTGGAACCCAATTTGAGATCGCTTAGATCGTAAACATTACTGTAATCATCAACTATAGTTAGCCAACGAATATATGAGTATTACTATTCAGGCTTGATCCCCCGCTCATGGTTAGTCGCTCTAGCCGTGTAACATATGAGATATATATTCTATTAAAACGTCGTTGACTAGACACGCCTGAGGGCAAACTGGATTTAGGTTTGATTACATGCTCATGAACTTATACTTTAACTTGTATGCCTAGCTAGCTTATGAGGGATTACGCACTAAACTTATACAATTATGTTTCTGGATTTGGAACATGTGAACTTGAACGTACATGGATTTGTACTAAACGACTTACATTTACAAAATCATATTGAAAGGGTTTTATGCATCGACCATATGCAAATTATGTTTTATAAAGTTAAAACATTTTACAAAAGAATTTTAAGCACTGAACATGTGTGAATTTGGTTTCATGGTCTTGAAACGGTATCTAAATGTTATACTACAAAAATTGTACCAACAAACATTTTAATGTAAATCAGGGATTTATATAGTCATTAAACCTTTGAACTCAGCAACCTTTGTGTTGACATTTTTTCTAATATGTTTTCTCAGGTATTGAAAGTGAAATTTTAGCATGACATTTACATGTATCAGATTACCATATTTTGGAAAGGATTTCGTCTACACTACTAAGCATGGAGTTTAGATATCGATTGAAAGTTTTAAAGATCATTTTATTTAAAATATTTGTAGTGAATCATTCACTTTTGGTTTATAAACGTGTAACAACTTGTAATCCATTTTTAATGCTATATTTTACTATTGATCAATCATTGTGATTTCCGATGTAAGTCGCATGCCCGCTCTTCCGCAAAACCAGTTGTGGCGGGGTGTGACATTTTCACTCTGGGGTACCAAACAAAAAAAATCAAATTATTGTATAAAATCAATCTTAAAGTTAAACGGTGTTGTATAAATTGGTAACAAATGAAGATAATTATCTCTATTACACAATTGTGGTGGTGAAAATACTATTCACTGGTTTGTGATTGGTTGAGGAAGCTTTTTCCAAATAAATATATACACATGGATATTTAAAGGTGTGTGAATTATGGCTATAGTTCAGATTGTAAGTTGATATCCTTCTCCACAAAATGCTTATGTTCGAACCCAAACAAATACTTTTTTGGCATTTTTTTCCTATCAAAGCTGTTAATAAAGAACTTATTTACTCTCTAAATTAATATACTGTCTTTTATAAACACCCCTAAACTTTTATCATTTACACTATTAACAAAATTGTAAATATTTTGATATTAAAACCACTTCAATTTTAAACTTTTATAATTCATACTTTTAATTTCTAAACTTTTTATTATTTTAATTAACCTTATTTAAAATATTTTATTTACTTAGCTAAATTTATGAAAATTTTATGCATTTTAATGAACTGAAAGTTAGATAATATTATAATCAAATAAAATATAACGGTCCCAAACAAAAAATTATCGACCCAAGATATATTAATTCTAAGCTTTGTTATAATTGAAGCCCGATATAAAACGTATACTGTAGTAGAAGCCCGTATTAACTCATTTAATATAAAAGTGGAAAATAATGTACTTGATAAATTTTATCAAATTGATAGATAATGTAATAGTGTGACTTATATTTTATATTTAGTTGTCTACACTCAATAGATTAACATAAATTTACCTTTAGCCGTTAAAAAAAAAAGCTTTAGAATCTTTTTTTTTCATGAATTAAAAATAAAAAATCAGATAAAACGGATTTAAATCTTTAACGTAAAAAAATGTATTGTTTTAAAAGAATCCGCAGCATCGAAGGTCATCATAATCCTTGTTACATTAATTGGTAAAATATGAAAGATATAATTACCCTTATAATACAAATGTGATGCAAAGTTACTATTCACTTGCATTTGATTGGTCAGTTAATGTTTCGCTCTCATTTGATTGGTCAATTGATGTTTTACTTGCATTTGATTGGTCAATTTATATACATAATTAATGTATAAAACTAAAATTTGAGATTATAAGGCATATGTGGTTATGATTGGTTGGCAAAGTCAATCACCTCCTTCCTTTGAAACCAAAGTTCAAGGCTTGGGGTGGACTTTTTCTTTATCTTTTTTTTAACATCAATTCACCAACCTTTAACTTTTAGAAATTTCTATTTTATACCTTAAGATATCATAATTTAAACTTTAATTCACATCTAAATATATTTTATTTATTTTTGTTAGTAGTAGGATTCTCATCTAAAATTTTATAATTTATATTTCTAATTCTTAAACTTTTATAATATATACTCTTTAACCCTTAATATTTTATATAATATATTTTTTAAAATATCTTATTATTTTTTGCTAATAAAAAGAATTACCGACAATTGAAATTACCGACAAGTTGTGCATGAATATTTCCTGCTAACTTATAATTTATAAATTATACTCCCTCCGTCCCTAAATAAAGTTCCCATTTCACCTTGAATTTTTGTCCCTAAATAAAGTTCCCATTTCACAAGTTGATGGGATCCACTCAATAAAATAATATAATTACCATGGACCCCACTACTAACTATCCACTAACTATCTTTCTCTCTCCAAACCAACTTTATATTTTAATCAAATTTATTACCTACAACCCCACCACTAACTTTCTCCTTAAAAATTGTGCCCAAGAGAAATGAGAACTTTATTTAGGGACGGAGGGAGTAGTAGCATAGTTGCATCATTAGCTTTTTCATATATATCCTATAAACAACCAAATATTTATTGTATTGTACTATAATACAAATGTGATACCAAATATACTGTTCACACATTTTTTTCATTTTGCCCCCTGAATCCTACCCTATATATGAGGCCTAAATTTGAAGAGGGTTTGACATCATGGCAATTCCAAGCATTCCTATTCGTCCATAATGCCACTTGGAATTCCCTGATTGGTCCACGTCATTTGCACTAATACAAACGAATCTGGTACGGCTTACGGTCTACATTCATATTCATATGCTCCATATACGGCAAACGAATCTGGTACGGCTTACGGTCTACATTCATATGCTCCATATATGGCTTCCTACATACAAGGAAACAAATAACTATTTAAAAGATCGTACATACAAATAACTATTTAAAAGATCCTACATACAAGGAAACAAATAATTATTTAAAAGATCAATCAGCGAAGGAAACAAATAACTATATGTAACATTTATATGTAACATTTCTTCATTTACCGTTTTTTTGTACAAAATCATCATCACATCTATCGATTATTATGTCATTTAGAAGTATATAAAGTTTTTGGACATTTTTCTACATACTAAAATTTACAGCATACCCGCCCATCGGGCGGGTTTTGTAGCTAGTTATTAGTATAATAGTTAAACGTTATTACACTTTTAATATATTATAGGCTTCATTAGAAATGTATTGTATAAAAAGGTGGTTAAGTGTAACTCTTTTCTATGGAAGTTAGTCAAAATATTATTTCCATTTTGCCCCCTAAATTTTTGTATTAGTTAAACTTTATTACAGTTTTAATATAGTATTATCTTCATTAAAAATTTATTGTAGAAATAGGTGGTTAAAACTTAAATATAACTCTTTTAACTATGGAAGTTAGTCCAATGGTTACGCAAGGAATGTGGGAACGTTATTGGTTTTGTTGAATCTGGTAAGGTTTTTGAGTGCGGCCGATACAAATTATTTTCAGTTTCGAAGGAAAGGCTAGGCCCTCGAGGATAGAATAAATACTACATCCGTATCAAAATAAGTGATACACTTTCCTAAAAGGGGTGGAACAAAATAAGTGATACACTTCAAAATCTTTCCATATTTGGCAAAAAAGTGGAACCCCTTCTCCACTAACTATCTACTTTAATAAAGTAAAATTACTCTTTTACCCTTACTTTTACTTTTAAATATCATTAATTTCACTACATCCAAAAGAAGTGGGTCCCATTATCCACTAACTATCCACTTTATACTATTTTAAATCACTTTCCAATCTTTTACAAAAACCGCAATTTCCCAAATGTATCACTTATTTTGATACGGAGGTAGTATAATTTATGTAGTAGAATTAGCAAAAAAATGTCAACAACAACACAAACTAAACTATTTATTTAAGTTTACAAAATGATAGACAATACTAATTTTATTTTTACTACATATACATATATGCATCGCTTTATTTGTTCATAAAGAAAAAGATAAAGAAACTAAATCTAATCAAAAGTGAACATTAATCTCGGTGAAAAAATTTACGTTTTAAAGCCCGCAACAACGTGCGGGGACCTACAATACTCGTACATATCAAATAAAAAATACGCAAAAAGCAAGAGTGACAACTACCACATCTATCCCTAATTAAAGTTATTTAAATCAATATTTATAGCTTTTTCATATTTGTAATATTCAGGTGGTACGCACAAACAGTGGCAAGAACAATGCATAAAGAAGAAACATAGATATAAAATATCACCACTAGCATAATCGGATTCGGATTTTGGGCCTGGTTGACCCTTTAAGCACCCTTAATAATCATCATCCAATGGAGCAAGAAGATTAATATTAAATTTGCATTATATATATTATTTTTTGTTCATGAATACAAAATAATAAATCAGATTAACCGAATCTGAATTTTAATGTAAAAAAATGTATGTTTTAAAACTCGCAGCATCGGCACAGTCACTGTTATAC
This sequence comes from Calendula officinalis, assembly GCA_963853835.1. Classification (NCBI taxonomy): domain Eukaryota; kingdom Viridiplantae; phylum Streptophyta; class Magnoliopsida; order Asterales; family Asteraceae; genus Calendula; species Calendula officinalis. Next base: position 48,400,582 of record OY970829.1, on the reverse strand, counting down.
CTGTTACATAAATAAAGCATTTGCTTATAATCATATATTCGTAGTTGGCATATAACATAAAAATAAATGATGTTTTTATACTATAAAGGTTGAGTTGTTGGCCCCCTCATTCCACCCAACAATTGATCAAGCCCAACGTGGCCTCGTTTCAAGCTAATTTAAACTAACAACGAATTTGATAATTATTAATGTTCAGTTTATTATTTGAAAAAGAGGCAAAAATCTTTTTTTAAGTTGTGCAATCATAATAAGTAATATTTTACCCATATTTCTAATTTCTAATATAGTAGAGTATATACATAAACATATTATATGGTAGGTGCAAAAATTGAAATATAGGCATTTTTATAATATTTAGGGTTAATACACCTAGAGGGCAATGCATTTTATTAAAAACACACATTCTAGTAGTAATGTAATTTTTTTGTTCATTCTGGTCATTGTGCTCCTGAAATCATTAAATCAAATCATTCCCGTCAAATTTACCTGCTATGACCACTTACAAGTGGTCTAGTGCAACCCACTCTAATGGGAATGCTGGTGTTATTAGAGGATCCAACGCCACTGTCCACCCGAATGTATGGAACAAGAAAGAATATCCAAGTGGATTTTTCCCCAGAAATAATATAATTTAAAAAAATATACTTTATCCGTTTCAAAATAAGTGATACACTTCTAAGTGCACGGTTTTTTAGGCAAAATAAGGTAATGAAGATTAATGAAATTAATTTGGATAGTTAGTAGATGATTAATCCCACATATTTTGATTAAAGTGGGTTTAATGATGTTTAAAAGTAAAAGTAAGAGGTAAATGTGTCCTTTTACCTTATTAAATGAGTTATATAGTGGGTGTAAGTCTCACTACTTTTTGCCAAATAAGACAAATTAATAAAGTGTATCACTTATTTTGAAACATCCAAAAATAGAAAGTGTATCACTTATTTTGAAACATTCAAAAATAGAAAGTGTATCACTTATTTTGAAACGGAGGAAGTATATATTTGTAATATAATTATGTATCATCTTTCAAAAGTATGGTAGCCGACCTTTAAAATCCAGACTTCTTCCCCTCTTTTTGCCAGGTGGCATTGCATTTGTCGCAAAAGAACAAGACCTAGTAGCCACAGCCGAGATTCAAAAACTCTGCTTGTCATAGGGTACCATTGTCTGTGTACCTTATTAGCTAAAGAATCGAGTACCACATAGCAATACAAAACTGTTGGGATATAGAAAATTTAATACTGATGAAAGCTTATTACTAATGCTGTAGTTGGTACTGACAAAGACTTAATGCTGATACAAGAGTTAGTACTGATGGGGCAGAGTTACATTTACTACTGATCAAGTGTTAATGCTGCTGTAACAACTTGATACTGACGATGACTATTACTACTGATGTCAATATTTAGAGCTGATCGTGTCCGAGATCTTCGTAGAATTAGTTATAGAATGTAAATCTGTTTGTAATTCAATTGTAATCGTTTCCTAGAATAACTAGGTTAAATAGTTAGGCTTCAAGGACTATTATATATAGTTCCTTATGAATTGTAAACATACGTGTGTATTGATCGATCATTAATATACATTGAAGCTTTTTGTGAATCACTGTGTTCTTATTATTATTCATTATTCATTGTTCTTAATCAATTAACATAAGTGTTGATCCGCTGCAACTTCTTATTGTTAGTAGATCTTAGATTAATTAATCTGTCTGGTTAATCGATCCTGACAAGTGGTATCAGAGCTTTACGGTTCTAGATCTACGAATTAAGAACAGCAAAAAGTTTCATACCTTCGAAACTCTAAATTGTTAATCATGTCTGATAACAATGAAAGCACTCAGGCTAACAAGATTCCAATTCTCACTCCCAACAACTTTGGGATGTGGAAAAACAGAATCAAGCAGTACATGCTGGTTACTGATTATTCCATGTGGGAAGTGGTTCTTGAAGGAAACAAGACTATTCAAACTCAATTAACCTCAACTTCAACTGAAGTTGACAAACTCAAGTGTGAAAAAGAAAAGAAGGATAGAGGCATTGAACTCAAGGCCCTAAGCACTCTTCTGCTTGCCATTCCCAATGATTATCAACATTTGTTTGTTGAATATGATGATGCAAAGAAACTGTGGCAAGCACTGGAGAAGAGGTTTGTAGGTACAAGAGTACCAAGAGAAACATGAAGTATGTACTGAAGCAAGACTTTGAAAACTTTAAAGGCAAGAAGAATGAGTCATTGTCACAAGTCTTTGATAGGTTCAACAAACTAGTTGGTGAGCTGAATCAAGTTGGTTATCAACCAGACAATGATGATGTCAACAGAAAGTTTCTCAGGTCTTTAGGTGAAGAATGGTCTATGTATACAGTTATATATAGACAAGGAGATCAATTGGAAGAGAAAGAGCTGGATGAACTCTACAATGAGCTAAGAGTATTTGAATCAGAGGTAAGTACTAAAACTCCAAATTTACCTACAAACAATGCTGCTTTTGTGTCTAGTACAGGAACAGGTCAGGAAGCTATAAAGAATGCAGATAATGAAGATATAGCAAGAGAATCTTTCTTCACAAGTCATGTGCATACTGCATTGATTAGTGAGGATTTAGAACAACTCAATCCTGATGATTTGGAAGAGATGGACATCAAATGGCAGATGACAATGCTGAGCTTAAGAACAAAAAGGTTTCTTAAAAGAACTGGAAGGCAAAATCTGTCATACAACAAAGGTGATCGTGCTGGATTTGACAAGACCAAGGTCAAATGCTACAACTGTAGCAATCTAGGTCACTTTGCCAGAGAATGTCCAAACAAAAATCAAAGGTCAAACTACAACAAAATTAACACTTCAAACTCAACAGCTCTAGTATCACAAGAAGGACTAGGATATGACTGGAGCTTTCAAGCAGAAGAACATGCACAGAACCAAGCTCTCATGGCCTTCACCACTGATTATGCTACTACTGAGGTACATTCTAAAGCTTGTACTCCTGAATGTATTAAGGCATATAGAGAATTAGAAAAACTTAACAAAGAAACACTTGAAGAGATGATTTTAAACAGAAATAGGAGAATTAAATACAATGGATGTATAGCTGATCTTGAAAATCAAATTAAAATCTATAAAATAACAGATCAAAAGATAAAAGATGAATTGTTGCAAACTACTTATGAAAAAGAACATGCCCAGTTAAAATTAAAAGAAACTTTGAGTAAATTAGAAGAATGTCAAATGGAACTAGAACAGAATAAATTAACAATAAAGAAATTTGAAAGAAGCTCTCAAATTGTTAATGAATTAACTAGTAATCAAACTACTGAAAAAGTTGTGCATGGTGTGGGATATCATGCAGTTCCTCCTCCAACTAATGTTATCCCTCCTCTTAGGGCTAGCACAGAAAGAATTTTATATGATTTAATAATAGAGAGTCAAACTGAAACTGATACTAGTAATGAAACAAATGAGTCAAATGATTCTTCTGATGATGATCAAACAACTAAGTCAACTGATGCAAGTTTTCATACAACACAAAGTCCTATTGAATCCCCTAAATATAACTCAAAAAATATACCAAAAATTTTAAGAAGGGGAAATCAAAGAAACTTAAATCAGTTAAAAGAACAAAGAAAGCCTGAAGGTGCTAAATCAACAAAGTTAACATGTTTGATATGTAACAAAGTTAATCACATAGCAAAGAACTGTCATTTTAATCCGATTAACAGCAAAGACTTCAAGGAGTTTAAACTTAGTTAAGAAAAAGAAAAAGTTTTAAAAACTGAAGAAGTTAAAATGTCACATGTTGAAACTCCCAAATTTGGAAGAACTGCACAGAGATTTGTGCAAAATATTAGGTATAAAAGTCCAAAGAGGAGTAATTATTTCAAAAACAATAGAAAACAAGTTAAATCTCCTCAATACCCAAAATTTTCAAACATCAGTAGAAAATATTCCAGATTTCCTACTGATAAAAACCCTAATTACAATGCTGTCTGGTACAATTATCAAAACACCACTGACTATGCCAAAAACTTTTACTACCCAAATACTACTGGTCCATCAGTAGTAAAATACTCAAAAGCCAAACACAACGGGTATAAACCTAGGTCGGTAGCAACACACCACACCAGTACTAACCAGCAAAATAAGACCAAACCTGCATCCAAAACTCATTCAATTAGAAAAACTTACTCTTCAAAGGATGAACCCAAGACAAAACAAGCTTGGGTTCTCAAAATTAACTAATCCTTTTACTTTGTGTGCAGAGCATTCAGATCCCTGAAGAAGTTAGAACATGGCATATTGATAGTGGATGCTCTAGGCACATGACTGGAAATCTTCAAATACTCAGAGATTTCAAGTCTTTTGAAGGAGGATATGTTGCTTTTGGTGAAAATCCAAGAGGTGGTAAGATCACAGGTAAAGGTACAGTATCAAATGGTAAGATTACTTTTGATGATGTGTTTTATGTGGCTGAGCTTAAGTACAATCTGGTTAGTGTCTCACAAGTATGTGATAAAAAGAACAAAATTCTTTTTACAGATATAAAGTGCATCATTCTTTCTCCTGATTTTATTTTAGATGAAAAATTTGTTGTTTTAAGAACACCAAGGAGAAACAATGTGTATTGCCTTGATATAGGGGGAGAACTCATTTCTTCAAATGAGATCAACTGTTTTATATCTAAGGCAAACACAAATGAATCAGAACTTTGGCACAGAAGGATGTGTCACACAAATTTTAAAAATATGAACAATCTAGTTAAAAAGAATTTAGTAGTTGGTTTTCCTCAAAAAGAATTCATGTGTGATCATCATTGTGTTGCGTGTCTAAAAGGTAAGCAACACAAGTCTTCTCATAAGACCAAATCAATAAACTCTATTTCTAACCCTTTGCAGCTCTTACATATGGACCTTTTTGGACCAACAAATGTAATGAGTATTGGAAAGAAACAATACCGCCTTGTTATTACTGATGATTTTTCCAGATATACTTGGGTTTTCTTTCTTAGGACCAAAGATGAAACAAGTGAGATTATAAAGAATCAAATTGTCAAGCTGGAAAATACAAGAGATCTCAAAGTTAAAGCCATCAGATGTGATAATGGCACAGAATTTAAAAATACTAACTTAATTGACTTTTGTGATCTTAAGGGAATTGACAGGAAGTACAGCTCACCAAGAACTCCTCAACAGAATGGTGTAGCTGAAAGAAGAAATAGAACAATAATTGAAGCAGCCAGATCCATGCTTGCAGATTCAAAATTACCAATAACTTTTTGGGCTGAAGCTGTTAATACTACTTGTTATGTTCAAAACAGAGTACTAATAGTAAAGCCTCATGTTAAAACACCTTATGAATTGTTTAATAAAAGAAAACCATCCATTAGTTTCTTAAAGTCATTTGGTTGTCCTTGTACAATCTTAATTACAAGAGAACAAATTGGTAAGTTTGACTGCAAAGCAGATGATGGGATCTTTGTAGGATACTCAACTCAAAGCAAATCTTATAGAGTGTTCAACAAAAGGCTAAGGATGATTGAAGAAAGTATAAATGTATCCTTTAATAAAAATCTGATGAATGAACAGGGAAACGGTCCAGATTGGTTATTTAACATTGATAATCTAACCAAATGTTTTGATGTAAACTATGATTTTAATATAGGAGATTCAATCAATCAAGGTCAACAAGGAGGATCATCATCATTTAATGAGAGCCAAGGCAATATGAAGTATATTCTGGTCAATACTGATCCTACAATTAATACTACTGATTCCAGTAGTAACTCAGAAATCCCTAGGAATCTTGATACCAATAATAACTCAAATACTACTGATCCCAGTAGTAACTCAGAAAATCAAACAAATGATGATGAACCAATCAATCTTGACATCAGTACTAACAATGATCCACCAGAAGTAAACGAAGATCATGTTACTACTGATACCAGTATCAATGAGGAATCTTCCCAAAATCCAGAAAATCATGAAGAAACATGGACATATGCTCAATTTCCAGAGTCCAATGAGTCAAATCTTGACAATCAATTAGCTGTTGACAAAATTCATGGCACCAGAACATAAAAGAATCATCCTTTGGACCAAGTCCTAAGTGATGTTAATTCAACCATGTAGACAAGAAGCAAATTTAATTCATCTTTAAATTCAAATGTCTGTAACATCAGTCTAATCTCTAATGAATGCATGTATGAATGCTTTCTGTCACAGGAGGAACCCAAAAAGACTCAACAAGCAATGAAAGACTCAAACTGGATCATAGCAATGCAAGAAGAACTTCTTCAATTCAAACTACAAGCTGTATGGACACTTGTACCTCTACCAAAAGGAAAAAGAGCCATTGGGACAAGATGGATCTTCAGGAACAAGAAAGATGAAAGAGGTATAGTGATCAAAAACAAAGCCAGACTTGTGGCACAAGGATACACTCAAGAAGAAGGGATTGACTATGATGAAGTATATGCACCTGTTGCTAGAATTGAAGCAATAAGAATATTTCTGGCATATGCTTCATACAAGAAGTTCAAAGTATACCAAATGGATGTAAAAAGTGCATTTCTTTATGGTAAAATAGAAGAAGAAGTATATGTATGCCAACCTCCAGGATTTGAAGATCCTGAACATGATAATTATGTGTACAAATTATACAAAGCTCTCTATGGCCTACATCAGGCACCAAGAGCTTGGTATGACACATTATCATCATACCTACTGAAGAACAATTTCAAAAGAGGTGCAATCGACAAGACATTGTTCACAAGAAAAGTCAAAAATGATATATTACTGGTCCAAATATATGTAGATGACATCATCTTTGGTTCAACAAATGATCAACTGTGCAAAGAATTTGAAGAACTAATGCAGATCAAATTCAAAATGAGCTCAATGGGTCCAATGAACTTCTTTCTTGGACTAAAAATCAATCAAAGATCAGATGGTATTTTGATTAACCAATCAAAATATGTCAAAGACATTTTGGAGAAATTTGCAATGAAAGACTGCAAAAGTGCAAGTACTCCAATGGAAACCCACAAACACCTGCATCCTGATGTTGAGGGGGAGGATGTAGATGAACACCTATACAGATCAATGATAGGATCCCTAATGTACTTAACTGCATCTAGGCCTGACATTATGTATAATGTACTTAATTGCATCCCTAATGATAGGATCCCTAATGTACTTAACTGCATCTAGACCTAAGGAGCTACACTTGCAGGCTGTCAAAAGAATATTCAGATACTTGAAAGGAAAGCCATCACTCGGTTTTTGGTATCCACATGACTCACCATTTGAACTTGTAGCCTACACAGATAGTGACTATGGTGGTGAATGTCAAGACAGAAAATCTACTACTGGTGGATGTCAATTCTTTGGAACAAGACTAGTGTCATGACAATGCAAGAAACAAACAAATGTTTCAACATCAACTGCTAAAGCAGAGTATGTAGCTGCATCTGCCTGTTGTGCTCAAGTATTGTGGATTCAGAATCAACTACTAGACTTTGGTATATCTATCCTTAAAACTCCAATTTTTATTGATAATCAAAGTGCTATTAGTATTGTAAATAATCCAGTAAAACATTCCAAAACAAAACACATTGAAATAAGATTTCACTTCATAAGAGACTGCAATGAAAAGAAACTAATTAAAGTTGAGAAAATTCATACTGAAAATCAACTAGCAGGTCTGTTTACCAAAGCTTTTGATGTAGGAAGATTTAGGTTTTTGGTTAGCAGTATTTGTATGATTTTGATAAGTTAATCTCAAATCTGAATCAAATGTAAACCATTGTACAATTTTTATAGTTATAAGCATGTTTTACTACTGGCTATTTATTACTACTGATCGTAAATCGACTGTCCAAAGTTACTACTGATAGGCTTACAGTGAATTAGGTCAATGAGTAACTCAAACGTTACTACTGATGAGTTACTACTGACATCGAACTTACTACTGATCGACAGTTATCTGTGAAATATGTCATTTTACCAAACTAACCTCCATGAAAATGACCGTTGGGTTATTATTCAAAGGATATTTCGGTCATTTTGCAGCTAAAATCAAAAAAATATAAATACCCAATTCTGATTAATTTAGCATTATCCAACCTCGATCTGATAAACCCTTCGATAAACCCTAACAAATCCTGCATCAGTATCAAAACCTCTCCTTGCTAAACCAAAATTCTCTTCAAATTCCATCATCAAAAACTTCAATTTCGAATTAAAAGATCTCTAAAATGGCTACTCTCACATCACTCGAAGTTCAAACTGATCTCAAGTACTCCAAATTTCACAATATGAAGGCATTTTTGAAAAACCCAGATGGAACAAGAGATTTTCGACCAATAGTCATGTTTCTAAAGAACTCATACATCAAGTTTGCTCTCAATGTCAACCCTAAAGCATATCAACAACATCTTGTTGATTTCTGGGAGAATGCTGAAAGAACTGAAGAGGCAAATACAACTCAAATCAAATCAGTTGTAGATGGAAAATCGATTATTATTACTGAACAATCCATTAGACACCATCTGCAATTCAATGATGAATCAGGTACAACTTCTTTACCTAAAACCGATCTTATTGAAAATTTACAAAAAATGGGGTATGAAGGAAGACTAGACATAGTCACCTTTCGAAAAGGTCTTCTTTCACCTCAATGGAAATACCTTGTTCATACCATTCAACATTGTATTTCTCCAAAAAGAAGTACTTGGAATGAGTTCAACAAATCAATAGCTTCTGCTATTGTTTGTTTGTGCACAGATCAAGTATTTAATTTTTCAAACATGATTTTTGAAGGAATGCTTGGAAATTTATCACCTTCTAAATTTTTAATGTATCCAAGATTCCTCACTCATATTATTAACTGTGAACTGCAAAACCTCTCAACACCTAAAAACATTTTTATTACTCCAGAAATAAACAAAAAAGTGTATACTAATATGAGAAAACAATTTAAATTTTCTGGCAATGTCACTCCACTATTCCAAAACATGATCTATGATCAACCTCCTACTGGAGAAGGTTTAGTACTCCCAACTGAACCCCAACCCACTCCATCAACCCCAAAAACAGCCCAAACACCACCCACTCAGTCCACTCAAATAAATGAACCAACAGATGTCCTGAATGTGTCCCAGGAACATGCAATTAATCCACAGAGTGCTACTCTTCACTCTGTGGAAGACCAACCAATAGCCAAATCTATCTCCACCATCTATAAAAGGAAGAAGACTTCCTTAAAAGACACCAGGGGACCAATTGAGTCACACCCCAGACTCCAAGAGTTGTCCTCCAAGGAGGAGAGAGGGCATGAGGAAAGGGCTCTCACTACTGATGCCCCAAAGGTGGGTGCACATGCTAGTGAGAACATCATTATGACCCAGACCTCGGCAACTCTTAGTGATGACTCAGAATTTGAGGAGTTACTAAGAGGACCCCGGTGCCAAGAAACCACAAGGGGGGGCACTACTGCTTCTTCTAGGAAGAAGAGAGTGTCCAAACAACCCATTTCATCACCTAGAAGTGATGAGGGTAGCGAGCAACAAACTGAATTGACGGATAGGATGGAAAACCTTAAACCAAATGTACCAAACGAGCCCGAGGATCTTGCTAGATGGAGTGAGGGCAGTATTAAAACAAAGAAATTGACGGCTAGGAAGGAAAACCTTAAAACCACTGTACAACATTGCCTGGAGTTACTGAACAATCAAGGGAAAATCATGACCTACATGAAGCACCACATTAATACTTTGAACAGAAGACAGAAGAGGTTCGAGTCTAGGCTTCAAAAGAAATCAAGTTTGATCAAGAAACTTCAAAGAAAGATTGTTGATAGTGAGGCTCAACCAGTTGAGATCACTAAGGGGGAGAAAGATCAAATTCAAGGGATGATTGATCAATCTATAGCAGCAGCAGCCCTCCTAAACTTAAAAAAGGTCCATGGTGAATCAGGTCAGAGTATTGGTGAAGACCTGTATAAAGATATGGAAGAGGATGTATTTGTGTCTGCAAATCAGTCACAAACAGCAGAACAAGTACACTCTCCAGTTACTACTGAAGTCATAGATACTACTGACACTATGGATATTACTGAGGCAAAGGATCAAGATGCTGTTACTAATGATCGTGTTAAAGAAGCAAGTATACCAATAGAAATTGATACACAACAAATGGTAGTACATGCACAAACTGAAGAACCAGTAGTAACTACCTTGGTTACTACTGAATTATCTGAAGAACTACCAGAACTGATTGAAGCTGAACGTGCTATCATCGTGTCCAAACCAAAAACATCAGAATTCAAACCACTTATCATACCTGACATTTATGATAATGTGAACTGGTTTGAGGTAGATGAGTGTGCTTTACCTCCTCATCCTAAGATTCTACCTCAGGACAGAGTACATCTATTCAATCCTTCAATTGTACTTCCAGAAGTCAAAGATATGAAGTACACACCTCCACTTCTTACAGCAGTTATTGGAAAAGGAAAAGGATTGTATGATGATGATTTTCCTAACAGAGCTCTAGGTCACCAAATGGTGAACAAAATCAACTGTGTCAGAAAAGCTAAACAGAATCAATGGAAGCTGAATAGAATAAAATATCAAAGAAAAGTAGCAAAAACTCAAGCTCTTAAAGACAAGAAAAAAGCTGAAAAAGAAAGACTAAAAGATGCAGCTATTCAAGAGATTGAAGAATTCCTAGAAGGAGATCAACAAGAAGCAATGAATAAAATCAAGCAAATTGAAAAAGAAAGAATAGATCTTCTTGAAGAACATGTTAAAGAATGCAAAAGAAGCAAAGAAGATATGCCAGAACAATTTGCTGAACAGAAAGAAGAAATGATCTCATATTTAAAATCAAGAGGTCAAAATGCAAAGTCTTTTGGAAGAATGAAACTGATAACTATAATAGAAAGATATTGCATGGAGAAAAAGAAGGAACTTGCAGAACCTCAACCTAAGCAAATCATAGAAGGTCTGATTGAAATTGATCCTAAAGAAATAACTTCAAGACCAAAAATGACTGGAAGTTCATCTAAAAGAACTGCAAGTAAAAGAAAGGCATTGATGGCTGAAGAAAAAGCCAAGAAAAGGGCAAGATTAGATGACAAGGTAATAGATCTTCCCATAACCCCTATTCAAGATAATCCAATTGTAAACTGGAGAATGAATGGTCAAGCAATTGAAATAATCAGAGAAGACAAAATCATACAAAAGTTTAGTGCTTGGAAACCATTACTGATGTCCTGTACAAGAAATGATGTCATCAAACTTCTGATGATTGGAAAGCCTAGGATGTCAAAGAAGTCATGGAAAAATTCAGGAGCTGGATACTTAACCAGTATGATTGATGCTGCATTTTACCCTGAAGACTATCCTAATAACTTCACCAATACTGAAAACATATATGCTTGGAATGTGTTACCCACTGCACACATGTATTTCTTTGAACGAACCAGTAAGAGATGTGAACTATTCTTGTTTGAAAAAGAATATCCACATTCTGATCAAACCATGTACCAAGTGATATGCTGCTCATTCATGCATCCTTATGATGTCAATTTGTTCAATGAAAAGAGAAATTACTTCATCAAAAGAAATAGCAAATACATCATTGCTCAAAGGAAACTACAAAATCAAAGAACACTTGAAACAAGAGCCAAAAAGTTAGAGGATATGAAGAAGAAAGAAGAAGAAGATAAAGAAAAGGAAAGTTGATTAATTCACATTGAATTAACAAGTTTAGGGGGAGATTGTTGGGATATAGAAAATTTAATACTGATGAAAGCTTATTACTAATGCTGCAGTTGGTACTGACAAAGACTTAATGCTGATACAAGAGTTAGTACTGATGGGGCAGAGTTACATTTACTACTGATCAAGTGTTAATGCTGCTGTAACAACTTGATACTGACGATGGCTATTACTACTGATGTCAATATTTAGAGCTGATCGTGTCCGAGATCTTCGTAGAATTAGTTATAGAATGTAAATCTGTTTGTAATTCAATTGTAATCGTTTCCTAGAATAACTAGGTTAAATAGTTAGGCTTCAAGGACTATTATATATAGTTCCTTATGAATTGTAAACATACGTGTGTATTGATCGATCATTAATATACATTGAAGCTTTTTGTGAATCACTGTGTTCTTATTATTATTCATTATTCATTGTTCTTAATCAATTAACATAAGTGTTGATCCGCTGCAACTTCTTATTGTTAGTAGATCTTAGATTAATTAATCTGTCTGGTTAATCGATCCTGACAAAAACATTCAAAAACGGGTATGAATCTAAAGAATAACACATTTAATATAGGAAAATGATAATGACAGCTCTTGTCTATAACAAGGCAATGCCGAAGCTCTCGTTTAGTTGCCTTTGTTTTGCTGTTTAAAGAAAAAAAAAAAAAAAAAAAAAAAAAAAAAAACCTTTAATATAAGCCCATGTAGTCCAACCAAGACATAAGCGTGAACCAACCAAAATGTATTAATTTTGTCTCGACTTACATTACTCTCAAACAATAAATCTAAAACAAAACTAGACAACAAACAAACAATGACCCATTCACATGATGGCGCACGCGTGAGGGTTGTCGTCACTAAAAAGTGACGCAACTGCTTCATCAGAGGCAACAGCGACAGAATAAACCGATGGTGTGTGAAAAAAGGCGTGCAAATTGTGCCCGCTAGCTTCATTCCTATCACAATAGTATTGGTTGGCAATATGGGTCGGGTATTTGTAAAATGAAGCGAAATGGGAGGAGTGACCCGGGTAGGGCCACGGTTCGGCTGCTTTGCCGGCTCGCTTGATGGCTTTCAAAACTCTCCTTTCTTCCAAGGCGTACCCTTTTACCACTATCTTTTGCATCTCCATTTCTATTTCTATCTCTTCCACTCCTGAAAACACCACAACCACACCTCTTATTTAATTGTCTTGTCCCAGAGATATTCTGTTGTTAATATATACTGTATTATTTATATTTATTTTTAATAAATAGTAAGCAAAAGATAATTAAAAATACTAACATTTGTGTCTATGATCTAATTCTTTTAGGAAAAAAATATATTTTTAGGTTGATTGGGTTTTTATTTATTTATTATATTGAACTATTAAAGGTGAAACATGATATAATTAATTTGGAAAATAGTCAATTTAATACTTTGACTCATTAATTTGATTTTGAATTCTCATGAGCCATGGTTATTTGCTTCTAATTCCAATATATTAAGATGAATATATATTTTTAAGTTCGTTAAAAGTTATAAGAAAATAAACCATATAAGAAAACGTGATCATTTATTCATAAGTAAGAGTATTAAATTGGCAACTTTATCAAGTTCTTGGTACAATGATTCACCTTCAATAGATAAAAGTAGTTGAAGACTCGATCAATCAAGTTCGTGATATTAAAATTGCATTTTGGCTAACTTTTATAATGCAATTGTTAGTTAAACTAAATTTTGATTTTATATATACTTGACCTTTTAAAGTATAAAGTTGAAAAACTTTACAAAACATTTTTCTTTCAGCTACTTTAATTTAATATGCATATACTTTTTAAACTTGTTACGCATGTTGAACGAGATCGAGAGGATAGACGTGTACCTTTGAGCTTGAAGAGAGCTCTTTTGATCTTTGAAGCACAACCATTGCAGTCCAAATTTGGAACTCTCACTTCCACCATCTGCAAACATTACTTATAATTATTCACTTCAAAAACCTCATCATATACATATACATACACAACACAATGAGAGAGAGAGAGAGACTTACAGACATTGCTAGCTAGGAGCATGCAATATAATTTGGTAAAAGTGAGCATGTATATATATATATATGGCTTCAATAAATACTCAAAATATTTTGATATGCATCAAATGTGTGTGTTTGTGTGTGTATGAGAGAGCATGCGTAGCGTGGATAATGAAAGAAGACACGAATTGAAAAGAGAATCCACTTTTATGTCGGGCAAGCTCCTACACATTGATTCAGAAGCTTTTACTTTTCGTATTAATTATTTACTTTCTTCAACCATCCATCATTACTATTTATTGATTATTACAACCACCCTCTCAATTCAAAACATCATAATCTAATGGTACTAGTATAAAATGTAAGATTTTACCCATGACCTATAGGTAGGTCATAGGTAAAAGTCTCGTTGTGAACAAATTAAAATAGATTAGACGTCATTAAAAAAATAGTTATTTTAATTTGAGAACACATATTCTCGACCGGTTTGTTTTTTCTCTCTCGACCGGTTTGTAAAACGTGAAACCATGTTATCCGATAAGCCAACAATTTTAGTTGGTGTATCGATCATGTCGGCTAGTGGTGAGCACGAGAAGGTTTAGGCTAGAAAATAAAACTTGAAACTGAACTGAAGCAGACTAAAAGGTTAGATTTTTGGGATTTAACAACCATTCGGTTAAGTTAGTTTTTGACTCATAGTTTGGACTCGGTTTATTCGATTATTGACAACAAAACTCATAATTGACATTTCATATACACAAATTGTGTCATATATGTCATGAGTGTGACATCATCTTTCCACTATCTCATTAAATTAGTTTTTTTTCCTCTTTTTGAACGGCATCGATCTCATGAAATTAGTGACTAACCATGCATCCACGATCATGATTACTATTGCTTAACCCGCGTTTGAGAATTAAAATATGAGTTTTGCTAAACATTGGTTAAGAGCAATTAAAATTATTAATGTACAAGTGTTTATGTATAATCACTCTTAGGTGGTTATTGAAAATCAGGTGGTGGGGTTTTTTTTTTTGTATTTAATTTACACAACTTTTTTTTTTTGAAACGACAAATCTAATCTATCATAATTACCACCTATGTCCACGACGGGTATCGAACTCCTAACCTCAAGGTTGAGAAGCAAACACCATACCACTAGGCTAAAGACTTTTTTGATAATTTACACAACTTTTATTTATGTAATTTTTTCTTTAACTATTGCATTAAGGGCAATAGTTAATGGAACAAAAGGAGAGGCTCAGGCAATGTGCCTCTTCATCATGCAGCACGATTTGCACGATGGTGGTGTCACATCCCTTCCAGATGTTTTTAATCATGTTTTTTATTACAACAAAAATAAAACCCACATAAAATGAAAGATAGTCAAGACAAGCCACTTGAACCTGTTAATGGTTACATCGCTTTGCAAACCGACGGCATAAGGCACTGACTAATGGCACGGTGCCGTCCGTTGGAGAGAGAGTATTGTATTTGGCGCTTAATCGACGAGAAGAGAAGGGTTGAAGTGGGGCCCAAGAGGTATTTAATAGGGTATTGTGTGTGTATAGATTATAATAGTAAAGCCCAAGAAACTGAAGAAAAAGCGTATATATATATATATATATATATATATATATATATATATATATATATATATATATATATATATATATATATATATATATATATATTTTTGAACGGCAAGTTAGTAAGTTAGTGGTTCGAGCCTAGACAGTGACATCCACAAGGGGCAATATGCCTTCCCTCGAACCTTCCACTTTTTTGTCCACGACGGGATTTGAACCCATGACCAATAGGTCATGGGCAACACCTTAAATCCTCCTTAAATAGCACTAGGCTACAAGCCTTGGGTATTGATGAAAAGCGTATTGATGATATAGATATGTCAGTTGGAGTGTCAGTTGACTTGACAATGATTTTGAAAAAATTAAAGTATCAGTTAACGTCGCAGATAGTAGTAGTCTTAAACATGAGTCTCCTTGCTAACTTTAAAGTGCACCAGAACCAAGAATCCATCTTCTACAACAAAAGGAAAATAAGATCGACCAAACCATATATTCTCTCTGTCCCACAAAAAACTTCTCATTTCACTCTAAATTTTTGTTCCACAAAAAACTTTCACTTCCCATATTTAATGGGCTCCACACAATAAAAAACTATTATTACTAAAGACCCCACCACTAATATCCACTAACTATATTTCTCTCTCCAATCCAATCTTATATTTTAATCAAAAGTATTATCAATGACCTCACCACTAACTATCACCTAAAAACTTGTGCAAAAACCAAATGATAAGTTTTTTGTGTGACAGAGGGAGTATCAAACATGGTAGGCCTACAACAAATTTTAAAAAGGCTCATTTTTTAAATGGGAGGATTCTTGTTTATATTTTGAGTTTTTTTAGTCAAAAGAGTAATTGTTTGATTTTTAAACCACTTATATAAATTTTGTATTTTAATGATTTAATTCAATAAGTTTAATAAAAAAATATAAATTAGAAACAGAAAAAAGAAAAGAAAAATGAAGAAAGATGACCTAAAAAAAACTTAATTATGTTCTATTAGTAAGTATTTCATACATGCATCATATTTAAATGGATAATTTATTCGACATATAATTTTATATTCCTTGCATTGATATTTATTTTAATGATTACGATAGGGGCCTCAAAATCAGTATTCGCCTAGGGCCTTGATAAACTCAAGGCTGATCCTGATCGTATGATAAAATAATTGCACTAAAATAGGCATAAAATGCATGTGCATATATATATACTAGCTTCATAACCCGCCCGATGGGCGGGTATGCTTCAAAATTTAGTATATAGAAAAATATCAACAAAGATTAATAATTTTAAAAATGACATAATAATGCTGTAGCTGTAATGATGAATTGGTAGAAAAATCGATACATGAACAGATGTTACATAAAATTTACAAACGAAATAAGACTTCTTTGTATCAACCAAAAATTTTACAGACAAAATTTTGTATCAAATTAATCACAATAATGGTTTGGCCAATTAGGGTTACACGTGAAGGTTATGAATAAATCAGGATAACCGTAAAATTTACAAATCGTCTTGGCGTCTAAATAGTTCTGCATCATATACCTTGGACTTCCGGTAAATGATGACGGTAGCACGTAAGCCCTGTTAACAATCGCCTACCACCGAGTATCATGAAGAACTGGTTTCTCTTGTCTTGCAATCTGTAAGCGAAACTTCTTACCATTTGGGATTATTACCCGATAGGCCAACTCCACCTAAAATAATTATAAAAATCCCATAAATTGTCTAAAATTCTGAAATAATAGTTCCAATCAGCTCCAGAATTTTCAAGATGATCTGCCCACTGGAACCGAATCTGCCCTTCTGCTGCCTTTTTAAACCGAAAATATGCACCAAACAGTAACAACAGCAGAAAAAAATAAGAAAAATCCCAGAAACTCCAGAAAAATGGGAATTTATGCAACTAAGGCCCACAAAAAAATTCAGCTTCAAAAATTCACCCCAACTGTCTAAAACTGACCAAACAGTCCAAAAAAAATCGATTCGGCCCGTTTTCAAGAAAAAATTCAGAAAAATCCCAAAAAAATCTGAAAAATGGGAAATCATAATCCTAAGTCTTCCACAAAAAATCAGCTTAATCCAAGCAACCAAACTGCCAAACACTGTCAAAACAGTCCATTTTGACCCAATATTTTCCAAGTAAATTAAATGAAAATTTTCACAACATTTTCATAATAAAACCTCATCATTTCATTGTCTCGAGTTCAATTTGAAAGGCATCTTGCCTATTAATGAATCATATTCATGCAAAATATATGTGTGTAACTTCATGAATCATATTCATTTTTAAATGAATCATATAATGCAAATTACATCATAAAGTCGCCCAAAGTTGATTTTTAATGAATAAAGCCTCATCATTTAATTTATTTAAAAAATAGATTAAAACTGATATAATATGATTTGTGTAATCAAATTTAATACTCTAATTATTCATTTAAAAAGTTACCTATTTGACAAAAGACGTTTCGGGTCAGCTTAAGACAACCACTTCGACCCGAACAACAAACACCCGGTAAAGTGTAAACTGAATGTATTTTGACTTGTTACCCAACTTATCCGACCCACCCATTATGCTAATACTATTTGACCCATCCGCAACATACAATCTGAATCGATCTTAATTGCCACCTTGATAAATATTACTAAACTAACCAAAAAAATGGATAGCTTACTTTAATGCTCCATCTTCGCAATGTTCAAGCAAAATAACTTTAGAAGGTATGAAGCAAAATACAAAAACCTAAAAGATAGAATCACTCAAAGTTGACCCTAAAGTCAAACTTGATGATTCCTCTCCAATTCATAACATTTTTGTATAAGTCAGAGTTTGTTTCAAACTTGCACATACATAAAAAAAGCATATCATTAACTCATTAAAAAATGATTCAAAGATGTTATGGACAGTGTCCGGATTTCCTTTGTAGGTAATCGAGATTGGGTTTAATATTTTCAAAATTAATCAAACCCCACCAAAATCAGGGATTAATCATGTAACATTGAAAAGTTATATTAGCATAAGTTTGGATAGAATATTTAACATTTTCATAAAAAGGACGCTGCGAAAAATAAACCAACAAATTAGGTAGACATTTTACTAATTGATTAATTTATAGACGTTCAAAATTTCACCCAACATTGTGAATTTTTGATAAAAAGGACGTACTAATTGGGATTTTTTATTTTTGAAATTTCTTGTTCCACAACCCATACTGGTTAGTAAATAACCTTGCGGAGATGATCAATTTGTTTAAGGTATATAAAAACTAAAAAGGTAGTATTTGAAGGACCAACCTGTGAACTTACAAATGTTTATCATCTGGAAACACTATATATTGTAGTTAATTACAATGATCTGCCACAAATTAAGAAATCTTTAAGAATAAGAAAAAAGTAAATGAAGAGCGAACTGAATATTAGAGAGGGAACTGAATATAAATCTCAGAAATTACCTAAAGAGTGAACTAACCTTAATTTGCTGAGATTTGACTACACACATAGTGTATCATTGGATATTTGGAGTGCATACCACTATTATCTGCAAGAGCCATGGTTACAACATCAGTAAAAGGTCCAAAAAAGGGTACAAAAATAAATTACAAAAACTGGAAACAAAGTAGTAAATGACAACTGTTGCAGCCTGCAAGTGCATGCTCGTTAAAGAGCTAACCATTGTTAATACTCCAACTGTATTTTCTGGATTAGACTGTAACAAAGAATCAACAACAATATTTCAAATTCTCATTTAGCTATTAATAAATACTCCCTCCGTCCCTAAATAAAGTTCCCATTTGTGTTGGGCACAACATTTTAGGAGATGGTTAGTGGTGGGGTATTTGGTATTACTTTTGATTAAAATATAAGTTTTGATTGGAGAGAGAAAGTGTTTTAAGAGATAGTTAGTGGTGAAAGTATTGGTAATAATATTATTATATTAAGTGGGTCCCTTAAGTTTGAGAAATGGGAACTTTATTTAGGGACAAAACTTGAAGGTGAAATGGGAACTTTATTAAGGGACGGAGGGAGTATGATCTTTGATGATAATGGAATTTTTTGTTAGAATATAATTAATGTGAATAGAAAACCTAAAACACACCATTAGTCCCAATTGGTTAAAAACTTAAGATGAGCTAAGATTACAATATTGCTGAAAATTTAATCAAATAAAAGTATCCCACTCACCCTACCAAGAAATTCGACTAAAATTCACCAAAGACCACATATTTAAGGGCGAAAACCTTTTCATATTTATTAAAATCTTAGTTGCTGCTATGTACAAACTTTGATCTTGATATACACACTGAAAAAAGAACTACTAACTACCTGCATGATTAATCTTAACTGGGATTTTTCCAATCTACTGTAATCAACTAAACTAATAATAAAAAATCGAACTTAATATAATTGAAGGTTTTCCCAAACAATAACATTAGGGAGAACAAAATTCTCGGCAAAAACAAAAAGAAACCTAGGATTATGTACATATGCTTGCGTGTATATATTTATGCAAGTCTATCAAATTACCTGGGTTTTAGCGCCACAAATCAGATTAACAGCGTCGGCTTGAGCCTGAAATCTTGTCGGTGAGTAATCGCCGTTGCGCGTTGCGCATCCATTCCGAATTGTCGATGCAG
The DNA here is from genome assembly GCA_963853835.1 of Calendula officinalis. Classification (NCBI taxonomy): domain Eukaryota; kingdom Viridiplantae; phylum Streptophyta; class Magnoliopsida; order Asterales; family Asteraceae; genus Calendula; species Calendula officinalis. The sequence continues at coordinate 48,380,568 of OY970829.1, read as the reverse complement.
ATCATCGTAGCCTGATTCAATTAACAAAATTAAAACCCTAGTTTTTTAAATTAGAAGGGTAAGTGGCGCAGAAATAAGATATCATAGATTGAGAACGTACCTCGAGCACCATGGTTGGTAAATTAAAGAAGAAACGGAGTAAATCGTAAGAGTGATTACAGAGTTTATGGGAGGAATCGGGAGTTTTCTTGCTCACGACGATAGCTGCCTGTTATTATTGAGGAATGCTTGGACAGTTGGACCAATGAACGATTTACAGGTGGCATTTTCCTCCAATCAGAATCGAGTGTTGTGCTGAGTTGTCATAAAAGAATCGGATGTAGCTCCATATATAGGTGAGGATGGGGAGTTATTCGTATTTTAAAGGTTTTTTATTACTAATCTTTGAATTTTATTTATGGATCAGTTTTCAGGTCATTTTTCTTTCTAGCCCCATTAAAGATCTTTCATAAATTCAAATACTAAGTTTTTGTTACCTTAGGGAAAGAAAACGCAAGACCCAAAAATTTATTACTATGACTATCAGCAATTCTTATCCTCTCTATTTAATTAGCCAAAGAATTTTAAACATTGAAATCAAGATTTCAAATATATGTCAAAAAATTATGTTTTTAAAATCTTTGTGGTTATGATTTTATTGAAATGAATCGGAAAGGTATAACTCTTTTCATATTTAAAAAGCCAATTTTTGACTGTGCGATTCTCAAAAATACATCAAATTCTATAACTCAAGAACAAAAAAAAAAGTTCAATTCAAAATGCAAGATGCTGTAGATAGATTTTGTTTTTGACCGCAACAACAACAAAGTATTGTGAATTTCGATATTAAAACATAACACTAATATTGAGTGCATATGAATTTCGGTCATGCGGGACGTCTCCGAGATTTTGAAGGCCCCGTGCGAAAACACGAAAATGGGCCCCCTAAATACATGATTTTTATAAAAATATAGACTTTCTATTTTTTTCTATTAAATTATTAAGTTGGCTTAAATTTTAATACTATATATATAAGATATAAAAATTGGGCTCTTATAAAATATGGGCTCTATACAGCTGCATGCACCTCCTCAAAAACACCCATGTGCGTACGACCAGCCTATAAAATTTAAGAGTCTACTTAAAAAAAATAGCTTGTGTATATATATTTGCAAGCTCCGGATTTTGATCTTATGTTTAATTGACTGTATTGACTTGGCCCGTTATCTTGGCCCAACGCGGTTCCCCACTGCCATTGTTTCATTACTGTAGTGATGATTCCACTTTAGATATTGTATTTCCTGATTGGTCTTTTTGGGGGTGGTAAGTGATGAATTTTTCCTTCCTCTTTTTGATTCTAAGTAAGTTTAAATTGATATAATTCCTTTGAAACAAAGTAACATTTTTCATTTTGAGGTGTTTCAAAATAAGTGATACACTTTGAAACTTATCTTTTTTAGTAAAAGTAATAGGGCTCATACCCACTAATTATATCATTTATAAAGTGAAATGACTTATTTACCATTACCTTTTACTTTTATACATCAAACTCATATTAATCATAATATGTGAAACCCATTATCTAATTTAATTTTTATTATAATATTTTGTTTTAAAAAATGTGAAAAGTAATCCGGTTGTTGCTGAAACCCGAATGGATCTCCTTAAATGTAATGTCTCTCAGAATCAACATTGGAATGCCCGTGTGTTGTATATAAGCATTTGATACAAATATCCTTTCATATAAAAGAAATCAAATTTCTTCAAGATTACAATATGAGTTGTCGCATGGTAATGTTACATTAAAACTACAATGATAGAATGTATATATTTTTATCGGCGAAAAAGAGTAAAAACAAAAAACCAAATAAAAAAGAAGATAATAACAACGTTCATGCGTAAGTAAGTAGCAGAAGGTGAGTGACGCCTTTCTCGTGTGATTAGTATGCTCGTGCCTTTACAATGTCAAGACTCATTTCACTTGGGTCGGTGGCTTGCAACTCGACTTGAATTCCATCTAATTCTCTCTTGAATCTGTCTTTGGAGCTTGCATACACCATTTTTGCTCTCACCTTCGAAGTATCGGGTGCCCTATTATTCGTGAGACAATAGTTTAGTTACAAATATACATAATTTTCTTTTTTTTACGTTTTTCTTAGAGGATGTGGTTAGCGTGTTGGGAAAAACTTAAACGAAAGATATATATTACCAAGCAATGAAGAAAATCTTGCTTTTCTGGCAGTTCTCGTCACTTATATAGTCAAAGTCAAAGACAGCATAGCGACATTCATCACGAGGAAGAGAGTTTGTGAAATCCTCGTAGGTTTCTCCAGGCCCCCCAACCTTCTCCACAATCACTTGTTGATCCTCGATCTTGAAAATAATGAATCGGTGGTTCCTCTTTGATTTTAGCTCCAAGAACTTTAACTTACAGTGATCGTCCACAGCCATTCCAGACGCAGCGTTCGCCTAACAAACATACAATCACAACAAAAACACGCCCAAAACAAAAAAATACAAGGCTCGTCATTATAAAACACGTACATGCATATTAACCTAGAAAGCGATCAATATCCGAGAGCATAGTAAAGAAACATTTGTAACATAACACGGTTAACGTAAAACCAAGAAACATCTATGGTCTTATATGTTATTTTTTTATCATTCATGAATGGTTCTATTGATACCACAAAATTTATCATCATTATGCACACATAACATATCATGATTAACGTAAAAGAAAGCATAATGTTCGGTTTATTCGTTTTATATTTTATAGACGATACATGAATATTTAGAAGGAAAGAGATGCATACCATGGTTGCTGGTGTAATAAAGGATTAGCTAGATTTAAAAAAAATGCAATAAAGAGGAATAAGAGAAAGAAAATAAAGTATGGGGAAATATGCTTGAAAATTGGAAACTTTTGTGAAGTGAAAGAAATTTGCGGGGAAAGTTGAGATCTTAAGGGAAAAACTAAGGTCGAGAAATTGTCATTGAGATTCTTTTGCCTGACCACCCATCCACTACTATTCCCATTATTTTATCTTATGGATAATATTTTTTTCATCTAATTAAAAAAATAAACCATTTATATAACTAGCTACGAACAACCGTTATATTCGCAATGTATAAGCATTTAAATTGAACTAGAAAATATCCAGTGTTATACTTCCTCCGTATCACAATAAGTGATACATTTGGAAGATCACGGAGTTTGAGGCAAAATATTAAAGTATGGTTAAAATATATTAAAGTAGATAGTTAGTGGATGATGGGTCCCACTTTTCTTGAATAAAGTGATATTAATTAGTTTTAAAAGTAAAAGTAAGGGTATAAGGGTAATTTTACTTTAATAAAGTGGATAGTTAGTGGAGGTTGGGTCCCACATTTTTGCCAAATAAGGTAACTTTTGAAGTGTATCACTTATTGTGAAACACCCATAAATAGAAAGTGTATCACTTATTGTGATACGGAGGAAGTATTTCTTAATTGATACTTTTTGTTGATATATGTTATTTTGCATGTTTTCACAACTCTTTTACACACGCTATCACATGCATGCATACATATTTTTACAAGTTTCTTGCATACTTATCAGTTATCAAACTTTCACACACACATACTACATGGACACATTTTCGTATACATATTTATATATACTTGCATTTATTTACTTGTGTATGTTTTTATAGGCATGTACATAGATCTCATGTACACTCATATATTTTCACTCGTATTTTTGTCGGATTAAAAATATGAATGTTTATATCTTACATTTCATACATACATCTCATTTAAAGGGATTATGTTTCGTTGAAGATAAAAATACTAAAGTATACATCTTTATAGTAATACGGAGTATAATTTAATACATTGACACTATAAGAAAAAGAGCCTATGTGAGGAAACAAGTCCTCACCAAATGTCAAAAAGTCCTCATCTATAGACAATCAGAATAACTATAAGTTGGAGTTATAAGCAATTTATTGTTAAAACAACTACTTTATTAATGATCAATAGACCGTAATAGCTTTTACTTTATCAAATATGATACTCCGTATGATTCTTTTTAACCTTTTGATTTGAATTTTTAAGGTAAACTAATATAAACATTGAAGATTAAACAACTTATTTTTCGGCATGACACATAGCGTGATTTCCATGATCAAACATTCACTCCATATCTTTACAAACCATTTGACATTTAGTAATTTAATATAGGCACGATCCATTTGCTCAAATCGGGTCAATTTGGACCCTTGTAGTTTTTATGGGTCTATTTGGCCATGCGCATATGCTTATCAAGGAGTTTGAAATATAACACCACAATCTAACAGCCATTTTTTTTTATATATATGCATACGGAAGCGATTTAATAAATACCATAACTCCTAATTATTACATATCATAAAAACCATTTACATATTAACCAAATGTATAAAGCATTTAAGGTGTTACTAAAAACGGGCTCGACTTGATTTACAAAATCAGAGTACGGTCAGACTTCCAAAACCCGACTCTAGTCAAGCTAAATCCACAACCTGAAAAGAGTCAACAAATGAGGGATTAGCACAAAGCTAAGTGAATAGAAATAACAAACAATTTGCATAACCACAACAAATAAAAGACAAGAGAAATCAATCTGGAAACCCGTCCAAACTTCCACAAGCAATTGGACGTTATGAGAGTATCGGCGGACCTGCGCAGTACCTACAACTGTTGTTGGCCGAACAACAGTTTACCGATGGCTACTTTACTATTGGCACGGTAGTCCCCCCTGACGGAACACATCCGTAGGAGTCCGAGCACCCCATCCAATAGTAACGAAGCCTAGCCAAAACCCACTCATAGCTAACCTCTAGAAAACATGTGCACATACTACCATTAACAATCCCACAATTAATGGTACCACCGGAAATTATTAAAAACCAAGAAAAATAAATTTTTCCCAAAACCAGCCAAGATAGCTAACATGTTACTTGCATCCAATTGCAAGTTTCACCAACTTTAACCTTATTTAGGTCAAATTGTACCAATTGTCAAACAAACGGGTCAAGACCCGAAATCAACATAATCATACTTCCCAATTAGACAACTAGCATATAAATGACATGAAATTGATAATTAAAGTTTGCAAGCTATGCTAGACTAAAGTCAACTTCCAGGTTTGACCAAAGTCAACAATTCATGAATTAAGCTAGTTTATACCAAATTTCATCCTAGCCAAACACTACTAACTTTTATGCATTTTCATAATATGTAACTAGTGATCTTTATAATTAACAATTACCATTCTAACATGCATAATTAACCTAACACAACATCAAGAACACCAAAATGTACAAGTCATCACATTGGGGAAGAATCCATCTTCTTCCCAAAACACCATTGATGAAGCTTTATGAAAGCTTCACCAATTGAGCTATAATCAACAACAATTCATACATTATTTGCAAGAACTCAATTAGACACCAAATCATGCATCAATTTCAGATTTCAAACAAGATTTGACAAGAACTCCATCAAAACCCACTAACTCAAGAACCCTAGTTCATCCCTACATCAAGAACATGAAACCCTAGCCAAGGAAGGAGAGAACTTACTTAGTTTTGCTTCTAGATTCCGAAAATCACAAATAGTAGGCAAGATCTTCAAGTATTAAGCATCAATTTGGAAGAAAACCCAAGTGTGTGTGGTATGTGTGTGTTTGTCGTGACTGGCAAAGAAACAAGAGGGAAGAAAGAGCAAATTGACATCTGCCCCTAACACATAACACGTATACCCCTCCCCCAAACACATATACATTCATTTAAACACAGTACAAGATATTAGGTTCACAGATAATTAATTTAGACCTAACTAACTCCAAATTTAACAACGAATATATTTTTAGAACCCCGGTTCAGAAGTGAACCCAAATAAGTAAAAATCATTTTAACATTTAAATATCTCAGTTTTACTAATTTTTAACCCCATGGTTAAAAATACAATTAATTCAAATAAATCAAATAAAATCATATAAAATAATAAGACAATAAACAATAAGATATTACTTATCAAAAGTAATAAAATATTCTAGGTCGGGTCTCGGGATGTTACAAATCTCCCCTCCTTAAAGAGATTCCGTCCCCGGAATCTCACCTTGATCAAATAAACTCGGGTATCGGCTCTTCATATCCACCTCGGTTTCCCACGTCATATCGGCACCCAAACTATGTTTCCACTTAACCAAGACCATCGGTATCTGTTTCTTTCTCAGTTTCGTTACTTTTTGATCCAAAATTTCCACCGGTTCTTTAACTAACCTCTTTCTCGAATCAACCTTTAAATCTTTAATCGGTAACACCGGGATTTCATCATCTATATTACACTTCCTCAAATAACACACATTGAATGTGTCATGAATACCCGACAATTCAGGAGGAAGATCAAGTGCAACAGTTTGGTCATTCACCACTTGGCGGATAGCAAATGGCCCAATATACCTCGGTGCTAATTTCCCCCGTTTCCCAAAACGAATAACACCTTTCCATGGAGAGACTTTCAAATAAACCCGTTCACCCTCAACAAATGTCACGGGTCGACGCCGTGGATCCGCATACATGTTCTGTCTATCCCGAGCAGCCTTCAACTTTTCACGGGCTATTGCCACTTTATCGGCCGTCATCTGAACAATCTCGGGACCCGCAAACTATTTTTCTCCCGCTTCTAACCAACACGTGGGAGTTCTACACCGTCTTCCATACAACATTTCATACGGTGGCATACCGATACTCGAATGATAAGAGTTATTATACGCAAATTCAACTAAAGGTAAATGAGAATCCCACGACCCACCGTATTCTAAAACACAAGCCCGCAACATATCTTCTAAGGTTTGAATAGTTCTTTCTGACTGACCGTCTGTTTGTGGGGATAAGTCGTGCTCAAATTTACCCGAGTACCCAATTCTCTTTGTAAACTTCTCCAAAAGTTAGAAACAAACCGAGAATCCCGATCGGACACGATAGACAACGGGATCCCATGACGGGAAACTATCTCATCAATATACAATTTAGCCAACTTATCAAGCGATGCGGTCGTTCGTGGCTAAAAAGTGGGCACTTTTTGTTAACCGATCGACTATAACGCAAATCATATCATGGTTTCTCGGTGTACGGGGAAGTTTTGTGACAAAATCCATTGTTATGTTCTCCCACTTCCATTCGGGTATTTCTAATTGCTTCAACGACCCGTACGGCTTTTGATGTTCGGCTTTGACTTGGGCACAAACATGGCATTTCTCAACAAAATGAGCAATATCCGCCTTCATAGTAGGCCACCAATACAAGGCTTTCAAATCATTGTACATTTTTGTACTACCCGGATGAATGGCCAAACGTGACTTATGAGATTCGGTCAATATTACATCTCGCAAACCCCCGATTAACGGTACCCAAATTCGAGACCGAAACGTTTTCAACCTTCGAGTATCTTCCACCAACTCGTCTTTTCTCTTTCTCATAATTTCTGATTTTAAGTTTTCATCTTTAAGGGCCTCCACTTGACAAATTCTCAACCGGTCAACGAGATCGGACACGATCTCTACACGCATAAATTGAACAACCTTTGGCGATTCCTTACGGCTTAAGGCATCAGCGACTACATTGGCCTTCCCCGGGTGATATCGAATCTCACAATCGTAGTATTTAATGAGTTCCAACCACCTTCGTTGCCTCATATTCAATTCTTTTTGTGTAAAGACATACTGGAGGCTTTTGTGATCGGTACAAATAACACACTTGGTTCCATAAAGGTAATGTCTCCACAATTCCAATGCGAAAATCACCGCCGCGAGCTCTAAGTCATGAGTCGGGTAGTTCCTTTCATGTGGTTTCAACTGACGCGAGGCATAAGCAATCACCCGGTCTCTTTGCATCAATACACAACCCAAACTCGCAATAGATGCAGCACAATAAACTATAAAATCATCAGAACCTTCGGGTAATGCAAGTATTGGAGCTTGGCACAATAATTCTTTTAGAGTTTGAAACGCCTTATCCTGCTCGTCACCCCACCCATACGGAACGTCTTTTCGGGTCAACTTTGTTAGCGGGCTAGCAATCTTTGAAAAATTCTTTATAAACCTTCTATAATAACCGGCCAACCCCAGAAAACTTTTAATTTCGGATGGAGTTTTCGGAACACTCCAATTCATTACCGCGGTTATCTTTGATAGATCAACTTTCACCCCTTCTTGGCAAATCACATGCCCCAAAAACTGCACTTCTCGGAGCCAAAACTCATACTTCGAGAACTTAGCATAAAGTTGTTCCCGTCTCAATGTGTCTAAAACTTGCCTAAAACGACTTTCATGATCTAACTCGGTTTTGGAATAAATAAGTATGTCATCAATAAAAACAATTACAAACTTATCAAGGAACGGTCGACATACCCGATTCATTAGGTCCATAAATATGGCGGGAGCATTAGTCAAACCGAAAGGCATGACTAAGAATTCGTAATGACCATATCTTGTTCGGAACGCGGTCTTAGGAATATCGTTTTCATGAACCCGGACTTGATGGTAACCCGACCTTAAATCAATCTTTGAAAAATACGAGGCCCCTTGTAACTGATCAAACAAATCATCTATACGCGGTAACGGATACTTATTCTTAACTGTTCGCTTATTTAATTCCCGGTAATCAATGCACATTCTCAGTGTGCCATCTTTCTTTTTAACAAACAATACCGGTGCACCCCAAGGTGAAGAACTCGACCTGATAAAACCCTTATCTAATAATTATTGTATCTGATTCATCATTTCCTGAATTTCTGACGGTGCCAATCTGTACGGAGCCTTGGCTACGGGACTGGCTCCCGGAACCAAATCAATTTTAAATTCTACCTCCCGAACGGGAGGTAACCCAGGCAACTCATCGGGAAAGACCTCCGGGTATTCCGATACCACCCGGACATCTCCAACAATCTACTTTTCTTTTCTGACATCAATGGCATAGGCAAGGAACGATTCACACCCTTTGGCAAGAGATTTTCTGGCTTTCATAAAGGAAATAATAGGGAGAAATGCGCTACCCCGATCCCCGCGGGCCACTACGTGTGTCCCGTCAGGTAATGGAAAAGAAATCAATTTCTTATCACAATTAATTAATGCTTTATTTATACTAAGCCAATCCATTCCAAGGACCACATCAAAACCAGATATTGGCATTAACAATAAAAACATATTAAAACACGCCCCTTCAATATCAATATTTGCTCCAGTCACAGATGTTGTGACCGGAACCACATAACCATCAGCTACCTCTACCTCCAATGGAGTAGTTACCACAGATGTAGGCAAATTTAATTTTGCAAAGAAATCCACAGATATAAATGAGCGATTAGCTCCAGAATCAAACAACACACGAGCATCAATGTTATTTATCAGGAACATACCAGTAATGACATCGTCAGTAGTGGTAGCCTCTTCAACTGTCATCCTGAATGCTCGACCCTCTGGTGTAGGTCGATTCTTCCTCTTCTGAGGAGATGATGCCACCGATCCCCCAACCGACCCGGATCCCGAACCCGATCTCCTTTCTGATGGACAATCACCGGCCCGGTGACCCTCTTTGTGGCAGTTCCAACATACACTCCGGGGAAACATACACTTACCCAAATCATGCCCATATTGACCACATCTAACACATCGCATCGTTTGGATTGAACAAGCACCATTGTGAGAAGACCTGCACCTAGCACACCACTGTGCTTTCTGACCCGAATTACCTCCTGACTGCTTACGGTTCGAACCCGCATATCTTTGACTTCCTTGACCTTTCTTACTTTGTTGGGAACTCGATTGTGTGGACTTAAACTTTTGATACCCCGTTCTTTCTTTGCTCACCCAATCGGGGGTATTCAAATCACCCTCTGCTGCATTTGCAAACTCGAAGGCTTGGGACAAGTTTGTTGCAAGTCTAGCCACACCTCGGTATTCAGGCCGTAAGGCTTGAATGAAATGTTTGATTCTCGAAGGCTCATCGGGCACCCACTGTTGTACAAACCTCAACTTCTCATTGAACTGCTCGATCAAATCATCCACCGACATTCTATCCGTCATCCGCAAATTCAAGAATTCCGATCGAATTCTATCCATTTCAAACGAATTACAATAACGTTTGCAAACTTGTTCCCTAAACTGATCCCACGTTATATTGTTAATGGTTTCCTTTGGTAAGCGTTCGACCAAAGTATCCCACCAATTCATTGCACCACCGGTCAATTTGCGGGTAGCATACATCACCCTAAATTTATCATCACAACCACACGCATCCAAGGTTCTATCCATCTCCCTCAACCAATTCATAGTAACATTTGGATCTCTACTACCACTGAACTCGGGAGGTTTACAATCAAGGAATTGTTTAAAGGTACACGATGGTTTCATGAATTGATATGGTTGGTTCGGGAATTGGTATTGTGGCATGCCTTGACTAGGATTAACATAAAAGTATTGTGGTTGTGACATCATAGGTTGAGGTTCCGACGAGGTTGACATGTAAGGAGCTGTCATGGTAAAGGCCGGGGTTGTGGGAAATTGCATTATCGGGGTGGATAGTGTAGGGTTGGACATGGGAGGGAAATTTGGTGTTTGGGTATTTTGATTTTGATTCATGCCATCAACAATACTTTGGAGATGTTCTAACCGACTTTCCATTCTCAAAATGTAATTTTCCCTTTCCGCATTTACATCCCTAGATGTACCCGTGACTTCCGGTTCAGGGTCCGTTGGGGTTATCAACTGGTTGGGATCGGTATCGGCCATTATCTGTAACAAACACAACATCTCACGAACTGTTAGTTTAAACCGTTAGTACCTATCATACTAATTCCTATCAAATCACAGTTCAAATTCATTTAACTAATCCCTCTACTAAAGGAAGTTTGACCAACTCGAGCCAAGATTTGGGAATGGTACACCTAAATGTGCAACCATCGCCAAACCGAGGCTCTGATACCAAATTGTAACACCACAATCTAAGAGCCATTTTTTTTATATATATATGCATACGGAAGCGATTTAATAAATACCATAACTCCTAATTATTACATATCATAAAAACCATTTACATATTAACCAAATGTATAAAGCATTTAAGGTGTTACTAAAAACGGGCTCGACTTGATTTACAAAATCAGAGTACGGTCAGACTTTCAAAACCCGACTCTAGTCAAGCTAAATCCACAACCTGAAAAGAGTCAACAAATGAGGGATTAGCACAAAGCTAAGTGAATAGAAATAACAAACAATTTGCATAACCACAACAAATTAAAGACAAGAGAAATCAATCTGGAAACCCGTCCAAACTTCCACAAGAAATTGGACGTTATGAGAGTATCGGCGGACCTGCGCAGTACCTACAACTGTTGTTGGCCGAACAACAGTTTACCGATGGCTACTTTACTATTGGCACGGTAGTCCCCCCTGACGGAACACATCCGTAGGAGTCCGAGCACCCCATCCAATAGTAACGAAGCCTAGCCAAAACCCACTCATAGCTAACCTCTAGAAAACATGTGCACATACTACCATTAACAATCCCACAATTAATGGTACCACCGGAAACTATTAAAAACCAAGAAAAATAAATTTTTCCAAAAACCAGCCAAGATAGCGCCGCTATCCAAAATAGCGCCACTATCTTTCAAGGAGATAGCGTCGCTATCCGAAGATAGCGCCGCTATCCACCAAAAGATAGTGTCCGCTATCTCAATACCAAACGCTATTTCGGGCCGTTGTTCAATTTTCCAAATACGAAGCAGAGATAGCGCCGCTGTCTCCCCCAGACCAGCCAAAATGCTGCATTTTTCTCCTACATGTCTACCATACCAAAACCTTTGTACATCACACAAGAAGAAGGTTAAATCCACTCACCTTTGCTTCCTTTTAGTACCGAGCTCAGTAATCTTATATCACTGAGGCTCCTTCTCTTTTCCTGTACAAAACGAACACCGAATTAGTCACCCGAAATCCTCAATCGTGTAACAAGTAATATAAGCTTAAGACTACATCTTTGCAACAACACTTGCAACTTATTACCTGCATTTACATACATCAATTACCAAAGTCTAGAATATCATCTTGTTAATTCATTATGCTTTACAATTAATTTACTCCTTAGGCCCAAACGGGTCAAAAACAAAATAATAAATCGGGGATACACACAACATCAACCAAAGGGTTAGACTACTTGATCAACATCAAAATCACATAACTAACATGTTACTTGCATCCAATTGCAAGTTTCACCAACTTTGACCTTATTTAGGTCAAATTGTACCAATTGTCAAACAAACGGGTCAAGACACGAAATCAACATAATCATACTTCCCAATTAGACAACTAGCACATAAATGACATAAAATTGATAATTAAAGTTTGCAAGCTATGCTAGACTAAAGTCAACTTCCAGGTTTGACCAAAGTCAACAATTCATGAATTAAGCTAGTTTATACCAAATTTCATCCTAGCCAAACACTACTAACTTTTATGCATTTTCATAATATGTAACTAGTGATCTTTATAATTAACAATTATCATTCTAACATGCATAATTAACCTAACACAACATCAAGAACACCAAAATGTACAAGTCATCACATTGGGGAAGAATCCATCTTCTTCCCAAAACACCATTGATGAAGCTTTATGAAAGCTTCACCAATTGAGCTATAATCAACAACAATTCATACATTACTTGCAAGAACTCAATTAGACACCAAATCATGCATCAATTTCAGATTTCAAACAAGATTTGACAAGAACTCCATCAAAACCCACAAACTCAAGAATCCTAGTTCATCCCTACATCAAGAACATGAAACCCTAGCCAAGGAAGGAGAGAACTTACTTAGTTTTGCTTCTAGATTCCGAAAATCACAAATAGTAGGCAAGATCTTCAAGTATTAAGCATCAATTTGGAAGAAAACCCAAGTGTGTGTGGTATGTGTGTGTTTGTCGTGACTGGCAAAGAAACAAGAGGGAAGAAAGAGCAAATTGACATCTGCCCCTAACACATAACACATATACCCCTCCCCCAAACACATATACATTCATTTAAACACTGTACAGGTTATTAGGTTCACAGATAATTAATTTAGACCTAACTAACTCCAAATTTAACAACGAAGATATTTTTAGAACCCCGGTTCAGAAGTGAACCCAAATAAGTAAAAATCATTTTAACATTTAAATATCTCAGTTTTACTAATTTTTAACCCCATGGTTAAAAATACAATTAATTCAAATAAATCAAATAAAATCATATAAAATAATAAAACAATAACAATAAGATATTACTTACCAAAAGTAATAAAATATTCTAGGTCGGGTCTCGGGATGTTACATGAAATGAAATGATGTTGAATCCAGTCCTCATCCACATTCCTGACAGCGACGGACGACATTCCCTGACACCAAAAAAATGTCTTATGATTCTTCTTATGATGATGAAACGACGATACAATTACTTTTTCTTGCTCGTAATTATCATGATAAGGTTTTAATTCCTCAAGAAGAAGGTGAAAGTTCCAACAGAACACAATCACACCTCTACATCGTGATCGGACTTTGGCACACATAAGGCTAATGAGTGACTATTTTTGGGAATACAGGAGATACCCTGAATATTATTTTAAAAGTCGACTGACTGGGTATGAGAAAAAGGACTATTCCTCTATAGTCTGTATAGTAAAAGGTATATCTATATTTTCAACTAAGAGTAATAATTTTAACATCACATAAAGTAACATATACACTAAAACCTCTGCTTTACAATACTTGTACAATATGTTTTAAATGTTATACACTGTGGTATATGAAGTAACTTGTGTGATGTGAAAATCACTACCCTTTCAACAATGAGTTGATCATGTGGTGTTTTTTTATCACTATCTTAGAATGACCCTACGTCATATATGGTCGTCGGTAAGAATGTCGCATAAAACTTTACAAACTTTAACAAATATGGATGGCATGGTATGCATTGAGATTGGTGAGAATATGCCCAAATGTTGTAAGACAACATTTTGCGCAAACTAGTTTGTCCAAAAAGGAAACCTCTTAAAAAGAAAATAAAAAAGCAAACCATTATTTTATTATTTATCGATCAGTGCATCAAACAACATAGAAATGAAATAGTAAACATGCACTTATATGAAACTTGGCTACATCTAGTTTTACCATCAACTAGAATAAGGGTAAGTTTGGTGGAAAGCGTACAAGCATCCACAACTTGTCATACGTCACCAAATGGGCCCACCCAATTTCATCAAGCAACAATATCCTTTCTTCATAAAGCTTCTTCTTTGCAGGATCACCTTCTTCTTCAATCATCCCATTCACCACCTAAATAAATCATTCCATTGTCATAAGAACCATATTACCTATAATAACATTTCTCAAAGGGTCTGGAAAATGTTACTATTCATAAATAATGTTTTTTTATATACTGCTATGAATATGTTAGTTTATAAATATACCTTGAGTGCAGTACCAAGTCTTCCACTATGTCGTTCACGTATCATTAAAAGAGTATTATATTTAGATGATTTTTTGTCTGCCCATTTTTGCAGCTCTTTGAAAGTCTCTTCAAATAAATCACCAGAATCCGGTGAAGATTGACCGTCCGATTTATCCACAACTTCTGCACCTAAGTTTGCAGCTAAAGCTGCCATCTCACCCTGTTATAACAACAAAACATATAACTATATAAAACATGATAATCGATGATCTAAATATTTTTTTTAATAATAGCTGAAATAATACCTTGAGTGAGGCAACTTCCACCAAAGCTAAACCTTTTTGGTAAAGTGCTTCAACCAGTTGGTCACGTGTTGTTTCCATCTTTTTCTTCATTTTCTACAAACGTATAGTAATTTTTTTAATACTAATATAAAAAACACAAGTCGCATAATTCAGCATATTAGATCATTAAATCACAAATATTAACCTCAAAATCATCCTCTTCAGGATCACCATTGATGGAAAGATATTTTGCTAATTCTTCTCTATCAATACTCTCAACAACCTCATCTGCTGCAGCAATTATCTGTTGGAAGGAAATTCTTCTATTTATAAGTAATATATTTTTATTATATTTTTTATGTTACATGTTTAGCCTCATTACCTCTTCATAATGGTGTCTTTTATCTTCCACATCCTGGGAAAGCAATCCCTCCAATATTTGGGCCAGCAATGGAGTGTATTTAGGATATTCCGTCTGCCAAATAATAATTAAATATAAAAATATTATTTCATTACTGAAAAGTATAACAGAAAAAACGAACGTAATAGTTAATACATACCTTTAGTGAGACAGATAACTTTTTCCATTCTGCCCGTTCATCCTCTGTTCCTTGTTTGAGGCTTGCAAGAACCTTTATCTTGGCATCACGGACCTGATCAACCACAAAAATTAGCTAAATCATAAAACACATGGATTATAATTTAAAATAAAAAATGTTCATTTTTTTATACCTCTTCCTCTAAACGTTCAGAGACACTTTTTGTGGATGTCTTAGAATTAGAACTCTTAACCTTATCCTCATCAACCTGTCAAAGAAATCAAATTAAATAAATCTAATCTATATAAGGTTATAAAAAGAAATAGAAAGTATAACCTAACCTTAGTAGGTGGCACTTGGTAAGTTATCTGATATGATACAGGATTCTTTTCAGGGTCATTTCCCTGATCTGACACCTCAGCAGAAGGCTTTCCATATGAAATTGCTCCAAGTAGCACAGATCCTTCAGGAGAATTCTGCAACCAATCAGCCATTGTAAATCATTTATTTCATATATATTTAAATATTAAAAAATATATAATATATACCTTTGGAAGTTTGTCCTTAGTAGGAGGTCCTATGTAAAATGCTTGTTTAGATCTACAAGATTATTCATTCATATAAGACATATATAAACAATTGGGATACTTTATTAATAGAGGGGGGAAAGGAGAATAATTCACAAACCCAGGGTCTAATGTTGCCATTTTGAAACTACCGGTACCCGTGACTGGACCATCTGGTTGAGTATAAAAGCTCAATTGCACAGCCTCCTGTCAAAAGTAGGCATTAAATTCCAACATTCAAAGTATAAGGACCAAAAAGAAAAATAATATGGCATTGCATCCCACATACATTTGGAGATATCTATAGTACATGCATAGAACCTTTTAAAAAAATAAGCCTTAAAGAAAAACCAATAATATCAACAAACCTTTAAAAATAAACCTTTCAGGTAAAAAATTATTTCCATGATACAAAAATAGATTATTACACATGGGATTGTAAACAAGATTTTCTGAAAATATTAAATATAATAATAAAAATAAAAATACGACAATTACTACCTTCTCCAATTTTCTTTCAATGAACACCACCAGTTGTTTTAGTTTCTCCAAATACTGCACATTTTCATGCCTGAAATTCACAATTTCTTCAAATTAGTAAATAATTAGTGGATTATAAAATGTAAATGATAATCAGCGCATTAAACATGAGACCATACCTCAAACGCAGTTGCAAAGTATATTCACCTTTGGGCAATTTTGCATAATCTGGGTAAACATCACCCATTGCATACACACGCTATACACGATAATTGGAATATAAATAAAATATATTATTAAACTTAAGCTCTATAAAAGAAATGAATTATGTAGTAAAATGAAAAGAATAAAATACCTTATTTGAATCTGAAATCATATAAAACTGGGATTCAAACTTGTTATCATAGATACGATTGTTAAGCAAGGGTATTTGTGGTTTTACTTCAGCTGCATCTTCCAATTTGAACTTGTAACTGCAACATAAAACATAAATAAGACATTTATCATGTGATATAAATAACTAAGTTCGAGAAAAACTGATTATAAAACCTACGTTAATGTCAATGCAAGTATTTGTTTGCCAGAAGGTAATTTATCTCTATCTGCTGAGAGAGCACTCATTTTTGAATCTATAGGACGATACGGGACTCTAATCTGCAAAACCAATTTTAGTTTTAAATAATAATATAATATAATATATATTATTTTCCAGATAACCAAAATGGTATTTTTGTACCTTGTTTAGCTTAGCATTAGGAGCAAGTTTCTCAGATGATAATAAAGTTTGGGCTTCAATCCTGACAGGTGCTTCACTCCCATCAAGGACCACTTCATCTTTGCTAACATCTATTCCATGGAATGCAATCTACAAATTTCATTTCAAAATTAACTTAAAACAAAATAACTGAAAGTTTTTGAAAATATAAAACTATGAAATGTTACCTCAAAATCTACAACAGCAGTTTCATGGCTTCCTACACCACTAGACCAGAATTGAGATATCACCAATTCCATTGTTCTTCCACCCTCCACAGAAAAGGTAAAGCTTTTTGTACATGGAGATGAAAGACTCATACTACTTTCCCACTTCAGAGGCCTCTTCAATGGAGACAGCTGTAATTGGGCAGGTTAGACATATTGGGTTACTGGTCAAATATTATTATTATTATATAAGAATATAAGAACTATTTATATTAATCTTATTTTCTGGAAATTGGACTTAAAGTTATGCCACATACCTGGACAGCATCAATATAGAATCTTCTAGCAGTATCAAACCCTGATGCACGCATGGTTGCCTCAGCCCAGCTAGCCCCATATGGAACCTCAATGTATTTGCGTACAATATGGCCTGTTTGTTAAATCAGAAAATAGAATTAAAAAAAACAAAAAAAATCAGAAGCCCGTTATCATTTTAATAATGTGAGTATGTGACACATGATCATAAACCTGGCTGGAAAGATAATCCAGAAAATTGAGCAACTGGTGGCCGAGTTTCCACAATTTTTGGCTTTGTTATAGTAATTGGAATTCTGAAAAGAGGACCCCGCCAGGGGGCGTTGCAGTCTATTCCATACACTTCAAAATAATGTAAACCGTCACTAAGCTTTGTAGGATCGACAACCACACTGGTAAGAACAAAAAAGAAAATTAAATTTTAAATACATTTATTATAAAAATTAGAAAATACAATTTGAGTCATAAAAGGAACAGATTATTGTACTTGAAGGTGCGACCATTGTAAGTGAGTAGGAGAAAATCTGGAGCTCTGACTACTTCTTTTCCAGTAGAATGTAACTCGATACACTCTTCAAATGGGACTAATTGTTCTAAATTACTTGCACCTTCATGAAATTGTGGTTCAACTTGTACTGTCCACTTTATTTATTTAAAATATATAAGTCAGTATCATAAATACAACTAAATATGAAGCTGGTGTAGTTTAAGATAATTATGTAACAGACAGTCTCACCTCAGTAGATTGATTGCAATAGCTAGCATCTCTTAGATATATACCACGCACTGTTGGTGGTGCTGCAAGTGGTCAATCATCAAAATCTATTAATTATACACAAGCTGTGATTTAAAAATAAATAAATAAAAAAAACGATTTAAGCAAACTTACATGTTTTTCCTGTCTGGCTGATTGTTACCTTGTACCAAATGCATGGTAAATCAGCTGATTTTTTAGCATACTCAAAAGCCCTAAAAGGAAGTCAATTGTAAGTATTACTTATAACAAGTAATTTAATGGAATTGTTGAATTAAAAAGGTGGAATAAAATCTAACTTGTCAATTTGAAGTAGACCGTGTCCATTAGATAGTTTATCTTCTGGCAAACACCCAATCGGAGCACAAGTATTCTCAAGAGCCTTTCTCACACTATACGGGCTCACCACAATCCCCTCAGCCTGCAAAATATTTTATAAACAATACTAGTATAATTTTTTTAAAAGTTTTTCTCACAAATAGATTATTTTATAAATAATATAGTTTTTAATTGGATACCTTCATTGCACTGATGACTAAAGCTACTCCACCACAAGCAGAAGGTGATGACATGGACGTACCATTCATGAGCTGGCGCCTTTGGAGAGTCCATGTAGGAACAGGGGCAACAGCTCCACCAGGAGCACTCACATACACACCAAGATCCCCATCAGCAGTGGGTCCCCTACTAGACCTGCATCTCACATTTCCTTTATTAATTCATATGACAACTGGTTCCATTTATTTATTTAAAAAATAAAAAAATAAAAAATGAAGGATTACCAAGTGTACTCGAGCCCTTCAGGTGGGGCCTCAACTAAAGCATGAGCTCCAGCAGCCATAGCAGGAGAAACATAAGCACCCACACCTATTATGCTTGATGTGGTCCCACCAGGTGCACCCACTGTGGTCAATGCGGGCCCGTTGTTGCCAGCACTGCTGACAAATACTATTCGGTACTTATTCACCACCTATAATTATAAATTAAAAAATATAAATCATTTTCTGTAATTGACAACAAAACAAATACAAGCGTATTTATAAAAATAAAATATATATTATTTTTAGGTTATGACCTCGTCCACGAGCTCCACAAAGCGTCCATAGTTTGGCAATAATGTAGATTCTCCATAGCTCATGTTGATAACATCACATTTGTGCTGCAAATGTCCAAAAAACAATTACATATTAAGCAAATAATATCAAGAGTAGATTAAATAAAGCATCCGTTAAATATCATCCCTCGTCTTATTTTATTTTACATGGATAGTCCATAACTTTGAAACATGTAACACCAATGGCCCCTAAAGCAAAAAAAGCCGTTAATTTTTTAGAAGCCGTTTATGTTACAAGTAACAAAATTAGGGACTATCTATGTAATAAAAAGAAGTAGAGGGACAAAATCCATAATTCCGAAAAACCACAGGGACGATTTATGTAATTTACTCTAATAATAATCACGGACCAAATATGAAGTTGAGTGTTGACAATAATACCTCCACAACAGCAATTAGTGCACGTACTAAGCCTGTTCCAGTTTCCATTGAGCCTAAGCGCGAGTCTCCAATCTTGCATGAAACTACTTGTGCTCCAGGAGCAATTCCATTGAGCAAAGGTTCCTATAGAATCACATGGGATTTAGTCAACAAATTATTGTGCATTAATGGAATTAAAAATAATAATAATAATAATAATAATAATAATACGTACCGTTGGGTGGAAAGCAGTGGCAATACCAGCAACATGAGTACCATGTGGTGAACTATCAGTAACTATACTCAAAATATTACCTTCATTATAAACATTGGTCACAAAGGTACAAGCATCTAACTTGCTAAAGACACCATATTTCCGTTCAAGCCTGCAGAATTAACATATAAAACAAAATCATATGTACAAAAAAGAAGAAATAAAAAAGATCGAATTCCAGATAAATATATGAAGAAAAAAAAAGTATACTTGAAATTAGTTAGGGGGACAAAATCAGCAAGTTTCCCGCATTTGGGGTCATCCTCAAGACTCTGTGTGTCAAGAGCAACTCTCCAAACCTCTCCATCATTCCATACAACAGCATCAATAACGGGCCCCTTGTCATCATAGCTCTAATAAATACCAAAAACATATGTATAAACTACATTAAAAAGTAAAATAAATGAATAAATAAATTTTTAGTTGAAGACATATATAGCGCTAACATCTGTTTGTTTCTTCAAATAATCAATTCTATCTTGTAGATCAGCACGAGTCCTTTTCAAACTCAAGTCATCAACCTTTGTTTGTTTCTAAATATAGAAAAGTTTGTTAGAGTCACACATAAAAGACAAACAATGATACGAACAACTACCTTGTCGAACTCTTCAAGCTGTTTTACAGCCTCAGCTATTGTTTCTTGATTTTTCTCATCCCACTTTTTCTTTCTTTCTTTCTGCTCCAGATTACATATTTCACATACAAAAAAAATTGTTAAATAATTTATTCACAAGCATATGAAATGTTACTTTCAGGTCACTCAAAAAGTAAGTACAACCTTCAAACGAGATACTAACGTATCTGTAAGAAGTTCATATACTAATTTATATCCCACATGCCAGTCCCCAGAAGGATTTTTCCAAGAAGGATTAATAATAAGTGATGCCCCTGAAATAAATTCATTCAAAAAAATCAATCATATGTTAAAAAAAGGGATATATTTAACATCGAATTAGCCTTTTAAATCAATATGAGAAATATGAACCTGATGCTCCACGAATGCAACCATCTGCATCAGCCTTCACAACAGTTGAAGTATCAATATCACCACTCCCAGTGCTGAAATAAAAAGTCAAAAAGGTAAGAAAAAATCTGAATAATTCATATGATGAACAGGAAGAAATACAGCAACATTGATTGGATTTTGATGGATACCAGTCAATAACATCTAGGACTTTTGGCTTCCCATCTGAGGTCACCTGTAATCCCGCTGCAGCCGGATCAACACCAGAATCTGAAAGTAGACAAAAAAAGGTAAGCATGTAATTCGAGATGAAATGGATTTGCAGACAGTTTGCTTTCAATATAGTACTATGCAACGAATTTGATTTACATCTTAAGATCATTTCTTCGTTCAAATTATCATTTACTTGAGTGCTTGTATTCTTCGTTTCATCAAACTAAGTAATACTTTTCATATACACATACAAACATCGATTAACTTAATATCATCATACGATCTAAAAAAACATCGGCTCGTTTCAATTCTAGCTTGAAATTGAATCTCCGCAATCACTTGAAATCATCAAACTACTAATTAAATTACGAATTTGAGATTTAGGTTTCATTTCCGTGATCAAATATAACGAAAATCAGTAACAGATTGGAAAGAGTCATAGAAGTACCGAAGATAGCAACAACAACACCGCGGCCATCGAACTCCGGATGAGCTTCGATAAACCGATCTGCTCCGATTTCTTTCTTCGGCATGAGAGAAGCCAAAAACGACGATTCGTTCAGTTTGAACTTACGCAAAGCGCCATTGTTATCGGTTTCCGTCGAAGAAGAAGAAGCAGGCATTGCAATACTCTTTCTACTGATAGTGTTTTTTGTTCTACTTTTGGGCGTGATGAGTACTCCCAGATGAGGAGAGAGAAACGGCGGAGAAATATATTGGCATCTTGACACGTACGGTCCTTTAAATAAACAAGCCGTTTGCATTACTTTATTAGAAGGGTGTTTTTGTAATTTTGTGTGGAGGATGGCGGTGCCGCTCGCCGGGATTGGTGGGTTTGTTACGGCGGTTTTGGATGTCGTCCCAATTCAGTGGTTCAGTTTTCCATTTCGTCATCGCACCTGTTGGAGCCTTTGGGTCCCCACCTTAGCTTCAACCACTAAACAAAACTAAATTGTGTTCACGGAAACTAGAAGTAGTCGTCTACTAGGTTTTTTTTAATGGGACATCGAGAGGAAACGAAAGTTATCACCCACGAACAGAGGACAAAAGAAATCTTCAATGATGTGCGAAGCTGAAAAACGAATATTATTGAAAACCTTATCGTTTCTCTTTTTCCAAAAGATACTATCAATGGCCCCTTCAAGAAAGGTCTTCTTCTTACCATTGCAACTGAAATCGAGTAGGAGTTGATCAAAAGAAATAAAGGTAAATTGGTTTAAATCACACCAATTAAAAAACCACGACCACACGTCCTTGACTTTAGAACAATGCATAAATACATGGTTAACGGATTCAGGAGTGCAATTACAAAGCGGACAGTCATCATCAAGCAAGGTAATGCCCCGGGAACTCTTTGGTTGGAATACGATTTTGTAACAATCTCCAAACAAAACAATGGGCAACCAATTGTTCCAAAACACATAAGGAGAGTAAGAAATGTTATCAATAATGTTTCTAAGAGAACTCACCGAGAAACGATCACCATCCCAATGCCAACCATCATCCGAATTAGAAATAGAAACGTGTTGAATCAGACCAATTAACTCAGCATACTGAGTTGAACGATTCCGCAGACCAGCACGACCCGTAGCAGGCCCAAAGACAGCGATACCATGCTGATTGAAAGACGCCGCAACGGAGATGTTTATATTCGATTCAATTCCATAAAGAGTCGGGAACTTGAATAGTAAAGGAGTGAGGACCCAACTATCGATCTTTCCAGAAATTGATGTTAATGCCATTACCCACCGTTTTAATAAAAAGAGTATCAACATTGATATTCCACTTGGAAAGACTATCTCTAGAGAAATGATATTTTTTCCTACATTATCTTCCTACTCATATGCATACTCACTTCCAAAATTGACATGTATCATCTACTAATTCTCTTTCCTCATATCTCCCATGACTTTAACACCTGTTATGATCAAATGAGTAGGAAGAAAATGTAGGAAGAAATACCATTAATCTTTATTTATGCCCAGTTTTGGTTCGTTTGTTTTTTTGGCTCATTTGAAGATGTAAGTTTTATTTAAAGTTTGTTTAAGACTCTAGAATGTTTAGTTAATTATTTTATATAAATTGAGTTTTCTCTCAAAATTTGGTTTTTGGGTTGAACATGTTTTAAAAACTAAATTCACGATATTCTTTGAGTTAACGTAATTTTTTATTAGATAGTCTTGAGTATTTAGAGGAATGGACTAATCTATGTTCATAATTTTTAGTCTACATCAATGCACAAGCTTAATTTTTTAGTTAGGTTTAAGTTTTGGGTTCGACTTTGGAGCTTGGTTATTGCTAATATTTGGTTTTTTTAATAATACATTGGGTTATTGGGTAGCTTTTAATTCGGTAGTAGCACCGTAACACCAAAAAAACCTAAAATTTTGTCATACGCTGAAAAAATATAATTTGACGAAAGTATAAAAATATAGCCAGTCGTTAATTTGTGGTTAGCTGTCAGGTGCCCGCCTATATTAGCTGAGTTTATTGCTTCTGCCCCTCTCACGCCACTCCTTAAACCTGATAACGGGATAAGGCCTATTGCGATAGGCACTATTTGGAGGCGTTTGGTTTCCAAGGTTGCTATGAAATGTGTGGGTAAAGATATGTCTAAGTACCTTGGTGATTTTCAATTTGGAGTTGGAGTGTCAGGTGGGGATGAGGCAGTTCTACATAGTGCCAATAGGGTGCTAAGTGAATATTACATTGATGGGTCTCTTGCTATGCTTACAGTGGATTTCTCGAATGCCTTTAACATTGTGGATAGATCGACCTTGCTCCATGGGGTTAGAGTGAGGTGCCCCTCTATATCATTATGGGTGAATTTCTTATATGGGCAGGCATCGAGGTTGTATATTGGAGACTCTCATATATGGTCTGCTACTGGGTGCAACAAGGTGACCCTTTGGGACCCCTTCTTTTTGCTCTTGTATTGCACTCGCTTATACATAAGATCAGAGACAATTGCACACTTCTTCTTCATGCTTGGTATCTTGATGATGGGACTGTTATTGGAGATTCACAAGAGGTGGCTGTAACACCTCAATTTTTATAACAAAACATTTTACCAAAATATTCCATTTATTAAATAGAAGAACGGTTCCAAAATATGGATTTACAAAAACCTTTGGTATGAAAATCAGAGTATGAGGTTTGGTGTTACAAAGTATATCAAAACCAAAGCTAAGCACAAATCCACTCTAATGTTCTTCTATTCTAGGCCCCGCAACTCTATCCATGCGAACCTAAATCTTCGATCCCGAACCTGAGTACATAGCAAAACAAACAAGGAGTACATGAGACAAGAAAGTCTCGTGAGCTACATGGGTTTAGACCCCGATAAAACAACAAGTATCACATTATATATAATAACATATATATATATCTCATCATCATACATTTAGCCACCCTATTGTGACTCTATCATTCTTGCCTTCCTAGCAAGTCTATCTAGTTATCCGGAACATCTCCAAATAACCCGTCATCTCACATACTTATTAATCGGGGATCCCCCGCCTTAATAAGCCTTATGGTAACGGTAAGAGGGAATCGCCCAATCTACCGTTACCCGACTTCTAGCCGGATCCCGTCCGGTAGCAAGCCTCCTAACACATGATGGTCCATGGGTCGATGCCCAATCCGCCCCATCCAAAGTGACCGGGGATCCCCCGAATCACCGCCACACTATCACACGTCATAACTTCTCGAGTTATACCCTCTAAGCCCTTGGCTATCTCATAAGTCATCAAACAAGTTAGTTTTAATATTCATAATAATATATAACTAACTCTACATATTAATAGTCTACACAATTAATCAAATAGACCAAATCACAAGTAAGAAAACATATTTCAATGGCTATGTACTCAGTAAAGTCCACACGTACTCACCTTAGCAATTAATGCTCCAAATGTGTTCTTCACACCCAATTCCTTACTCCAACAATCAACTAATCTTCCAAGACTTCACCAAAATCCTAATACATCAATCACAAGATATTTAACATCACATACTACTACCAATGTGTCCATTTATCAATAAACACCCTTTAATAACATTTTCCCCCAATTTTGATGGTTCATAAAACCCTAGGTTTAACCAACCCTTAAGATTCTTACCAATCTTAACCATACACTTGATTCTCTTGTTAAAATACCATCTAATAAGTGTATACATCATTTATTTCACCATTAACCATAACCCAATAACTAGGGTTTCAAACCCAAGCCTAGAAATCCATAGATCTAAAGCTACCATGATCAAGAAGTGAAGTTTTACCTTTAATCTTCAACTAGGAGTGAAGTATCACAAGATTTGACCAAGAAATCAGCTCCAAACGACCCTTTGCACTCAAAATCGTATACAAACTCGCTGGGAGAGAAACTAGGGTTTGCAAATGACATAAATGAGCCAAAACCCGTTTTAATGCTCTGTCTGACGAGTTCGCGCCGCGAACAACGAGTTCGCGCCGCGAACTTCCCTTGTCGCGAACTTTTCCCGGTCGTGAGCTGGCCGTGAACTTCGATCGCCAAAAACCCCAAACTTTATGTTCGAAGTTCGCGATCGCGAACTACAGTTCGCGCCGCGAACTACCCAATGCAGCCAGGCTGCATTTTCCAACCTTTGTCTCGACCCGGTTTCGTCCATAACTTTCTCATACGGTATCCAAATGACACGAAACCAGTTCCTACGTCTTTTAAATGATTTATCCTTATTTATCATATTTTCTTAGAATTTATTTAACACAAAATTCAGGTCATTACAACTATCCACCCCTTAAAAGGATTCCGTCCCCGGAATCACTCAGAAATTTCCAATCCCCATTCGACCCGAGCATCTCGTTCCAATTCCCTTGTGGTTATTACCATCGAACTATTCCCATTACAAACAAACCGACAATATGCATTTGACATTCACTTAATCCCGTTAGACCCGGACGGGTCAAACTCAATCTTAGGCCCTTAATACCCAAACGGGTCAGAATTGTTCAATTTGATCATAACACTTTGAATCTTTTAATCAAACCCGATATACACACAAGAACTATATGACCCCATGTCGTCAAATCTTTGACTTAAGCACAGAGTCAACTATACCTTTACGATTCCTTCATGTACTAGAGATTCCATTAACCATCATTTTCATTACAATCGACCTTTGATTTATGATCCATCGAAAATCATACACTCGATTCCCAAATTCAACTCTAAACACCCAACGGGTCAAAGTCACTTAATCCGACTATAATTTTTTTTTATTCCATTAATCCTTTCACATACATACGACCGGCACATTATGCCCTCATCATTCACTAATCATTCGGAACGAGAGTCAAAGCTCATCCTTGACCAAGTCAACCAATTCACAAATTGACTAATCTTGACTTTTGCATAAAGTCAACCATACTTTCCCAAACCAACAAATTCCCTACTCACGGAATAGCATCCTCGGCTTATCACTTCCGTTTACACTCATTATTGTTTCCTTAACAATTCTCGTTCTTCCAACATTTAAATTTATCTCCAAACAATTAGAAAATCGCGCCTTCACTTAAGCTCACACTAACATTTACCGTTTCTTAACCTTCATCTGGTTACTTATACCATTACCTCATATTCTTTCAATCACCTTTGCATCACATCGATCATTTTCATAGCTTTTCATTCTCAACTATCGGTATTAGATTCTCTACCGCAAAAAATTCCACATTTCTATACAAATTCTTTTTTTTTTTTTACCACATCTCGGTTATCAATAACAACCTTCTTACTAAAAGCATCTCTTTTCTCAAAAACTAAAAGTCGTAGGCATCTCCTACACATACATGGCCTAAATGCAACCCGCATTTCACACCAAATCCTCACTTACCAGGAAATCATAACAATACACATTAACCACATGGTTTCACATTTATCACGTAAATAAATAAATATTATCATACGGACACAACAATCCATAATTTAACTATCACATCAAGATGATTGGAAAGCCTCCAATCCATCAAGATCCAATCTGTCATAGTGATTGGAACATCTCCAATCACGGAATGGAACCATTGGGATTCGCCCAACTGATTCCACCCCAAAACATCATAGTAGCCGGGGATCCCCCGAGCTAATCACATCATTTCTTCCTTATCTTACCATGCATACTTCACTTAGTATACACATTTTCACATCACATACTTTACCACTATTTTACCTATTTAATCGTCTATTTATTCGCCATGCAATCTAGCACATTTCTCATAACATCACGTTATCATTTTCTTTCATATTCACACATTTCTCGTTGGACATACTACTTAACACGTTTCATATAACATTACCTTTTTCATTATCATATGCCTTCAAAGGCCATCTCGTAATGCACAAGCCTCGTACCTCGCGGGTAACCAATAAAATTTCCGATTCCCCATTTACCGTTTTCACCTACACACTAATCACCCGTAAACGGTTCATTTCTCTATTAAACAACTTTCCAAATCTTTGTCACCACCGGGGTAACCATCAATCTATTCCTTCAATCATAGTACACCGGTCAACCTGGTCATCTTGAGTCAACCCATCGACTTCGGTCTACATTTGTAACCCATGACTCGGCACACATTGGCCCAACATTCCATACTCTCGTCTTTATACATCGCGATACTTGAAATACTTATTTTCCAACCGTAGTTTCACACTACCCCATGTCATATACTGTCATGCCATTACTATAACATGTAACCCATAATTGTTTTCTCACCCTTGATATCGAATTCATCATTATTGTCACAAAACTTGACATGGCTTTATGCCAACTTTTTACCCCATCACATTCAACAATCAAAATCCGTCGTTCCCGACACTTATTCCTTTCCACATACATCCCATTTATGAGTTCTAAGACATCACTCTACCTTAGTCATTCTTTTCTTTACCATTCACGTGTAACAATCATTACATTACCTATCCGGCTTCTCCCTGAACATCCAAGTTCCATTTCCCCAGGGTTTCTATTCCTAGAATTCCAATCCACATTAACATTCCTTACCAAGACTTTGTACTTCCTTGTACTACTATCCTTCAAATACATGTTTCCTTATACATAATTAACCGGGAAGACTATTCCTAAATAAGTCTCCACATCATGCGACTCACTTCCAATTTCTATAGGCATCAACTTGTGCAATCAATCAAACAATTAAACCGTAATCACATAATATTTTGACTTGGTGCATACCCAACCAATCCATACTGATAACCATATCAAAATCCTTTATCCTCACGGGCAATAAATCGACTTTAAACTTTTTCCCACTTATTTCTAACTCACAATTTCTATAAACACATTCGACCATTGAGATTTCCCAGGCTAACTCTATTTAACCGACTTAATCTAACAATCCCGATATCACATTCAACTTTCCACCAAATTTGTGAGACACAAACGAATAAGTAGATCCTGAATCAAATAATACATGAGTTGACAAGAAATTAATGAATAAAGTACCTGATACCACATCGTGCACCTCTTTTGCTTCCTCCCGAATCAGTTGGAAGGAACGCCCCTTCATTGTAGCTGGTTCCGCCTTCTTTTGAGCCGTGGGCACCATTGGATCGCCTCCATTTTTCGGGCACACATTGCTATAGTGTCCCATCTCGTGGCACGAATAACACTCTATCTCGAAAAACGCCTTGGTTCTACAATCCCGAGCCAAATGCCCCACCTTGCCACAATTGTAGCACGCCTTCGAATCCCCTCGGCATTCGCCGGTGTGGTTCTTCCCGCACCTCTTGCATGAGGCGACACTTCCTTGCTTGGAGGAATTCGATGTGAAATTCCCCTTTTTGTAAATTCCCGAGCCGCCCTCGGCTTTCCTTTTCTCGTCCACATGGACCCTTTCGGCATTCCTTGCCGCATTTACCTCTTCCACACCCCGGGCGGCACCAATGGCCTCATCGAGTGTGACCGCTCTCTTTACCTCCAATTGGTACTCCCAAGGTAGCCCACAAGCATACCGGACTACCCTCGATCTTTCCTCAAAATAAGTTTTTGCAACAAACGGGAGCAATCCCGTGAACTCCCTTGAGTACTCCTCAACCGACCTATCGCCCTTCTTTAGGGTCACAAACCTCTCATGCATCTTTTCCAAATCTCTTTCGGGGCAAAACTTTCTCCTCAACCTCGTGGTAAAGTCATCCCATGACATCTTCTTCACCACCTCCCTTCCAAGGGTTTCATAGACAATATCCCACCATACCATAGCATCTTCTTTCAACAATTGTGACGCATACATCACCATATCGGCTTTCTTACATTTGCTACTTCCGATGACTCACTCGGTCTCTCGGATCCACCTCATAGTTACCTTCGGGTCCGAACTACCCGTGTACACGCTTGGCTTACAAGCCATGAAAGACTTAAAAGTACAACCATCTTTTTCATCGGGCCTTGCCCCAACATCACCGCCACCACCGGTTGAGAACTTATCCTCTCGGGTACCACTACCCCCGGTCCTCTCATCCGACCTAGCTTCGGATTCACAATCACCTCCCGACTTTTCACGGTTTCTCATAATACGGTGCACTTCTTCGGCCACCGTCCCTTTGATTTGATCAATAATAGTTTGGAGATCCGCCATGGTTACCGGAGTCTTATTAGCTCCGACCTCCGATTCGTCATGCATCGACGGTTGATTTCCTTGTTCAACCACAACCTCAACGCGGTGTATTTCATCCCCTTGATCTTGTGGAGCCTTTCCACTTCTACGAGTGTTCACCATTTTCTTTCGTTCAAGTCTATACGATAGACATCAAATAATTTAGCACCTCATGTACAACCCATTAGTCGCATAGGACTCAATATACATAATCATATCAACTTTCATAGGTCCCCCTAGGTTCAACCCTAAACTAAACATAAAGTCTCAAGGTCAACCTATCGATCTCAAGGAATCTTACATTCCTATAGCTACAGTCTAAGACTAGGATGGTCAACCAACCTAATTCACTTAAACTATAGCTCTGATACCAAGTTGTAACACCTCAATTTTTATAACAAATCATTTTACCAAAATATTCCATTTATTAAATAGAAGAACGGTTCCAAAATATGGATTTACAAAAACCTTTGGTATGAAAATCAGAGTATGAGGTTTGGTGTTACAAAGTATATCAAAACCAAAGCTAAGCACAAATCCACTCTAATGTTCTTCTATTCTAGGCCCCGCAACTATATCCATGCGAACCTAAATCTTCGATCCCGAACCTGAGTACATAGCAAAACAAACAAGGAGTACGTGAGACAAGAAAGTCTCGTGAGCTACATGGGTTTAGACCCCGATAAAACAACAAGTATCACATTATATATAATAACATATATATATATATATATATATATATATATATATATATATATATAT
Source organism: Calendula officinalis (assembly GCA_963853835.1). Classification (NCBI taxonomy): domain Eukaryota; kingdom Viridiplantae; phylum Streptophyta; class Magnoliopsida; order Asterales; family Asteraceae; genus Calendula; species Calendula officinalis. Next base: position 48,349,883 of record OY970829.1, on the reverse strand, counting down.
ATATATATATATATATATCTCATCATCATACATTTAGCCACCCTATTGTGACTCTATCATTCTTGCCTTCCTAGCAAGTCTATCTAGTTATCCGGAACATCTCCAAATTACCCGTCATCTCACATACTTATTAATCGGGGATCCCCCGCCTTAATAAGCCTTATGGTAACGGTAAGAGGGAATCGCCCAATCTACCGTTACCCGACTTCTAGCCGGATCCCGTCCGGTAGCAAGCCTCCTAACACATGATGGTCCATGGGTCGATGCCCAATCCGCCCCATCCAAAGTGACCGGGGATCCCCCGAATCACCGCCACACTATCACACGTCATAACTTCTCGAGTTATACCCTCTAAGCCCTTGGCTATCTCATAAATCATCAAACAAGTTAGTTTTAATATTCATAATAATATATAACTAACTCTACATATTAATAGTCTACACAATTAATCAAATAGACCAAATCACAAGTAAGAAAACATATTTCAATGGCTATGTACTCAGTAAAGTCCACACGTACTCACCTTAGCAATTAATGCTCCAAATGTGTTCTTCACACCCAATTCCTTGCTCCAACAATCAACCAATCTTCCAAGACTTCACCAAAAGCCTAATACATCAATCACAAGATATTTAACATCACATACTACTACCAATGTGTCCATTTATCAATAAACACCCTTTAATAACATTTCCCCCCAATTTTGATGGTTCATAAAACCCTAGGTTTAACCAACCCTTAAGATTCTTACCTATCTTAACCATACACTTGATTCTCTTGTTAAAATACCATCTAATAAGTGTATACATCATTTATTTCACCATTAACCATAACCCCAATAACTAGGGTTTCAAACCCAAGCCTAGAAATCCATAGATCTAAAGCTACCATGATCAAGAAGTGAAGTTTTACCTTTAATCTTCAACTAGGAGTGAAGTATCACAAGATTTGACCAAGAAATCAGCTCCAAACGACCCTTTGCACTCAAAATCGTATACAAACTCGCTGGGAGAGAAACTAGGGTTTGCAAATGACATAAATGAGCCAAAACCCGATTTTAATGCTCTGTCTGACAAGTTCGCGCCGCGAACAACGAGTTCGCGCCGCAAACTTCCCTTGTCGCAAACTTTTCCCGATCGTGAGCTGGCCGTGAACTTCGATCGCCAAAACCCCAAACTTTCTGTTCGAAGTTCGCGATCGCGAACTACATTTCGCGCCGCGAACTACCCAATGCAGCCAGGCTGCATTTTCCAACCTTTGTCTCGACCCGGTTTCGTCCATAACTTTCTCATACGGTATCCAAATGACACGAAACCAGTTCCTACGTCTTTTAAATGATTTATCCTTATTTATCATATTTTCTTAGAATTTATTTAACACAAAATTCCGATCGTTACAGTGGCCAAGGTGTTAGATATTATAAGGGTTAGTGGTCTGAGTTTGGGTCTTGAACTTAATATCAAGAAGACAGAAATATTTTGGCTCTCGTGTAATGGAATGAAACTTCGTGAGGGTTTATTCCCTGTCGATATCCGAAGGTCGTCTTTGGGTGTGAAGCTTCTTGGGGGAGCTGTTAGTAGAGACCCAAATTGAAGGATTTATGTGCACAGTTAGTCAACCTATGATGATACATCCATGCCTACGAAACACTTAAGGGTCACACCGGTGAGTGCATGTAATACGAGTAAGATATGTAATGATACTTGGAAGATGATTGATTCATAATAGTCATTTATGAATCAAGTTAAGTATTAAGTCAAGTTTGACTTATTACTAGATTAGCTTATCTAACTAACTAATACAAGTATGTGTACATTTACTAGTTAAGTAAATATATAATGTGTTAATTATAGATTATTCATAATATGATTTAAAGAGATTAAATCATATGGTGTTGGATAATATTATTGTCTAAATTATATAAAACTTATTATATAATTAATTATTAAAAGTATTAAATACAAATATATAATTCGTGTATGTATATGCCGAATTATATAAGTGTGTAATACTAGACATTTAATAATTAAGTGGGATAATAATAACTAGTAAAACTATAAGTGTTTAAAGTGTAAGAGATAATTTTAATTAAGAAATTAATCTTAATTAAACTAGGAGGACTTAAATGAAACTTATTCTATTATAAATAAAAGGCTTAAGGTTTTTTTAAACCTAATCATTCCCTTGTTTACACTCCACAAAAGAACCCTAGCCCCTTCCCTCCCCTTGTTCGGCCGAAAGATCAAGAACACCAACTTTGGTGTTCTTCGTTCTTCGTGTTCTTCGTGTTCTTCAAGTCTTGAAGATCCAAGATCATTACAAGGACCAACTAGAAGGTCGCTCGTCGTGTTCATCATCAGTGGACTTATCTTAAGCATTAACCAAGGTATGATTCATGGAACACTCCTTCTTCCTCTCCTCTTGTTCGATCGACTTCCAAGAACCCTAGGGTTCTTGGTGGTAGTCGACGAACACACACAAGCATTGTGTTGAAGGGTTTCTATTAACACTGATTGACCACTTGGGTCAACCTCCTAGTCACTTGGTTCGAACCCTACTGACCAAGAACATGAACTTGTTCTTGACCGGTTAAAACCAACTAGCTGATTAAATCCCTAAATGCGGTTCTTGGGTTCGAATTCGGCCAAGAGGGAGAAGGGAGAAAAAGGTTCTCTCAAAACATACCTTGTTGTTTGCTTAAGATAGATCCACTGATGATGAACAAATCGAGCGATCTTTTAGTTGATCTAACCAATGAACTTGATCTTCAAGAACTTGAAAAACACGAAGAACACGAAGAACGAAGAACACCAAGGATGGTGTTCTTGCTCTACTCGGCCGAAACCAAGGGAGGGGAGGGGGAAGATTTCGTGTGGGGTTCGAGAAGATTTTAGGGTTACCCTAAGCCTCTTATTTATAGATAAATAAGTTGCGCTTAGGACTCTCTAGTTTAATTAATATTAGATCTTTAATTAAACTTCCTTTTAACACTTCCACCCCTTATAGTTTAACTAGTTTATTATTATTGCACTTAACTATTAAATGTCTAGTATTAATACACTAATAATTCGGTACCCATATACACGAAGTATATACTTGTATTTATACTTTTAATAATTAATTATATAATAACCTTTATATAATTTATACAACAATATTATCCAATTTACTATATGATTTAATAGCTTTAAATCATATCACAGATAATCTATAATTAACACATTGTATATTTACTCAACTAGTAAATGTACAAATACTTGTATTAATTAGTTAGTTAAACTAATCTAGTAATAAGTTAATCTTAACTTAATACTTAACTGATTCATAATGACTATTATGAATCATTCCTCTTCGTAGTATCATTGCTTATCTTGCTCGTATTACATGCACTCACCGGTGTGACCCTTAAGTGTTTCGTAGGCATGGATGTATCATAGGTTGACTAACTGTGCACATAAATCCTTCAGACTCCCACTTGTGCAAGTTTGTAACCTTTGTCTTAATGATACGAGCTACAGTAGCCTTCTAGATGGGCATGTAGGTAACCAACCCCATAAAAATAGCTTACGTAACCCAGGTATAGTTTCTTGAAAAACTCTTTAATAGCGTCTCCTAGTAAAGAACACTCTGTCTCTACTTCTTGGGCAACTATGTTAGGTTTATCCCTTGCAGCATGATATTTGTGATAATGAATACGAGCATGGTAGAAAATATCAACTCCTGTATTCGAAATCATTTAATGACTTCTTGATTTAAACTGTTGTGATAAACGACAAAGAACAAATTAGTTCGTTTGGGCATGGCCATGCACTTTCCAGTTATCATCATGTCAAAGGACCTATAAATATCTCTCCTAGGAAGGAGGTGCAATTACCATCTTGTTATATTTCGATTCAAAATACAAATTCTTTTGTACCCAGTAAAGCCTCGTATGACAACCATATTTCAGAATTGTCTAAGACGAACCAAAGCACATTAGTCAATGTATCCCAAACCAAATACTTCAGGCTTAATGACAATCCTAGTGAATAATACTTTTGAACTTTTCAACCACGAAGTATTATCACGGTGGTCAATCCAATATTCGTCGAGCTCGAACAGAATATCACCGATATTTGGTTTACACAGAACTTGTGTAGCTATCTTCGAAGAACTTCGAATCTACCACCAAATACCGCGATGACGTTAACGTCCCATCAAGGTTCCCACCAAGACGAGTAGTCACAGATTTATATCTTTTTGAACAAATAGACTTTTATTCATGGATATTGTAAAACATACAAATTCTAAATAACAACGATACTAACTCATGTATTATTCCTTACTGGACATAGATACTGAATTATTACTGGATCATTACTTATTCTTTGCGTTTGTGTTGATTGCTTAATGACTCCTTAATTGTAACTTTTATTACTAATTACAATTAGTCATTTCTATTAAACTAAAGACATAAAACGAGTATTTATGAATACTATTACTTTTGTCTTTGCTAGATATTGTTCATGCAACACTTAGAACATATTCTAGTCTTGTCTTTTTATATGATTCAGTAAACATAGGAGGATTGGAAAATTACTCCTTTAGTTTCTTAAATCTATAAAACTTGTCTTGTAACTAAATCTCTTTTAGCTACTTGATTTGTAGATATTCTTACTAGTTAAAGAAATTTCCTTAAATGATTAACTTGTTCACTGGAATGTGAACATCCTATTAGACATGCAATAATTAATCACAAGTCTTGTTATCACGCTATTAGGTTTGCAATAATCTAATCAATGATCATTTATTTCTCTTAACTCTTTGGCTAACGACTTGGTAAAACCTTGTTGTTAATGTCCTAACTAACTTACTATATTCATTAGTACCTCTAGTGAATATGTTAGTCATAGCTCCCACTAAATTTTATGGAAAATAAGATTACTTAAACTACTTCTTTTGACCTAGTCAAAACTTATAGTTTAACCCTTTAAGAATTAATTAATTATCAAAGTCATCCTTTGGATTTGCGAATATACAACATTCCTTTTAAGGGAAGCATGACTCTCATTGATTACTGTATCTAACAAGTATAAGACACTTGAAACGATACTTCCAATTCTTAAGTGTATTAGTATCTTTTAAGAATCTTATTTAATGCCAAAGTCATTTCTTGGATTTCTCATATATCCATTATTCCTATTAGGGAATTATGACTTGATTAAATATTATATTTATTACAAGTGTAAAAGACTTGTATTAATACTCTTTAAAGTCTATCTTGATTATATCCAATATAATCATACTATATTAATACTAACACCTTGAAACTTACTATCATAAGTAACCATTACTTGAAATGTTTCAACTAGGTTCAATAACTTTTGAACCTTATGATTTTCATAAAATCTCTTAAATACTTTAAAAGAAAAACTTCTAATTTCTAGTATATAAGTATTGAGCTTCTAAAACATTACTCATACAACAATCGAACAATCATAAAACATGAAATATAAAGTAAATCAAAACTTGCATTACAACCTAGTCATAAAACCTTGACTAGTGTAATTATCACACATGCACACACATAATATAATTCAACCATGGATTCTTTATTAAAACCAAAGAAAACTTGTTTTAACATAATAAAAAATTATCCAACAAAAATGAAATTGTTTTACTGAATCCATAAAATACTGAATTATAAAAAACTTGGTGCTCGTGGGATCATCACCATCTCATGCCGGTCATCATCACTTTCCATCTCCTCCTGCAATAAACGATTGCAAAAGTTAGATTACTCGTAACGTACTTTACAAGTATCTTAAAAGTGATTAAGAAATGTGGTTGTGTTACCTGAGGAACTTGCGTTTCCTCCACCACCACTTGCACCCTTTGGACAATTCCTTTTCCAATGCCCAGCCTCACCACACTTGAAGTACCGATTCTCGGTTCTCGCTGTGTTAGGCTTAAACTTCTTGATCTTTTGTTTGACACTCTTACCATTTGGCACTCCTTGGTTAGGATTGGTTTTACCCTTTCCTTTACCACCATGCCCTTTTCTCTTCTTGCCACTACCACTGCCATTACCGATCATTAGAACATCCTTAGATTTGGTCCCCCAAACTCAATTCAGCTGTCTTGAGCATGGAATGTAGCTCAGCAATGGATTTCTCCATATTATGCATATTGTAGTTGACTACAAAAGGCTTGTAGTCATCAGACAATGAATTGAGTATAGTGTCTGTTGTCATTTGCAACAGTATGGGGTGACCAAGTCTAGACAGGTGATCCATGTGCCCTTTCATTTTCATGACGTGGGCACTCACCGGTGTTCCTTTGACCATCTTGCAAGAGTTGAAGGCTCGATTGATGTCGAACCTCTCAGTGCGAGCTTGCTCTTGAAATGAATCCCTAAGTTGCTGGATCATCTCAAATGCAGGCACATCCATAAGTCCCGCTTGTAAATCTGGACTCATGGTTGCGAGCATTAAACAGCTCACATCGAGCGCATCACTGACATGCTTATCATAAGCTTGCCTTGCTTCAGCTCTAGCATTAGCGGCATGGATATTAGGTACTGCTCTTTCTAAGACATACCACTTTCTCTCATGCCTGAGCACAATGCGAAGATTGCGCTCCCAATTGAGAAAGTTTGACCCAGTCAACTTGTCTTTTTCGAGGATTGAGCGAAGTGAGAGATTGTTGGTACTTGTCATTGTGGTTGTTGCTGCCATCTACAAATCAAACCCAGTTTAATTAGTAATCATCAATAAACATTCTCTAAAATATATTATAAACTCATAATTAATATTTTAGGCTTAGGATCCATATATCACATTCTCGCCACAAGGTTTGGGCACTTCCCGACGAGACATGCTATTTCTGGTAGGTAACATCCTTACCGATCGTATCAAGACTTGACACGATTCCTAGGGGTCGTAGAATCTTTAGAATTATAACTTATTACAACCTTGTACAATCTAATTGTACATTTCTAAGTTAGTAATAAAGTCTAGTATGTTTATTCTACTCAAGTACTTTTTGGGTCGGGACTCCCGATTATCACCAAAGTAGATCAGACCATCTAAGACAGTGCGATGTTCTGCGCCGGGACTCCCGATTATCACAGAACCTTACGCACCCTAACACTCGCAATGATTTGAATCTATATCTAAGGTTCTTTATCCTTACAATATGAATATCGTTGAACAAGTGAGGTGTTCCATTAGGTGGATAGTACTTAGATCTAAGATTTTCTTGGGTTTGTTTAAGTCTTGAACTAAACTTAAACCTTATTCCAATCTTAATCCTTGTTTAAAAATGTGTGACTTGTAGATTCAAGAAATATACAAGACACCTTTTTAAATCTTAAGAACTTTTTCTTAAAACTTATAGTTTCAAGAATTGCGCGACTTATATGTATACCTAAAACAAGGTGTACAAGACGTATTACTAGGTTTTGTGAAAAACCTTATCTAGAATAAAACTTACTTGTTTTATCTTTCTTGAAAAAACTTAAAACTTATGTTAATACTTTTAATTCTTTTACGATTCATAAACTTGAATCATAAATCTAGTTTAACACACCTAGTTTTTCATATGTTTAATAATGAAACTAAACATTTGTTTTGACTTATTAGATTCGACCAAAACTTATGTCATAGTGACACATTCATAAACTTTGTGATTTTCTTGTGTAGCTCCCACTAGCTCCAACAACCATGATGGAACTTAAGCAACCACAATCACCGGTCTATACTTGGTGAAACTAATAACCTTATTATATAAAGACTATATATAATAATTCTTAGTTTGTTTTAAACATTTCTTACATTTAACTTGAACTAGTTAAATATAGGTTCTAAAGTTATCTTGTTATTTAACTCTTTGATCATTAATCTAGTATCTTACATGACTTGTAACATACTTATATTATACTTGTATAATTATCTAGTTATAATAACTTATAATTTTATACACTTTATAATGCTAATATATAACTTTGTATATTTCTAGTTTATCATATAATCTCAACTTGTACAATTTCTAGTTATAATGAAATCATAACTTTGTACTTTCTAGTTTTAATTATATAATTAACTTATACAATAACTAGTTATATTATTATATCTTTAAAGATCAAAATAACATTATCTTTTAATGTTCCATTTATACTTGTATTTAATATATATATATATATATATATATATATATATATATATATATATATATATATATATATATATATATATATATATATATATATATATATATATATATATATATATATATATATTCTCTTTTAAAATAAACTTGTAACATTCTAATAAGAATATTACATTTAATTTATACGTATGTATTTTAACTTAATCTAATTAAAATACGTATAAACTATTTTATTTATAAAATTTATCTTACCTTAAATATTAAAAAAAAGAAATATATAAATATAAATAAATAAATACATCTTGTTAATTTCTAAAATTAACACTTCTTTTAATTCTCATTAATTAGTCTAACCCTAATCTTGTTTTTGATCAATCAAAACTAGGGTTTTGACTTTCTTGATCAAAGACATCATTTATCAAAAGATTAATTCTAATCAATCCTATTTAAACAATAAACTTTGTTTGAACTCTAGGATAGATTATAACCTTAATAAATTTATTTAAACTTTTTAATTTAAACCTTTTAGACAATAAACTTTGTCTAGATTTCTAGGTTTAAAGAACTAGTCTTTAATAAATCTACTAAAGTAATAATTAAACCTATTAAACATGAACTTGTTTAATTATCTAGGTTTAGATTATTAACCTAATTAATTCTTTTAAACAATTAAACTTAACTAGTTTAATGTTCTAGGGTTATATATTATATCTAGGGTTTTTCGGAAAAATCCTTAAAGCCTAGGAAACTTTTCCACCAATTAAACTAGGCTAGTTTAACAAACTTGGTGTCCAAGTAACCTCTTGATCACGAAATCTTTGAGAAAAAAAAAAGAATCATTTTGATCAATTAAACCAAATCTTGGTTTAACATACTTGATCCTAGATTTTGAAGATCATGTAATTAAGGAAAGAATCCTTTTGATCAAAATTTGTAACAATCTTGATCCTAGGGTTCCTATGATTTCTGAAAAAAATACACTAGGGTTAGGGAAAAGAAGCCTTTTGATCAATTAATCAAATCTTGTTTAACATACTTGATCCTAGGGTTCTTTGCCTTACACAAAATTTCTAGGGTTTCCTAGAATCCTTTTGACCAATTAAACTTAACTAGTTTAACATGCTTGGTCCTAGGGTTCTTACTTTTTTCGTGATCTAAGAAGAAGAAGAAGAAAATTTGGAACAAAAAAAAACTTAATAAAAAATAAACAAACAAACTTTGTTAATCTAGTTTAGTTCTCTAAACCACCGCTCTGATACCACTGAAGGGTTTCTATTAACACTGATTGACCACTTGGGTCAACCTCCTAGTCACTTGGCTCGAACCCTACTGACCAAGAACATGAACTTGTTCTTGACCGGTTAAAACCAACTAGCTGATTTAATGCCTACATGCGGAACTAAGATTAAACCTAATCCTTAAACCCTAAAGGATTGGGATCTTGGAGATCTAGATTAGATTACCAATGGAAGAAACCTTGTACGAAAAACTCGAACACACACACATGCTTGTGGTATTCAACGAACACCAAGAACCCTAGGGTTCTTGGGTTCGAATTCGGCCAAGAGAGAGAAGGGAGAAAAAGGTTCTCTCAAAACATACCTTGTTGTTTGCTTAAGATAGATCCACTGATGATGAACAAATCGAGCGATCTTCTAGTTGATCTAACCAATGAACTTGATCTTAAAGAACTTGAAGAACACGAAGAACACGAAGAACGAAGAACACCAAGGATGGTGTTCTTGCTCTACTCGGCCGAAACCAAGGGAGGGGAGGGGGAAGATTTCGTGTGGGGTTCGAGAAGATTTTAGGGTTACCCTAAGCCTCTTATTTATAGATAAATAAGTTGCGCTTAGGACCCTCTAGTTTAATTAATATTAGATCTTTAATTAAACTTCTTTTTAACACTTCCACCCCTTATAGTTTAACTAGTTTATTATTATTGCACTTAACTATTAAATGTCTAGTATTAATACACTAATAATTCGGTACCCATATACACGAATTATATACTTGTATTTATACTTTTAATAATTAATTATATAATAACCTTTATATAATTTATACAACAATATTATCCAATTTACTATATGATTTAATAGCTTTAAATCATATCATGGATAATCTATAATTAACACATTGTATATTTACTCAACTAGTAAATGTACAAATACTTGTATTAATTAGTTAGTTAAACTAATATAGTAATAAGTTAATCTTAACTTAATACTTAATTGATTCATAATGACTATTGTGAATCATTCCTCTTCGTAGTATCATTGCTTATCTTGCTCGTATTACATGCACTCACCGGTGTGACCCTTAAGTGTTTCGTAGGCATGGATGTATCATCATAGGTTGACTAACTGTGCACATAAATCCTTCATGTGTGTGTTCGGGTTTTTTGTACAAGGTTTCTTTCATTGTTAATCTAATCTAGATCTCCAAGATCCCAATCCTTTAGGGTTTAAGGATTAGGTTTAATCTCAGTTCCACTTTTAGGGATTAAATCAGCTAGTTGGTTTTAACCGGTCAAGAACAAGTTCATGTTCTTGGTCAGTGTGGTTCGAACCAAGTGACTAGGAGGTTGACGCATGTGGTCAATCAGTGTTAATAGAAACCCTTCACAAATTTTATTAGTGGGTTGGCTATGAGGAGAGCTGCAAATGATGTTGATTTGATGAGACTCCTTCCACAGTTACATGACCCACAGAGTGAGCTCCTTTTACTTCGTTCATGTATGGGTATTGACAAACTCTTTTTTGGTTTAAGAACTTGTCAACCTGTACACATGGAGGAGGAATCTTTGGTATTTGACAAAGGATTGCGTGGGTCGATTGAGAACATTATGTTATGTGGGGGGCCTTTCTTTGGAGACTTACAGTGGCAACTCGCTTCTTTACCCATTCGATCCGGTGGTTTGGGTTTGTACTCGGCAAAAATGGTTTCCTTTTATGCTTTTGTGGCCTCGAGGTCCCAATCTTAGGTGCTTCAGGATCACATCTTACGTGACAGTGGGATATGTTGTATGGACGACGATTATGGTTGTGCTTTGGCTTGTCTTCGTGTTATGATTACAAGCTTTGATTTTAGCGGCTTCACTGATAAGGAAACCGCCCCCTCTAAAGCCCAACAAACATTGGCGAGTGAACGTTTTAGTGAAACAGACAAGGATATGGAAGTTCGCTTCGACATGAATGTGAGGCAGAAAGCTGTTTTCGATTGTTTACGGGCACCTCATGCCCAAGATTTTCTTCTAGTTATTCTCATAGACGGGTTAGGTCAACATATGTCACACGTGGAATATCGTGCCATCCTTAAGTATCGTCTCATGATTCCATTATTTCCGGTTGATGCGTTATGCCCTGTTTGTGGCAAGGCAAGTTTTGATTCCTTTGGGGAACATGCGGTTCATTGTAAAGAGCTCCCGGGATTCAAGTACCAACACGATATGGTTAGAGACGTCCTTTTTGACATATGTCGGCGTGCCGGGATCTCCGCCAAGAAAGAAGCTGCTGTGAACTTTTTGACTGACCCATTGGATAGAAGATCCACTCTTAGACCTGCTGACATTTTAGTTTTTGGATGGGTTGGGGGGAAACACGCGTGTGTGGATCTAACCGGAGTTTCTCCTCTTGTGGGTTTGAGTAGTCGGGGTGTTATGGTGGGACAAGCTGCTTTGAAAGTCGCCTCGTGTAAAGTGACAAAGCACGAGAAGGCATGCATTGAAAATCAACACGTGTTCATTACTTTTGCATTTGATACTTTCGGTTTCCTTGCGCCTGAGGCGGTGGAGCTTCTTAACAGGGTTCAACGTGTTATGCATAGTAATGTTATGACACCCAGATCCACAAATGTTGTTTTTGAAAGAATTAGTTTTACAATTCAAAAAGGCATAACGGCGCAGCTTGTTGCCCGTTTGCCTTCTTTATTTGTGTAAAAAATAATATTTTGAAATGAAATGACCATTTGAAAGTTAAAGTATAAAATATAATGATTTACACCATGCAAACTTGATATTTGAAGCCGCCATCAATTTGACGAAAGACTTAAAATAACAGGTTTTTGACAATTTCTACGCATGCCATCACCGATCCACAAATGTTGAATTTCACCTCCCAATTAACCGGATTCGTTAACGGTAGCGGTCAAACTCAAACACATCCCTTTTACGTGGACGTTAAAAGTCACTGAGCAAACGGAATACGGCGTCGTATGCGTGTGGAGTGTGTGATAACTGATAAGTATATAAAGGGGTCGAGGTGGCGACATGGACTCCATTATTTTTGCTCTCCATCGAATCACAGTCACAATCACACTACTTTTGTCCAATTTCCAAGGATAAAACCTTGTTTACTTTCTCATTTGTTAACAATTCCGTTCCAATTTCATCCAAAAAACGAGATATGTGGCTGTTTGGAAAACCAGGAGCTTCTGGATTCTCTCACTATTCAACCGCCGAGCAGGTTACCGATGGAATCGATGCATCTGGTCTCACCGCCATTGTTACAGGTTCCTTAGAATTTGCTTTTTCTTTTCGTTAATCAATTAATGATCTCGCCTTTAACGACTAATTTAGGTATAATTATGGTCAATTTGGGGACTATTTGTGTTGCAGGGGTTTAAGGTAGAAATTAAAACCCTATGGCCATGGGCTATGAATGAGGCCATCCCTACAGTTTTCAATGCTAAAAGGAAATATGAAATTTCATTTTGAAAACCGTACAAATCAAACACAACTAATATAAAATATAAATAGTCTTTTTCCGATTATGATCTTGCAAGACAGAATAATTAAATCTTCAATTACATGATTAGTCTATCAATCACTGCTTATTGCATCACCAAAACGCAATAAATCCTGTTTCAATTGTAAACAAAATAAACATCAATTTTGTTAGGAAATTTGCCTCTGATTACAATTAATGACAGGCGGATCAAGTGGCATAGGGCGTGAAACAGCACGAGTGCTAGCACTGCGTGGGGCCCACGTGGTGATGGGTGTCAGAAATATGGCAGCTGGCAAACAAGTTCAAGAAGAAATAGTCAACGAAATCCCAACTGCTAAAGTTGATGCAATGGAATTGGATCTTAATTCCTTGGCTTCTGTTAGGAAATTTGCATCTGATTACAATTCAAGTGGTCGATCATTAAACTTGTTAATGTAATATTATAAATTTCATAAAAGAAGCAAAGTCAAAGTCAAAGTCGAATTTATCATATTCAAAATTAGTAGGCGATAAGTATTTCTAATATTTCCATGTTGGTTTTGTTAAGAAACAATGCAGGTATAATGATGACTCCATTTATGCTTTCCAAAGATAACATAGAACTACAGTTTGCTACCAATCATCTAGGTACCTAATTTCATTTGTTTTTCTTTTTTTTTTTAATTTCCTTTTTTCCATTTAATTAATGCTAAATTCTTGGTTGTTACAGGTCACTTTCTTCTGACTAATCTCCTGCTTGACAATATGAAGAAAACAGCACTTACAAGTAAGAAAGAGGGAAGGATTGTGAATGTGTCATCAGAAGCTCATAAACTCGCTTATCCTGAAGGAATTCGTTTTGATAAAATCAATGATGAAAAACAGTAACTTTGCTCCACTTTTAATTTATATGATATAGTGGTTAATTAAAACTTGTATTACAATATAACTAATTTTTTATATGATATTAAAAAGAGGTTTAACAAATTTCTTTTTTTCACTTTTAACTTGATTACATAATGTTGTACAGGTACAGTAAATATCAAGCATACGGTCAGTCAAAGCTAGCCAACATTCTGCATGCTAATGAGCTTACACAACAACTAAAGGTCAAAATTTTATTTTCACAAATTACTCTAACTGAAACCCGTTTTAAACAAAACAAATTTCATCTTCAACGTTGACCACAGATTCCTAAAACTTCAAAAACTAAAACACTACAATTACAAATAAAAACATGATGGGGTTTGACCAAAAAAGTCAAAGGATACTTGATATTTTGAAATATGATTAATTTTGTGATTCCAACAGGAAGAAGGAGCAGATATAACTGCAAACTCTCTTCACCCGGGAGTAATCTCAACGAATTTGTTCCGCCATATTTTTACTCCTCCAAAATTTGCTCAAGGTAATGTTTCTTAAATCTTTACCAAAAAAAGAAAGAAGAAAAATGATAATTTAAACTTATAATTCCATTTTTGGTGCTATCTATAAATGCAGGTTTTGTAAGCAAGCTTAGCAGTCTTGTGATGAAAAATGTTCAGCAGGTTAGTAATTTACCCAACTTGCAAAATGGTCAACTTGGATTAACGGTTAAACGGGTAATTTCTTTAATATGGGTCAAAATGGGTTGGTCCACAATCATTTAGTGCTCCTTTTCTTGAATTTTATTATAAAAAAAAACTAATGTATGAGAAATAGGTGGAAATTGTCACCTCTGTTGTGCATGAAAAATATAATTTGGTGAATTAGGGTTTGACATGTTCTAATCACAAATTATCAAATTACTTGAACACGCGTAAAACTATTTGGTGACAAAAATATCGTGCTTTTGGTGGAAAGTTAGATTTGTTTGTAAAAGTAATTAGAATGTAAAGTACATTGATTAATTCAGACTTAAATAGCTTGAAACTCAATGATTTTGTGTTTATCATAAGATTATTAAAACAAATGCATTGAACATTCTTTGTTTTTATGTTATAATCTAATTGATTTTGGTGTTTTGGTATTTAGGGGGCAGCAACAACATGTTATGTGGCATTGCACCCACAAGTGAAAGGAGTAAGTGGTGAATATTTCTTAGACAGTAACTTGGCCAAAACAACAGAATTGGGTAAAGATGTGGATTTGGCAAAAGAATTGTGGGATTTTAGCACCAATTTAATCAAGTAAACCTTCACTTTTGCACCAATTTTTGGTTTTTTTATGTTCCAATTTTCAAAAGCATAAACACGAGTTTATGTTGCTCGTTGGCTTTGCTGCCACGTATTTCGGATATTTTTAAATTGAATGATAAATGAATGCAATGGACTGACTTTGTAGTATTAGTAATAATTGCTTTGCATTTTCATGTTTTGTTTAGATTAATTCAAGTATGTTGCTTTATGTTCTTGAATTGCATTTCTAAGTAAAGAAAAAAATGTTTACTATAAATAAATTATTTTAGTAGTATTAAATATATCAATACTTTTTGTATGAAAGCTTTCAGTGATTAGCTAATGTAGTTAAAATATGTTACTTCACTTACTTGGATGCTGTTTGAGAAAATTATACAAGATGCATTAATTAACAGGCGAGAAATAGTTTAATATCTGAGTTTTCCTAATGTTTGCTCTAAATTAAATATCTGAATTCTCAGAAATGCTAGTGTGCATTGTACATGCAACACCCATAGATAGATATAGATATACTTACAGTTGACAATACAAATTGTGTCAAGTGGCGAAACATACAGACTGCATTATATGTACAGTTGCAGTTTCAGCTTCCCACAAAAAAAAAAAAAAGTCATAACAAGAGAAACATGTTTTTAGTTTCAGTACTTATTAAGCAAATCTCACACAAAACTTATCAACACCAAAAACAATAACTACATATAGACAGTCGACTAAAATTTCCTATAATCGTTATTAAAACTTTCTTTACAGAAAACATAAACAAAATGTCAAAAAATGGAAGATCATATCCTAGTGAAATTTGAACATTTTACGCCCTTATAAGTGACAAACCAATAGCTGTAACTATAATAGTTGAAGGAACACCGAATTTAAGATGCGCCCAAAACGTAAGATTATAGCTCAAATTTTGGGCCTGGCGGGCTTGTTCGCAGACAATCAGATTAGCTGCTGAGCCCAATAGTGAAAGGTTCCCAGCTACCGTGCTAACCCATGCCAATATTAGCCACGCCTTTTTCTCCTTTTCAGGTGATATTGTAGCTGCTGCTGCTGCTGCCACCCGTGCTCCAAGCAACAACACTAAAATAAATAAATTAATTAATTAATAAAAGGTAATTACTTTGATCCAATTTAATGTTACAATTACCTGTTGGGACATTTGAAGCAAGATTTGAAAGAACAAGTATGACAAGTGCAATAATTGCTATACCACTAATATGATCAATTTGGGAATAAGGTTCCATGAAAACCCATACTGCACTTGGGATTCCTGTTCTGTTAAACCCTTCAACCGTCACAAACATTCCACAAAAGAATATCAACAGTGAATAAGAAACCTGCATCAACAAATTAACCGAAATCTTAGTTTTTAATCATAAGTTCAGGAGTAAATTACACAAATGGTCCTTTAGATTTGTAGCATGTTACATATTTGGTCCTTTAGCTTCATAAGTTACACTAGTAGTCCTTATTTCTGAAACTATTGACATGTTTAGTCCTTTATCTAAACAGACGTTAACTTTTCTCGTCAAACAAACGGGTCTTTATGGGTTTCAAATCAAATTGGTGAAGGGGGAAAAGGACAGATTTACCCCCTCGTGCATCACGTGTGACCATACTTGATGGGAAATATAAACAACGTGTCAATAGTTTCAAAAATAAGGACTACTAGTGTAATTATGAAACTAAAGGACCAAATATGTAATATGGTACGGACCATTTGTGTAATTTACTCTAAGCTCATGATTACATAAAATGTACCTTTTCTAAGCATGGTCGAGCATCCTTGAAATCAAGAACCACAAGAGCCAATGCAGCAGTTATAGCAGTCCATGACATATTTAATCCCATTAAAAAAGAAACCAACATTCCAACTGTAATTACATAAACTCCTACTTTCCACAACATTATCTTCCATTTACCCGATTTTTCATCAATTTCCCCGAAATTCAAATCAGTCATAGAAATAACTCCATTATCCACAATATCTTTTGGTAAAATTTCATGATCACCAGAACCTAAACGGTTTCTGAGCGTATTATTATTATCTGTACTTCCATTAATATTTGGCGAGCTTATGGATTCCAAATGAGAATTAATTTCATGAGAATTTTGATGTGACATTGTAGCAGGTGAAAACCTATGAGAATTCACGTGTTCTTCAGGTGTTATTTCTACTGACGGTTCTTCTTCATCTTTTTGAACAGATAACAATTTCCAAAACATGGATAGCAAAATCACAGCATTTACACAAATTCCAACCACCATTGCAGACGCAATTCCAAACAGAAATTCCCCAAACGGAATCTTACTCTGAACTGCTATAACTAAATTTTGGGGATTACCGATTGGTGTAGCAGCAGATCCGATATTTGCACTTGAAGCAAGCGCTAACAGAAACGGATGAGGTGGCAGATTCTGTTGTCTAGCAATTTTAAGTACAAATTCGGTTAAAACGACGCATGATGTGTCGTTTGTGAAGAAAGCACTTGAAATTGCGGAAATTAGGCATATTCGACAGAGTAAATCTTTTGATCCTTGGGATTTATACGCGAGTAATTTACCTAAATATTTGAACATATCTGCTCTTTCGAGATAAACGCTTACAACCATTGTTCCGAATAAAAGACCGAGAATTTGAAGATCAATTGATGCGTAAGCTTGATCTGGTGTTATAACTTGAAACAGAACCATAAGCATTGCACCAAGAAGAGATCCTGCTGTTCTTCCAATTGGCATAAATGGTACTGCAGGAAAAACTGCTAAAACCCAAAAAGCAGCAAAAGCAAATGATCCTAGAATCACTTTAATAGTTGGAGCCATAACCATTTTTGTAGCGAAAACAGAGCTTGACAGTTGGTTAGATTCCAAAACGCCCAAGTTTCATTAATGATCCATACTAGTCCGTTAGAAATTTAGAATCACCCTGAAAATATAGAAAAAAACGTTAGTGGATAATTAGTTAGATTTGAACACGTTAATAAGCATATACTCATTGAGAACTTTCATCGAACACCTGGAGTGCAAAACATAGATATTATTGTAGCAATTTAGGACTATGGTATTAGTAGACCATTGAGAATGAGATTGAAAAGGAGCTTACCTGATGAATCTCAATCAAACAGGAAGATCAATAATGAAGTAAAAAATACACAAATCATGAACTGAAGTTAACCTGTACTAAAATATTTGAAAATTCTGCAATTTCAGAAGGATTGTTGTCATTTTGTGTTTGTGGGTGTAAGAAGAGAGAGACAGATGGATAGATTGACAGCTTTTCATGCCTACGTCTGCTACAAAACAAGATTATGCGACCACCTAACGAAATTTAACGTTAATTTAAGCGATATTAACCTACACCACGTAACACGTTTGACTTAAATTTGAGTGATATGCACCTGATTCAAAATTATTGTATATTTAAACTAAGAATTTTTAATTAAAATGTTAAAATATGCAAAAAAAACTTGTAGATTTATTTATAGAGAAAGAAGGTCCATTATTTTTATCAAATCTTGAGGAACAAATCTCAACTATTGATTAATAAGATATAATGGTCAAGATTAATCACATACTCCCTCCGTCCCACTTTAAGTGTCCACAAAGAATATGCACACAGTTTAAGAATATCACATTTAATATTACTTTATTAGATCAAAATGACATATCTACCCTTAATATTAATTCTTCAAATTTCAAAACTAGAAGTATTTAATGAACCATCCGAATATGCACTAAAAATAATTTTTTTTTTTCTCTTTTTGATAATCGTAATTTTTGGAGGCATGATTTCCCACCAAATTTTTTAGAGATTACTCTTATTGAATTTAAGCTAAACTTGATTCACCAAATTTTGGCTCCAACTTCTCCCTCCAATTTATAAACGTCATTAAACTCCTTATATATAGTCAATTTCAATCACATTTGTGTCTACTAAAATATGGAGAATTCACCAAATTCATTCACTAAAAAAAACACCACTGATGCCCAACGTGAAGACATATATCAATACCTATTGGGACAAAGTTCCAATGGGAAGCTGAAAAAGGGCTCCATAAGTAATGTAGCTGCACGGTACGGTATTTGTAGGTGAACTGTTAGCCGTATTTGGCATTTGGCTAAACTTCAAATCTACAACAACGAATTAACGATTGACGTATCTTCAAAAAATCCAACTGTGGTTGGAAGGAAAAAGGTTCAAATTGATTTGAATCAAGTTTCACAAATGCCGTTACGCTGTCGAACTAACATTCGGTCTATTGCAAAAACATTAGGTGTTTCAAAAACAACTTTGCATAGACGAATAAAAGAAGGTGCTCTTAGACCACACACAAATGCCATCAAGCTGGAGCTTACTCATGCGAATAAAAACTCAAGGTTAGAATTTTGTTTATCTATGGTTTCCTGCCCATTACCATGTTCGAATCCTACATTTCATGATATGTTTAACGTAGTCCACATTGATGAAAAATGGTTTTACTTGTCAAAATCATCAGAACGATACTATCTTGTTCCCGGCGAGAATGAACCATCAAGAACGTGTAAAAGCAAAAAATTCATCACAAAAGTTATGTTTCTAGCCGCAGTCGCACGACCACGGCTTGATGCATTAGGCAATGAAATTTTTTCTGGAAAGATCGGTATCTTCCCACTTACAACGCTTGAACCCGCAAAGCGTTCAAGTAAGAATCGTGTTGCAGGAACATTAGAGACAAAACCTATTTTATCGGTCACTAAAGAGATAACAAGGTCATGGTTGATAGAGAAAGTTCTACCCGCTATTAGAGCTAAATGGCCACCATACCATACGGGTCCAATATTTATTCAACAAGATAATGCGAAGCCTCATATTGATGTTAATGATAGGGAGTTTCTTGAAGCATCGTCTAGAGATGGGTTTGATATACGACTTTGTTTTCAGCCACCGAATAGTCCAGATTTAAATGTGTTAGATCTTGGATTTTTTCGGGCAATTCAATCACTTCAAGAACAAGAGGTTCTTGGTACAATTGACGAATTAGTTTATGCTGTCCAAACTTCATTTGAAAATATGCAGTCTCATGAGCTTAACAAAGTTTTTTTGAACTTTACAAACATGCATGAAAGAAATCATAAAGGTTCGAGGTGGCAACAACTATCGAATACCACATATCGGTAAGGGTAAGTTGGAAAGACAAGGTAATTTGCCAATACAAATTGAGTGTGATCAAAACATGTTAAATGAAGCTCGTTCCTATTTATCACAGTAAAGAAAAATGAGCTGATGAAGATTTTGAGAAATTTTGAAAAAATTACGTATGAATGAATGAATGAATCTGTAAGTTTTTGTTTGTTTTCTTATTTTAACAAATGATATGTAATTTGTACGTTTCTTTTTCTTAGTCATTTTGTTCCTATAATTAATGATCTAGGATAGTAAAATGGATAAGAATTAATGAGGCTTTGAATTACGTGTACTCGTATTTATGACCAAGGGTAATATTGGAAGTTTGCTTATTGTAAGTATCTTTTTTTAGTAATGGACAGTCTTTTTGGGACAAACAAAAATAGTATAGTGGACAATTAAAATGGGACGGATGGAGTATTTTATATATCAAGGGGTATTTTGGTCATTTGGCACTTAAAAAATTTTGATTTTTTTGATTTTTGATTTTTGATTTTAAATTTTTTGATTTTATTTATTTTTTAATTTTTCTAATTTTTAATTGAGGGGTATTTTGGTCATTTTAAAAAATTTATTTTTTTATTTTTTATTTAAAATTTTTTATTTTTTATAAAAAAATTATTTTTTTAAAAAAATTATTATTTTTTCATTAATACACATAATGTGACTGCATATTGAATCACATGTGATTGCATACTGAATCACATGTGATTGAACTAAAACATCAAATGTGATTAAATATACAATCACATGTAATTAAGTCATACAAGTAATTATCAAAATAAATATTATCTACTTTAACAAAGTGAAATGACCCATTTACCCCTACTTTTTACTTTTAAACATCATTAACCCCACTTTATTCAAAAGATGTGGGACCCATTACCCACTAACCATCCAATTAATCTAAGAGCATCCACAATGGTTAACCTCTCCAATGACTTATTAGTTTTGCCACATTATCTAATAACATATTTGTTGAAAACCTCTCCAATGGTTAACCTTTTCAAAGAGTTTTTCACTAATATCACTAATTTACATTTATCTATATCAAATGTTTTATAAATATCCCTCACTTATGTAATTTAACAATTTTTATAGCATTACAAAACTTAACATTATTATAAAATTTCTCTTACAAAAATATTATAATGTTTGACCTTAAAAGGTATTGAAATATGATAAATTATAATTTATAGTTATAAAAATAATAAATTATTCACATATATATATATATACATGGGTTTAAAATGTAAAATTGTTAAATATAAGGACTAAAAGAATCAAACATTGAAAGTTGTTCAAGTGGTTGGGGAAGATCAAGTGGTTGGAGTGACCTCTTAAAAAAGTCATCAATTCCATCGGTAAAAAGTCATTTTAGAGGTTATTCAAATACTATCAACCTCTTCTTCAACCTCTCATTGGAGATGCTCTAACATCATTATAATCTTTTGCCTCAAAACCCGTGAAACTCAAAGTGTATCACTTATATTGAATCAGAGGAAGTATAAGATCTTGCATTATAAAGTTGACAATATATTTATTCGGATACAAAATTAAAGATAAAAAAAGGTTTTTAAATACGATTGCATCAAATATAACAAGAATAGTGTAAAATCTTGCATTCTAAAGTTAACATCTCCTTGTAGACATTTTCTGAAAGCGATACATTACATCTTCAATCTTAACTTTCATAAGGGCTTCTTTTTCAACATTACAAATCAATGCATCATTCATAAAATTATCACTCATTTTATTACGCAAGTCGCTCGTTAATATTAAAATATATTAGAGATACATCAATACATCACATGATCACAATTCTGACATTTGCAATTTGACATTATGGCATATCACATACTTCCTCCGATTCAAAATAAGTGATACGCTTTGGGTTTCACGTTTTTTAGGCAAAAGATTATAATGATGATTAAATTAGATTAATTGGATTGTTAGTGGGAAAGTGGTCCCACACCTTTTGAATAAAGTGAGGTTAATGATATTTAAAAGTAAAAAGTAAGGGTAAATATGTCATTTCACTTTGTTAAAGTAGATAGTTAGTGGGTATGTGTCCCACTATTTTTTGCCAAATAAGGTAATTTTTCAAAGTGTATCACTTATTTTGAATCACCCCAAAAAAGAAAGTGTATCACTTATTTTGAATCAGAGGAAGTATAAGATAAATTATCATTCGTAGCCTATTGGGTATAGCGTTGATTGAGAATAAATTATAGGCCAAAATGCATTTTAGTACCATGAACTTGGCTAACTGGAATTTCTACCACCCTGAACTATTAAAGGTGCATTATGGTACCCTGAACTTGACAAAATGGTCAATTTAGTACCCTGACTTACTAATTTGGTCTTGTTTTCTCATGTGATTTGCTTCTAATATCAATATATTGTGATGAACGTATAAATTTTAGTCCGTTTAAAGCTCCAATGAAATTAAATCAAGAAGGAAAACGCGATCAAATTAATGAGTCAGGGTACTAAATCGACCATTTTGTCAAGTTCAGGGTACCAATACCATGGTGCACCTTTAATAGTTAAGGGTAGTAGAAATTCCAGTTCGCCAAGTTCAAAGTACTAAAATGTATTTTGACCTAACTTATATAAATCGTAGCCTAGTAGGCAAAGGTACGTGCGATTAAGAAGACAAGATTACTTCCAAACGCACAATGACAGGACATAACAGGCAGAGAGGTACGTGCGTGTGAGACTGTGAGAGAGAAAAGGGTTTATTTAATTATTAGGTTTAAGTTTTGAGTTGGACTTTGTGTTGAACTATTGCTAGTATTTGAGTTTTTATTTTAATATTGCTTTATGTTATTGTATAGTTTTTAAATTTGATAATAGTACCGTAATTCCAAAAAAATTCTAAAATTTTGTGCTACTAAAAAAAATTTGAGCAGTGACCCATGCCACTATGTGCTACTATGTTAATCCGCCCCTGACGATGGTGACAACCGAAGGTACCATGGTCCATGCCAACATTATCAGTAAACTGAAGAGGCGGCGTTAAAATCGAATCTCCCGTTGGGAGCCGTCTAAGGAATCACAATCCAACCTTCCAACCTTGTCAAGAATCATCTCCACGCAAGTGTTTTTGTGGAAAATCACCGCAACGCGGGAGAAAACATCCTCGTATGATCATATCAAGGCATCACGACATCCACTACATTTGGTTAACATTTATTAATAGTAACATACTTTGATCATTGTTTTGTTTCAGTAATTGTAATTTTTTTTACTTTTATTTCAAGTACTTATGCTTTAAGTTTGATATATTCAAATCATTTAGTAACCACGTCACCGGATGATTGTGACAATAACGGATCCAGGGAAAAAATTTAGAGGTGCCAGTTGCACATTTTTTTTTCTTAGGGGTATGGACTCACACAAATTTTTTAAAAACAAATTTGATATTACTTTAACAATATTCAGGAAATTTTGAGGGGTTGAACAAGATATCCATAGTAGATCGTTTACCTCTAATGTTTTAGAGACGATTACGTATATTTCCCTCAAACCTTGTGAATTTATATACATCCTCCTTATCAAAATAAGTGACACACTTTTCTTTTTGAGGTGTATCAAAATAAGTGACACACTTTGAAAACTTTCTTTTTTTGGTAAAAATAGTGGGACCCATACCCACTAACTATCCACTTTAATAAAGTGAAATTACTCTTATACCCTTACTTTTACTTTTAAAACTCATTAATATCACCTTATTCAAGAAAAGTAGGACCCATTATCCACTAACTATGTACTTTAATCTATTTTAACATCTACTTTAATCTTTTACCTCAAAAAACGTGTAAGTCAATTTGTGTCACTTATTATCTTCAAGAAGATATTTTAAGAGCATCGCATGAAATGCACTGAAAACATATGTTTTGTGGATATACACCATTTTACAAGTTCAGGGAAATATACTCACTTCCACCTTTCTTAGAAGCCAATGTTTACTACCTATCTTATTTTTTTTAAATAAATGAACAATTTGCTTACATTTGGAGGATTAAAAACTTTATCTATTTACAAAATGATATTTGTAAACATTTTTTTAAGATAATTTGCGTTATTTTATTGGAATATGGCGTCTTTCCATTATTTTCATGTTTAGACATCCATCTTTGTAAAATAACAACATATAATTACCTTTAATAAAAAAGTACACCGCTTAGAAAGGAATATAGTCTAAAAGTGTTGATATTTTAAGTTAATAAATAAAATGACCATGCAAAATAATTTAATATTTTACACTATTTATTTTTTTGGTCGCTGATTCGTACATCTACAACACAAATAACTATATGTGATGTATAAACCACCTTAAATATGTATAAACCACCTTAAACTTTTATGAAAAATAAAATAAATCAAACACTACAATTTCTGTTTTACAATACTTGTACGATATGCTTTAAATCTTGTATAGTGTAATAGGTGAAGTAATTTATGTGAGATATAGTGGTTATATAAGCTATATCTATCGATCATCGATAATGATAAAGGTTTTAGAGCTTAAAACAACTAATTAATATGGAATAAATGTACTTCCTCCGATTCAAAATAAGTGATACACTTAGGGTTTTACGGTTTTTAAGGCAAACGATTATAATGATTGTTAAATTAGATTAATTTGATGGTTAGTGGTGAATGGGTCCCACACCTTTTGAATAAAGTAAGGTTAATGATGTTTAAAAATAAAAAGTAAGGGTAAAAAGGTCATTTCACTTTGTTAAAGTAGATAGTTAGTGGGTGTGGGTCTCATTTTATTTGTCAAATAAGGAAACTTTTCAAAGTTTATCACTTATTTTGAATCACCCAAAAAAGAAAAGTGTATCACTTATTTTGAATCGGAGGAAGTATATAACTTTATACAGAATTGTAAGGTGTTAGAAGCGTGTCTACAACATGATAAAGAAAATAAAAATAAGAGTAATGGTATTTAGTCAACATATTTGGTCATACTCATAGTCCTACTCATTAGATGAAGACATATGTCAAAATCAAGAGATAATTAGTGGAGTACACATATTATCTTATCAAATAGGCAGGACTATGTGTACAACCAAATACCAAATATCATTTCTCTATAAATAAACTAGAATGATGATATATACAAGGGTTAATGCACCTAGAGGTTCACGTACTTTATTAAAAACATACAATTTTGATAATGTTTTTTTTTTCAAAATTTTTATTATTGTACTATACGAGTATTAATTAATGAACATTACACTTTTCATATACACACATTCAGGTCACCTTGGTGACTTGTAACATGTTATTAACAGGTTACCTTAGCCGACGATGGTGGTTTATGCAGGAGAAGACGGCCAGAAGGCCGACGGCGGTTGACGCCGGAGAAGAAAACCAATGATTAGTGATTTCAAGTAGCCATATAATAAGCTTTGGGTGCATTAACCCTATGCACAAATAGATGAAGAAATGCTTTACCTGGAGAGATTCCAAAGTGAAATGAACGTGAAAGAAATGTACGATTTGAAAACAACATATGAACAATATATAGACATCGATTTAGGAAAGTCCACTAAAAAGACCTAATTTATGAAATTTATACGATAATTGGTTTCCTATTCATGCTAACATTATCAAAATATATTATTTTTAACTATCAACTAGCATTTATCCATCCATATTTAATCATTTGCTTTATACTGTTTTCGTAATCCGATTGCTTAGATTTAATAAATACATGAACTTCGCACTATCCCTTTTTGTTGTTTTCACATAAAGTTACCGACTCTGAAGCTTTTTGGTGGTGGACATAACCATACAGGAATCAAATAGCACATGTGGGATTAAAAAGAAAATTATGTAAGGTGGTGTTTGGTTCGCTGAAAAGTAATGGAATCTGAGGGAATTGGAATCCAATTTCATAAGATTTCAGTGTTTGGTATAAAAAAATGGATGTAATTGGATTCCTAAATGATGGAAACATTCCACCAAATGAAGGAATCTCAATTACATCCAAATATTGATGGAATTGAATTCCAAGATTGGATGAAATGTTTATTTTACCTTTATACCCTTCACCTACCGCCACCACCTCCACCCACCGCCACCACCACCAACCGTCACCGCCACAACCACCTACCGCCAGTCCGCCACCACCATCACCAACCGCCACCGACCACCGCCGCCACCACCATCAACCACCACCAACCGCCATCACCAACCACCACCCACCGTCATCACCAACCACCGCCGCCACCACCAACCACCACCCCACCGCCACCGCCACCGCCGCCGCCACCCACCACCACCGTCGCCACCACCACCAACCACCACCCACCGCCACAGCCAACCACCTCCACCACCAACCACCGCCACCACCAACCACCACCAACCACCGCCACCACCAACCACCGCCACCACCACCACCGCCACCACCCGCCACCACCACCATCATCCACCGTCGCCACCATCCACCATCACCACCACCCACCGCCACCACAACCACCCACCAGCACCACCACCCACCACTACCCACCGCCACCACCACCACCCACCACTACCAACCAACCACTACCACTAATAAGGGTAAATTCGTCATTTTAGATAATTGCAATTCCAATTCATGTCGACCAAACAGAATATTGAATTGGATTCCAATTCCCTTCCATGCCAACCAAACAGAGTATGGAATTGGATTCCAATTCCTGACGGATTCCAATTTCTTCCTAGATTCCAATTCCATCAGAAACATTCTGCAAACCAAACAGCACCTTAATTGTCAATTTTGGGTAACTAACAAATTCAATCTTTTACTTTCTAGCACCATAAAAATTAAAAACCCTAAAAACGGGGCCCTTTTCTAAAAAAGAAAAACGGAAAAAAAAAAAAAAAAAGTCCCAAAAAATGGTTAAAAAAAAACACATTTTTTACGGGATCATGTTATTTTGGAATCTCGATATACTTTTTGCTAGTATTAAATATATGACAAACTAGCCTATAACTCGTGATAAATCACGGGTGGCTTATAAAAATAATTTCGAACATAATAACTCGGACCAAAGCTTGATTCCCAGCAGATACCTTTCTTTTTTAGCCAACAGTCCAACTCCCGCCATGACTATTTTCTTTAGCAGGAGATAAAAATTTTTAATCTTTTTATATTTTATTCTTTAGTATATTTGTTTATAATGGTTATATAATTTATTCTGTAATATAAATACATTCTAATTATTATTACCATCTTATTCTTTTTACTATTATTTTAGTTTTAGTTTAATAGCATTAAATTTTTTTTGGTACCTCTTTACGAATTGCTTATAAAACTAATGTTAATGTATGCAAAAATGAAAAAAATATAGGAATTATCATTTTGATGGTAACTTTAATTGGCAATCCAGTGACTTGCAGTCTGCAGATGTTTGACTAAATGGTCTGCACATGCAATTAGTCATCAAAATTTCAATTAGTTAAAAATTAATACTTAATTTTATTTCATAGGGACAATGTGATGGCAAATTATAATGAGTGAACTTCGCTTTATATGGATAGAATTTACGAAACCTTTAATTTGTAAAATTCGTAATACTGATAATGTTGATATTTATTTTGAATTTTAAGATGTTGTCTAAAGATATGATAGATGACATGGAATGATTTCATTGGTAGATGATTTTTGATGTGGCAAAGATGACGTGGTAAATATGACGTGACAAAGATTCAATGGCATGCTTTCTTTTATTATACAACTTTCGTATCAAAATAAATGCTACACTTTCCTAAAATGGGTGGAACAAAATAAGTGCTACACTTCTATTTTTACCTTATTTGGAAAGTTTTAACACATAAAGTTACCCTTTTACCCCTACTTAAATTTCTTAAATAGCATTAACATTACATTTAATCTTCTAATTAAAACACACAACTAGTGACTACCCACCTAGGCACCTACCCCAAATAAATACACTCCCAACTACCTCATGTTTAAAACCGTGTTGAAGATTTGTTCTTCATTTCTAGGGTTTCATTATTGTTCTTCATTGTCGGCGATTCTCTAGGGTTTTCATCTCTTAATTTTGTTTTCAATTCTGACCGATTCATCATCATATCTCTTTTCTCCTTACTCTGTTCTTCATGTCGGTTCCTGATAGGATCCCTTTGGTTGATGCTTTATTTCGTACGAACGATGAACAAGAAGCTTCGTTCATTACTCACATTATCGAGTCAATCGAAAATGGATCCCCATGGTCTAAGCGGTTATTCGAAAGTGGTGATGCAGAGAAAATCTTGAGTAAGTATTCATGTCGAGCTTTGGGAACGGTTGTAACATCCTCAAATCGGGTCTAGTCGCGAGTGATTGGTACGTAGTCATTCTACTATTTTAATAAAGAATATATATAATTTTAAATAATAATGATAACTAGAAATATATGAAAGTTACGGAAATTAATATGAAAATTGAAAATATTAATGATTTAACATTATGATTCCGAATATATCCCCGTTAAATAAATAGGATATGTAATTAGTAAGTTGTAAGTTAAAAGAGGGTACAAATACCTGCGTTTTAAAGAAATTAATCTCAAAGTCGGTTAACTCCCTTTACCCCACGTTATCTCACTGTATTACTTACCCTCAATCTTTCTTCATCTCCTTTCTCTGTCCTGGGTTTGTTGATGATCCCCCAGCCCCCGAACTTTGCCACATAGGACATTTAGCTATCCGATGCCCCGGTTTGTGGCATTTGTAACAGACATCTTCTTTGAACTTGCACTGATTTATCACGTGTCCTCTTTGACCGCACCTTACACATTTAGTATTTTCCGAATTTCCAAATTTTTGAGGTGCATTAAACCTTTGCTGACTCCCCGATCCACCTTCACCCTTCTTATAACCAGAACTCTGCTCAAATTTCCTCTTTGTTCCTCCACCCTGAAATTGTGACCTTTGTTTCTGCTTGTAGTCATCCTCAGTCTGTCGAGCTATATCAAAAGCTACATCCAGTGTTGTTGCAAATCTCACTGGAGCTCGGTATTCTACAGGCAACGCATTGGCAAATTTATTGATCTTTGACTTTTCATCTGGTAGAAGATGAGGAACAAATCTCATTTTATACGGGCACTATAAAATGCGATTTTCAAGCCAATTTTTTTTTAAAATTAAATTTCGAGCTTTGAAATTGCGTGGTTTCGTTTGTAAATAGAGTCTTTCCATAACCTGTTTATTCCAAAATATATTGTATTTACAAAAGCAGCGGAAATTATATAATATGTTTACCAAAAGAACTACAAATAAGTTTTCAAAAGCCATATGGTGTTACCGGATTATCAACCAACCATTACTACCTATTATAAACAAAAGCATGCATAATGATGTTCCCAAAAGCTATGTATACTATCCGGTATATAGCAACCATCCTCACCATCATCTACTAATTACTTGCACATGGGAAGTGTATAGGGGTTAGCTATAAAAGCTAGTGAGTAACGATTAAACATAAGTATCAAAATAGAAACATCATATCATGTAGTAACAAGCAGTGCTATCCTAACACATAACGATGCACTGGTATAGTCAGCAGGAATCACATATTGCAGGGTAGCTAGCCCGACTCAATGATCCATACTGGGGAAGCCAGTCACATCAACCGCGCCGGTGGGTGAGCGGGTAGCGGTCCACCATTACGTTACGGGAGCACTAACTCCTCGGGATCAGCGGGAAACTGAGAGCCCAAACAATGTTGAGGGACGACATTAACCATGGTTGACGGCACAAGGCCCCAACCGGTATTCACCGTTAATCATGGTTGACGGCACAAGGCCCTAACCCGATCCAGCCACGGCTGACCCCAACCAACAATAACAAAGTGTTGTTCCGGACACAACACATTTGGCTTAGCCATATTATCACATAACACAGTTGGCCTACAAAAGCCCGTAACATTGTTTATCACAAATGACATAGCTAACCCGTCAATTTTATCAAGATTCATTGTTGTCGTGTACATTCCCAAGCTCATAACAAGTTATACACAAGAAATGTTGTTATACATATATATACATACATATATAACATTCCTACTTTGATAATTAAGTTAGCCGATACTCACCTCGGGTCCTTTGCTTAGCAAATGCACACTCCTTTGATTTTATGAAGTCTTGGAAGTATCTAATTAAAATATATATAAATACCATTATTATATAATAATAATTTACTAGCCAAAGACACTTCATGTATAATAAGCTAAAAGCTTACTTACGGGTGTTTATTGAATATTAATCCATACCAATACTTTAGCACTATTAGACTCATTAAAATTACTCTAAAAGTGTAATATTCTCCCAAGAATTATGCTCCAACTTTAAAACCAAGTATTTGGCTCATTTTGACCAAACGAGTCAAAATAGCCTACTTTTAGACTCTTACGGGATCAACACCAAAACGACGTTTTTTAAACAAAAGTTCTAAAGACAGAATATTGCCCCTAATATGAAAAGATGATCTGCAAATTTTCAGGTCCTAACTCAAAAAAACGACGAAAGTCAACAAAAGTCAAACTTTCTGAAATTTTGGTATTTTTCACCAATTCGACCCAAACAAGACAATTTCAGTTTCTACATGTTTTTAATGGTCATTTAATATCAAAACATTGTTAAAAACATGTTCATAACTTAAACAAACATTCAATTCAAGATTTTTCCAATTTTAACCTATTTTTATGATTTTTAATCAAATTGTATTAATTTATCCAAATTGACATTTAAGTTGGAATATTCTCAGTTTACTAACATTGTAAGGATCAATTTAAGACATCAAAATCATATCCTTATGCTCATCCACGTTTTTGACCATATAACCTAAATGGGTTTTTCTACCAAAATCACTAATTACTCAATTCTAACATCAATTCTTATGTTCTAATGTATCTAGGAGTTGTAGGAACATATTTCTAGCATCAAATTCGAATTATTGATGTAAATTAAACTTAACCCATTAGAACTTTAAGAACCCTAAAAAGAAGAACATGAACTTACATAAAATTGAATGGTGGAGATGATGATAAGATGAACTAGTGTATAAGAATCCTTGGTTGATGATTTAGGAACCCTAAATTCAGATTTCTTCTTGAGATTCTTTGACTGTGATAGTAAGAAATAGAAAGGAGATGAAGAAAGATTGAGGGTAAGTAATACAGTGAGATAACGTGGGGTAAAGGGAGTTAACCGACTTTGAGATTAATTTCTTTAAAACGCAGGTATTTGTACCCTCTTTTAACTTACAACTTACTAATTACATATCCTATTTATTTAACGGGGATATATTTGGAATCATAATGTTAAATCATTTAATATTTTCAATTTTCATATTAATTTTCATAACTTTCATATATTTTTAGTTATCATTATTATTTAAAATTATATATATTCTTTATTAAAATAGTAGAATGACTACGTACCAATCACTCGCGACTAGACCCGATTTGAGGATGTTACAAATCCACCCCCCTTAAGAAGATTCCGTCCTCGGAATCTGCTCTGTCGTGAACAAGTGCGGATAACGAGTCCTCATCTCGTCTTCTGTCTCCCAAGTCATATTAGGACCCAAATTATGCTTCCATTTCACAAGAACTAATTTAATGATATTTTTACGCAACTTTTTAGTCTTAGTGTCTAGAATTTCTACGGGTTCCTCTACAATACGCTTCGCTGAATCTACCTTTAACTCTTGTAAAGGTAGGATCTCATTGTCTTCAACTTTACACTTTCTCAAGTAACATACATTGAAAGATTTGTGAATACCTGACAACTCGGGAGGTAGCTCAAGTGATACTGTCTGTTCGTTAACCCTTTGAAGAATCTTGAACGGACCAATGTATCGTGGACTTAACTTACCTTTACGACCAAATCGAATTACCCCTTTCCATGGTGAAACTTTTAAGAATACACGGTCACCCACTTGAAAGGTAACAGGGTGACGTTTAGGATCTGCGTACATCTTTTGTCTATCACGTGCAGCTTTTAACTTTTCACGTGCTAACTTCACTTTGTCAGCTGTGATTTGTACTATATCGGGACCTGCATATTGTTTCTCTCCCGGTTCTAACCAACAAGTGGGAGTACGACATCACCTACCGTACAGCATCTCGTAAGGTGGCATTTTAATACTTGAATGATAAGAATTATTATAAGCAAATTCAATTAATGGTAGGTGAGAATCGCACGAACCACCAAATTCAAGTACACAAGCCCGAAGCATATCTTCAAGTGTCTGAATAGTCCTTTCGGACTGTCCATCAGTTTGAGGATGATAAGCTGTGCTTAAATGAATACGAGTGCCAAGTTCACGTTGAAGACTATTCCAAAAATTAGATACAAATCGTGCATCACGATCAGAAACAATAGAAAGAGGATACCATGACGAGATACCACTTCATTGATATAAAGTTGAGCTAAACGGTTCATGGGTGCAGATTCATTAGTTGCAAGAAAATGAGCACTTTTGGTAAGACGATCAACAATTACCCAGATCATATCATGACCTCGAGAAGTCCGAGGCAATTTAGTCACGAAATCCATGGTAATATTATCCCACTTCCATTCTGGGATCTCTAACTGTTGTAGATTACCATATGGTTTTTGGTGTTCTCTTTTAACTTGCGCACAAATTTGACACTTTTCTACAAATGAAGTTATATCACGCTTCAGTGTAGGCCACCAATATAGAGGTTTCAAGTCTTGATACATTTTAGTACTTCTGGGATGAATAGATAATCGAG
This sequence comes from Calendula officinalis, assembly GCA_963853835.1. NCBI lineage: Eukaryota > Viridiplantae > Streptophyta > Magnoliopsida > Asterales > Asteraceae > Calendula > Calendula officinalis. The sequence continues at coordinate 48,316,922 of OY970829.1, read as the reverse complement.
ATTTATGTGCCTCTTGCAATATTTTCTCTCTGTTACCTCCAAGATGAGGTACCCAGATTCGGGACTGAAATATTTTTAAACCTCGACTATCTTCATCTAATTGATCTTTCAATTTTGTCATTGTCTCAGCTTTTGAGTTAGCTTCTTGTAATGCTTCTTGTTGTGACTCCTTAAGCTGGGCAATAATATCGGGTACCACAATTATTTTCATAAATTTAACTACTTCAGATGAGCTTTTTCGACTTAAAGCATCAGCTACCACGTTCGCCTTTCCGGGATGATATTTAATTTTACAGTCATAATCTTTAATCAATTCTAGCCAACGTCGTTGTCTCATATTGAGTTCCTTCTGTGTGAATACGTATTGCAAACTCTTATGGTCAGTGCATACTACACATTTAGTGCCATATAAGTAGTGACGCCACAACTTTAAAGCAAAAACTACCGCCGTTAGTTCAAGATCATGGGTTGGATAGTTCTTTTCATGTGATTTCAATTGGCGGGAGGCATATGCAATCACCTTGTCTCGTTGCATTAGAACACATCCTAAACCCGCATGTGAAGCATCACAATAGACAATAAAGTCTTCTGATCCATTAGGTAAGGATAGAATAGGAGCCTGACATAATAATTGTTTCAATGTCTGAAATGCCTTTTCTTGCTCATCGGTCCACACATAGGCAACATCCTTGCGGGTCAATTTAGTCAAAGGGCCTGCAAGTTTGGAAAAGTTTTTAATGAAACGCCTATAGTAACCGGCAAGACCCAAGAAACTTTTAATTTCTGAGGGAGTTCGGGGAGTTTCCCAATTCATGACTGCTTCTATTTTAGTTGGGTCCACTTTTACACCTTCACTGCAAATAACATGACCCAAGAAATGAACCTCCTTGAGCCAAAATTCACATTTAGAAAATTTTGCGTAAAGCTTTTCTCGCTTAAGAGTTTCTAGAATTACACGTAGATGTTGCTCGTGCTCCTCTTCAGTCTTAGAATATATAAGAATATCATCAATGAATACTATTACGGACTTATCAAGAAAAGGACAATATACACGATTCATCATATCCATAAAGTCAGCAAGAGCATTGGTTAAGCCGAATGGCATCACCAAAAATTCATAGTGCCCGTATCGGGTCTAGTCGCGATCAATAAATTTGCCAATATTTCGAGCTTTTCAAGCCAAAATTTTGTAACATCCTCAAATCGGGTCTAGTCGCGAGTGATTGGTACGTAGTCATTCTACTATTTTAATAAAGAATATATATAATTTTAAATAATAATGATAACTAGAAATATATGAAAGTTATGGAAATTAATATGAAAATTGAAAATATTAAATGATTTAACATTATGACTCCGAATATATCCCCGTTAAATAAATAGGATATGTAATTAGTAAGTTGTAAGTTAAAAGAGGGTACAAATACCTGCGTTTTAAAGAAATTAATCTCAAAGTCGGTTAACTCCCTTTACCCCACGTTATCTCACTGTATTACTTACCCTCAATCTTTCTTCATCTCCTTTCTCTGTCCTGGGTTTGTTGATGATCCCCCAGCCCCCGAACTTTGCCACATAGGACATTTAGTTATCCGATGCCCCGGTTTGTGGCATTTATAACAGACATCTTCTTTGAACTTGCACTGATTTATCACGTGTCCTCTTTGACCGCACCTTACACATTTAGTATTTTCCGAATTTCCAAATTTTTGAGGTGCATTAAACCTTTGCTGACTCCCCGATCCACCTTCACCCTTCTTATAACCAGAACTCTGCTCAAATTTCCTCTTTGTTCCTCCACCCTGAAATTGTGACCTTTGTTTCTGCTTGTAGTCATCCTCAGTATGTCGAGCTATATCAAAAGCTACATCCAGTGTTGTTGCAAATCTCACTGGAGCTCGGTATTCTACAGGCAACGCATTGGCAAATTTATTGATCTTTGACTTTTCATCTGGTAGAAGATGAGGAACAAATCTCATTTTATCTGTAAATTTAGAAATGAGATCCTCCACCGGTTTGTCACCTTTATGCAGAGCCCTGAATTCATCCTCCATACGTTGCATATCGTAGTCTGAACAGTACTTTCGTCGTATTCTTTCTTTGAATCCTTTCCACGTCAGAGATTCTAGAATATCTGGTGCCACAGAATCTACCACAGTATCCCACCAAGTTAAGGCACGCCCCCGAAACATCCGTTTAGCGTATGTAACCTTTTTATTTTCCTCACATTCACTGGATTCAAAGACATTTTGCATTTCTCGAATCCATGTTTCAACAACAGAGGGGTCGTTACTGCCAGCAAATGTGGGAGGCTGACAGTTTAGAAAAGATTTGAAACTAGAAGGCTTTTTGATCTCTTTAGCATTCCGCAATACTTCTCGTTCGTTTGCCTCTTTTAGTTGTGCTTCTAAACGCCTGATGTATGCTTCCCTATCCTCGTTACTTGATGACTCAGCCATAGTTTCAACTTACTATATGTATCAGAAGAAAGATGCTTAGTATACTATAGATACATCACTAATTATTTGATGATAATGTTGCACTAAAACATAACAAACATGTAACGTTCGTTCACACCCCAATACCACCCAGGGAACACCCAAAGTAATGGTCGGGCCTGGGTTTGAGATTGAGTACCCATAAGAGTACCCAATTCCCTCAAACCTAGGCTCTGATACCAACTTGTAACACTGCGATTTTCAAGCCAAATTTTTTTTAAAAAAATTAAATTTCGAGCTTTAAAATTGCGTGTTTCGTTTGTAAATAGAATCTTTCCATTACCTGTTTATTCCAAAATATATTGTATTTACAAAAGCAGCGGAAATTATATAATATGTTTACCAAAAGAACTACAAATAAGTTTTCAAAAGCCATATGGTGTTACCGGATTATCAACCAACCATTACTACCTATTATAAACAAAAGCATGCATAATGGTGTTCCCAAAAGCTATGCATACTATCCGGTATATAGCACCCATCCTCACCATCATCTACTAATTACCTGCACATGGGAAGTGTATAGGGGTTAGCTATTAAAGCTAGTGAGTAACTATTAAACATAAGTATCAAAATAGAAACATCATATCATGTAGTAACAAGCAGTGCTATCCTAACACATAACGATGCACTGGTATAGTCAGCAGGAATCACATATTGCAGGGTAGCTAGCCCGGCTCAATGATCCATACTGGGGAAGCCAGTCACATCAACCGCGTCGGTGGGTGAGCAGGTAGCGGTCCACCATTACGTTACGGGAGCACTAACTCCTCGGGATCAGCGGGAAACTGAGAGCCCAAACAATGTTGAGGGACGACATTAACCATGGTTGACGGCACAAGGCCCCAACCGGTATTCACCGTTAATCATGGTTGACGGCACAAGGCCCCAACCCGATCCAGCCACGGCTGACCCCAACCAACAATAACAAAGTGTTGTTCCGGACACAACACATTTGGCTTAGCCATATTATCACATAACACAGTTGGCCTACAAAAGCCCGTAACATTGTTTATCACAAATGACATAGCTAACCCGTCAATTTTATCAAGATTCATTGTTGTCGTGTACATTCCCAAGCTCATAACAAGTTATACACAAGAAATGCTGTTATACATATATATACATACATATATAACATTCCTACTTTGATAATTAAGTTAACCGGTACTCACCTCGGGTCCTTTGCTTAGCAAATGCACACTCCTTTGATTTTATGAAGTCTTGAAAGTATCTAATTAAAATATATATAAATACCATTATTATATAATAATAATTTACTAGCCAAAGACACTTCATGTATAATAAGCTAAAAGCTTACTTACGGGTGTTTATTGAATATTAATCCATACCAATACTTTAGCACTATTAGACTCATTAAAATTACTCTAAAAGTGTAATATTCTCCCAAGAATTCTGCTCCAACTTTAAAACCAAGTATTTGGCTCATTTTGACCAAACGAGTCAAAATAGCCTACTTTTAGACTCTTACGGGATCAACACCAAAACGAAGTTTTTTAAACAAAAGTTCTAAAGACAGAATATTGCCCCTAATATGAAAAGATGATCTGCAAATTTTCAGGTCCTAACTCAAAAAGACGACGAAAGTCAACAAAAGTCAAACTTTCTGAAATTTTGGTATTTTTCACCAATTCGACCCAAACAAGACAATTTCAGTTTCTACATGTTTTTAATGGTCATTTAATATCAAAACATTGTTAAAGACATGTTCATAACTTAAACAAACATTCAATTCAAGATTTTTCCAATTTTAACCTATTTTTATGATTTTTAATCAAATTGTATTAATTTATCCAAATTGACATTTAAGTTGGAATATTTTCAGTTTACTAACATTGTAAGGATCAATTTAAGACATCAAAATCATATCCTTATGCTCATCCACGTTTTTGACCATATAACCTAAATGGGTTTTTCTACCAAAATCACTAATTACTCAATTCTAACATCAATTCTTATGTTCTAATGTATCTAGGAGTTGTATGAACAGATTTCTAGCATCAAATTCGAATTATTGATGTAAATTAAACTTAACCCATTAGAACTTTAAGAACCCTAAAAAGAAGAACATGAACTTACATAAAATTGAATGGTGGAGATGATGATAAGATGAACTAGTGTATAAGAATCCTTGGTTGATGATTTAGGAACCCTAAATTCAGATTTCTTCTTGAGATTCTTTGACTGTGATAGTAAGAAATAGAAAGGAGATGAAGAAAGATTGAGGGTAAGTAATACAGTGAGATAACGTGGGGTAAAGGGAGTTAACCGACTTTGAGATTAATTTCTTTAAAACGCAGGTATTTGTACCCTCTTTTAACTTACAACTTACTAATTACATATCCTATTTATTTAACGGGGATATATTCGGAATCATAATGTTAAATCATATAATATTTTCAATTTTCATATTAATTTCCATAACTTTCATATATTTCTAGTTATCATTATTATTTAAAATTATATATATTCTTTATTAAAATAGTAGAATGACTACGTACCAATTACTCGCGACTAGACCCGATTTGAGGATGTTACAACGGTCCTTCTTGGAATTATGGAGAACAGTCCGTTATACTGGTGGGATGATGAATATCCGTCTGAGGTAGAAGAAACCGATAATGAAAATGAAGAAAATCAAAATGATGAAGAAAACCCTAGATCTGTGGGTGTTCCGAACGATGATGACTGTTCGTCTGAGGTCTATTTCAACCTTTTACCTTACTTTAATATTCTTGTGATTTTAAATTACTTTAATTAAATGGGTGATGCCAAAAATTGATGAATGATGAAAACCAAATGTTTTTTAATCGATGATTGTTGGCTGTTTTTTGTTGCTTAAAAATTCAAATGATGTTGGACTTCAATCCAATGTGCTCGGAACTTGTTGTGCCTTGAGGTGTCATTGGTGAATGCCCTTGATGGATAATTTTTGGGCACTTGTTGGCTCGCAAAATTGATGAGTGTTTTAAACTGATAAATGTAGGATGTTTTCTGATTAATGTTGGGTTAAAATCTGATTTAAAAATCCATATGATGTTGGACTCACAATTGAACAATTGACTAATGTGCTCGGCACTTGTGCCTTGAGGTGTCATTGGTTATTGTTCATACAAGGTCTCTGATGGATTAAAATTCAAATGATGCAAAGTGCTTGATGAATTACATTAACTGCATTTACGATTCTCATTTTACAAAAAGATAACTACTATGATTACATTAACTGCAGTTACAAAAACAGTGAATTGCACAAAAAACAGTTGACTTCTTTGATTTACAGTTAACTGATTTTACCAAAAAAACAGTTAATTACATTTCAATAAAGCATTTCTTCTTCAATTGGTGGGAGGTTTGCATTCAAGTATTCAACGCATTGATTTATAATCTGTTGTTCAACTTGTACATATTGTGGGAGAAGTCCCAACCTTTCCAACCTTACTTTCCCATGATGTGGGATTTTGTAATTGTTTCCACCTTTTACTTTCAAAATTTCAACCATAACATATTGCAATTGTAACCAAGTGTATGTCATAATTTTTGGTTCAAACCTTTCATAAGCATGAGTTACACTTTCAATTAGCTCATCAACATTTTTGGGAAATGTTTGATACACCAAAGCTTGTATTGCTCTAAAAAAGCCTAGATCTAAAACATTCAAATCTAGGGATTGGGGAGGTTGTTGTATGAGTTGGATATTGAATACATTATGTTTTGCTGCTGCATGAATTCCACATCATTCGGGTGAATATGTGGCCTAGCATTATCTTGTTGAATGAATATGTCTTTGGACATATTTATAGGCCATTTACTCATGATAGATGGTATAACACGCTGAATTATCATATCCCTAATGACCTTTTGAGTTATTCTTTCAATAACCTTAGTTTCAATTGGGCCCGCATCTCTGTTTTTGCTTTTTTTCTTGGCTGTTACCTTTTCTACAAATGGGAAAATGTCGTATTTCCCATCATGGATCATTTGACCGTTTGCATTTAAGATTGGTTTAGAAGTCACCCCCATGAACATATCCTTAATATTAAATCTTTTGGATTGGCAACATCTATACGGATCATTTTCTTTTGGTAACAAATAAAATTTTCTTGTATCGGGGCTCAAATAAAACCATTTTTCATCAATATGAATCATGTTGTCGAAATTGATAAATGTGGGTGGTTCTGTTCGTGTGGCTGGATGAATTTGGGATAAAATCCATTTCAACCTAGCAAGCTTGTGTTCGTGTGTAAGACTAGGATGAGTATTGCTTGTATGACTTCTTAATTTTCCCTTTTTGAGCAGCCTATGAACTTCCGTGTGATTGATTTTAAGTGCCCCTGCAAAGCACCTTAAAGATGTCCTCTTGTTTAAAGGGGCTGATAACAACAGATTGTCATCATATTCAATCGGTTTTCACCCAACTTTTTTTTTTTTTTTTTGGTTACTGACATCAATGGCATCACCATTTGATCTTTGTGAAACTGCCTTACTCCATAATCTATGCATTGTTGCCCTATGAACACCATACTTGTTCGCTGTTCTAAGTATAGCAACACGTGGTAGTTTATTGTTTTTTTTTTCATACATAAAAGTTCATCTATTGCTTGCCTTCTTTTATCATCTTTTAATTTAAGTTTTGTACCTGTAATTGTTGCTTCTATTGTTGTTTCTTCTTCTGTTTCAGGGTTCGATTCAGACTCCAAGTGGGGCTCCATTTCGTTAAGAAGATCTTCATAGTAGTCACAAAGTCGACTGCATCATCATTTTGGATAAATCTTTCGGTTGCAGCAGCCATTTTGGAAGATTTGTAGTTTAGGAAAGTAGTTTTTTGTTTTTTAATGAAATTTTCTGTTTTGGAATATACTCTGTAAAATATGGGTGTGTTTGAATTATGGAATGAAGTTGTCTAATTTATAAAACTTAAAATGAGAGGGAAATTGAAATATTGTGTAAATTTTAGGGAGGGAAAATGATAGCTTGCAAAAAACCCTCCAAAATTTAAACTCTCTCTTTCTTAATTAAAAGTGCTTAATAAACTTGTAGGACCCACTTAATCTATCTTAATCCCCACTTAAAAGTTTTGCCTCAAATATCGTGTTTTGAGAAGTGTAGCATTTATTTTGATACGGAGGTAGTAGATAGAGATAGAGAAGAGATGATATTTGTGCCTATCATTTGTGCCTATCCATAGGCCTACCCAGTTCTAAATTTGGCACGTGTCATCCATTAATTCTCTTTCCTCATATCATCCCTTGATTTTGACAATTGTTATGATCAAATTGATACGCACATGAGTAGGACTAAATGGTAGGCACAAATACCATTACTCTATATATATATACAAAAAATTGAGGCTTTTTTTCTTCATTTTCTTCTGCTTTTTGGCAATAATTTCATCTGAAGTAACCTTTTCTGTTGTTGTCATGTGTAAGTGTTGATTTAGGGTATGTTTCAAATCTATAGATAGTACTTACTATCACTACAAGAAAAATCACCAAATGTGACAACAAAAGTTGTTAGTGTAGGCTAAATAGATGATAAAAGATTGAACTTTCATTTAAAAAGTTCTAGCAATAAACTCAGCTCTATCTTCGGTTTTCATTTAGGCAATTTGGTAGAGATACCTCTTAAATTCTAGCCACTTGACGTTGCAAGTAAATGTTACAAATACTGAGGGTTTCAATACACTCTTGTGTAAGCCAATCATCTAACCATGGAATCATTTCCTATTAATTACGAGTAATACAAAGGTTTTCAATAGACTTTATCATTTCGGTGGAGGGTGAGATGTAGCTGGAGATTTGGAACTAGAAATTGTGCAAAACTTTAATTCGGATTCTTGATGAATTTCACAATTTAGTCAAATTGTTTAGAACAATTAGAGATGTACGTGTCGATGAAGAGCCTTCAGAAATTAAAATTAGATTGTTAATTGCGGTAAATGCACCTTTCACATGTGAAAGAGAATTATGTTGTTATTCTAGTCATGATGAAAGAGAATGTGTGATGTAGTAGTGAAAGTGTATAAAGATTTGAGTAGTATAATAGGTTAATTGAAATAGGATGTTTTGCAAAAGGGTAGTGATTTCCACACCATATAAGTTGCTTGACATAAGACAACGAACCACATTTAAAACATATTGTACAAGTCTTGTAATACAGTGGCTGTGACTGATGTATATGTTACTTTATGTAGTGCAAATATCATCTCCCTTTGCAAAAGGAACATTTCTAGTTGTTTGTCGGAATGAGTAAGATTCAAAATTTATGATTTTTTGTTGGGCTATTATCTATGAGAAACATAGGCCCATTTTATAAGGACCAAATTTACAGGCCCACGAGTTGTAGAATGAAAAACAAAAATCCAACCCTCGAGATAAATGGTTTGAATACCCTAAACCCTAATTGTTACTCGTATTATAAAAGCTCACTTCTTCACACATAAACCCTAGCAAGTAGCAACAGCTGAACCAGACGTAAACCATTTCTTCATCGCAAACATGAGAGCTCCAATGAGAGGAGGTATGTTTAATTTCGATTTTCTCTACTTCACTGCTAACAATCTATTTCGTTTCGTAACAAGCGAATGTGTTATTGTTTGATTTACAGGTCGTGGTGGTGGCGGTTTCAGAGGTGGCCGTGGCGGAGATGGAGGCGGCAGAGGCGGAAGAAGTGGTGGTAGAGGATTCGGTGCCGGCGGCGGCGGAAGAAGCGGGGGACGCGGTGCCGGAAGAAGCGGCGGCCGTAGCGGCGGTAGAGGACGTGGCAGAGGAGCTCCTGGAATGAAGGGAGCAAGTAAGGTTATCGTTGAGCCACATAGACACGATGGTGTGTTCATTGCTAAAGGTAAAGAAGATGCTCTTTGCACCAGAAACTTGGTTCCTGGTGAAGCTGTTTATAATGAGAAAAGAATCTCTGTTCAGGTACAAGTTAATTTCAATTAAATCAAATAAATTCATGTTAATTGCTTTGGTTTGACATACATTGATATGATTTGTGTTCAGAATGAAGATGGAACAAAGATTGAGTACAGAGTATGGAATCCATTCAGGTCAAAGTTGGCTGCTGCTGTTCTTGGTGGAGTTGATAACATTTGGATGGTAAGTTTTGTTTATTTACAAAAAATGATCTTAAATTGGTTCATTTTTAGTAAAATTGTTGTAATTTGTATTACTTTTAATGGTTTAGAAACCTGGATCGAAAGTGCTATATCTTGGAGCTGCATCTGGAACCACTGTTTCTCATGTTTCTGATCTTGTTGGCCCAGTAAGTGGTTTGTTTAATTATTAAGTAGTGTGATTAATTACATACTAAATATGTGTATTTTGGTTATGATTAGACTGGAGTTGTGTATGCTGTTGAATTTTCACACAGAAGTGGTAGAGATTTGGTGAACATGGCTAAAAAAAGAACAAATGTAATTCCAATTATTGAAGATGCAAGACATCCAGCAAAATACAGGATGCTTGTTGGCATGGTTGATGTTGTCTTTTCTGATGTTGCTCAACCTGATCAGGTCTGCTTTTTTTTTTCTCATTTTCCACATTATTTGTTTAATTTATTAATATTTTATTTTTAGTCTATGCATGTTCGTTCTTTATTAGTTCTGCGTTTATAATTTATGTTTATTATAGTTTTCAGAATAATCATGTGGCTTTTTCTATGCTATGTTTTGGGTTCTATTCCAGAGTAATATGTACGTTTTTTAAAATATATTTGGCTTGCACATGAGTCAGTTTTTAATTTTAGTAATACTTTCAATTTTAAAGTTTTTTATTTTTATTTTTTGCTTTGCATTACAATTACAATATAGCATATGATGAGCTACTCGGATTCCCCTTCAGGACATCTTGGATGATGCTAACCCGAGTTTCTGATGCGCTTTTTGACATTTGGTTCTCTATTGTTTGTTTTCGTTTTCGGTTGTTTTTTTAAAAAAATAATTTGTAAATTTTTTTGGACCTCGAAGTTTTGTTGTTTTTTTAAGTCAGAATTTTTAAAGCAAAGTTTAGTATGAACTATTTAGTTTTTAATGCATTATCAAGATCATTTAATCTGATTTCTCTGCTCTTTCTTTTTTGTACATTTTCTCTTATCTTTTTTTTTCATATACTATATTGTTTTTAACTATGATTACTGCTAATTATACTCCATTTCTAAATATACCATTTTACAGGCTAGAATTCTAGCACTCAATGCATCCTACTTCTTGAAGTCAGGAGGCCACTTTGTTATATCCATCAAGGTTAGTTTTTTTAACTCCATTTATTTTTCTCATCTTTATAATAAAATTATTTAAAATTATAAATCAAAATTCAACAATTTTTTTATAGGCAAACTGCATAGATTCTACAGTTCCAGCAGAAGCAGTATTTGCATCAGAAGTGAAAAAACTTCAAGCAGAACAATTCAAACCAATGGAGCAAGTGACCCTTGAACCCTTTGAACGAGACCACGCTTGTGTTGTTGGAGCTTATCGTGTTCCCAAGAAACAAAAAACCGCTTCATAATTTTTAGGCTCGTTTTGCTCCATGTTTGTGTTTGTTTTGTTATAAGAATATTAATTAATGCTGTAGCAAAAAACATAATTTTGAATTTTAGATCTATGTTAACATTTTGTGTGATGTGAGCAACCACATTTTGTTTAATAGATCAATTTTTTAAGCTGTAGTAGTGTTGGCTAGAAGTGGTGACTATGTTTTTTTGTCAAATTTAGCTAGTTATGTAGGTGTTAACCGTGTTATAGTTGGTTGAATTGTATAAAAACTTGTTTTACTAAAAAAAATTAGCCAAATAAAATAAATAAAGATTCTTAATAGGTTTTAGAATTATAGAATGATGATTATAAATAGAGTAGTGATTTTCACATCACAAAAGTTACTTTACATATGACTATATATAATATTTAAAACATATTGTACAAGTACGGTAAAGCAGGTTGTGTATAGGTTACTTTATGTGGTGTGAAAATCATTATCCTTATATACAGGGTTTGCATTTTTTCGATATTTCATGTTGTAATTATTTGTGTATATTTTGGCTTTTGTAAAATATTTACATAAATTTTGCATCACAAACTAGTTCAGATACTGTCTGTTTTTTTAGTCTGTTTTTTTTCATCTTGACATGTTTTATTTTTTCAAATTTCATAAAATCATAACATAGGATACATGCTTGTGAAAGGAAGAAGTTTCTCTACTTTAGGTAGAATTACAAGTGTTTATTAGTTTATATATCTCTCCCATATATCTCATTTGAAAAGATTGATTATCATTATTGTTGTTACTTGATAAACTTATAACGTTGATGTTAGTGCTATTAAAATTTTATACTTATTAGATATGTTAGTGCTATTAACAATATTATTATGTTTCCTTTAGTTGCACAAAGATAAATCCTGTATGTCTTTTTATTAAATTAAAATTGAATTAATTGATTAATTAAATAATGAACAATTTTCAAAACAAAGTAATAATTAATTAATTAAATGAGAGGAAGGTTTGTTATTTAAAGTTTTTAATATTTAAGATAGAAAGATCTAATTATTTATGTATCAGTGGAAATTAGTTTTCCAGCATTTACTGGTACGTGTACGTATTTTAAGGTTTTGATTTTTGAGGAATGAAAATCTAAGGTTAAAAAAACGCGTCATGTAAAGTGACGGTATAATCAAGCCTTTTTTGAAACGGTTATTTTTAAAAAATACCAGTAAAAAGCTAGAAAACGAACAATTTAAATGTTATGCTACTAAAATATGTTTTTTAACCAATCTAATCAATTAACTTTAAACTACGATTACAAATCCAATAGAACGCATACTCTTTCATAAGATCTATTAATAATTCTTTTCAGACCTCTTTATTTTTAAAAAACACGCATTCTCGAGTCTCCAAAGCATCCATATAGTAGTTAGGAAAACTGCTTCAATTACCGTCTTCGTTTTTCGATTCCTTCAACACAAATCGACCCAATCCATCAACTCACCAATAACTACTACATTCGACGGCCCTAAGGGTTTTTTTTGTCATAGGAAATATCTTTGCACTATGTTTTATTTTTTTAATATAAATTAACGTCAAATATAAAATTAATATATTTATTTGAAAGTTATGCCATCGTAAATAAATTTGAACATATTTTTTTTCAATATAAATTAATCTTGAGTGTTGTATGAATATCCGTAAACAATTATTTGGGTATTAACTGAAAATTATCCGCGACATCGTGCAGATAGCAATCTACTAGTTATAAATGAAAACCATTTTTCTTCCTCCGTGTCACAATAAGGCATGTTCCATAAAACACGTCCTAACAATATAGAGAAATATTTAAGTATTTCATCGGTTACTTGTCATCCTTGTTCTCATAGGATTATTGACGAGTTCCACGAAAAAGAAATATGTGTGGCAAGAATTTGTCAGTTTTTGTCAGTATGGATAAGAATGATGTAGTGCTAATGTGACAAACTGATAAGTTAGGGATGAATTAATCGTTTAAAAAAGCCTAAATTGTAACACCTCAATTTTTAAAACATCATTTAAATCATATTTTTAAATAAAAATATTACAATGTCCAATATCCCAAAATACGGTTTAACAAAAACCATTAAAAGTTTATCAGAGTATTAAAACCGGTGTTACAAAACAATATCATAACCATAGGATAAACGGGATCTACCTACGAGCTCCCAAGCTGATCAACACTAGGCCACTTCTAACGGGACCTTCTAATCCAACGATCCTGAACCTGAGTACATAGCAAAAAACAAAGTAGTACGTGAGACAAAATAGTCTCGTGAGATACATGGGTTTTCGACCCATTCTCAAAAGGTTTATAAATAATACAGTATTTATAACAATATAGGTACTTATCTTTTATCAACTTTATAAACTCATATATCATTTTCTACTCATTTAATTTGTACAAACCAATAAGCTTACCATAAGCTTATTCAACATTTAATCACATACTTGTAAGCTATCTCCAAGCTCACACTTTTCTTTATCACATATGCAACGGACCTCTCCGAAGCCAACTCTCCCGATATGGGACGTCATAGGTAAACTATCAAGGTAATTGGGAACCCCCATCTTACCGAGATTCATAAGCTCTCACCGTTTCCGGGTCGTCATGCTCACCCAACACTGGGTGTCGTAAACTGTGACATTCTACTCTTTGCGCAGGGAGGTACCACCCCAAGTAGACGTCTCATGCTCCCCCATTTCTGGGCGGTCTTATTCCGGATATCTTATTCATCACATATGAGCCTCGACTCCATTCATCAAATTCATCTTTAATTAGAATACACCTATTCTAATTATCACATCATTCTCATTACTTAATCATTCTCATTATTGACTTTAACAAGTCCTTTAATAAATAAACTATATTTATTATTTATCAGAAATCATATTACTTTAATTTTACTTTGACTAGAACACTTATCTCTTACTAGTCACTTTATACTTATTCTCTTAGTATTTCAATATCTACTTTTATTAGTATAATATACTACTCGATACTCATTACTTAACAATCACCGTCTCAAGCTTTATTAATACATATTATTAATAAACCGATTATCAAACTCTTTTAAATCATTATCTTCATTCATACATCTTATTTTCAAAAACTCAATAATTACCTTTCATTATCAAAATCTCTTTAGCAATCATTAGTCATTTAGACATACTTAAATAGTCTACTACTAGCATTTTCTCATCTTATCAATCATATCTTTATTAAAAACATTTATTAATAAAGACTCCTAATACATCATGGTTTTCAAAATCATTTGCTATGTACTCAGTAAAAGCCTCATGTACTCACCTTAGCCAATCTAAATCCAAACCGTGTTTATCAACACGAATCCTTGCTCTCCAACTTGTGAAATAGCACCAATCTTTAGGTCTTCTTGACCTACCATTAATATTATCACAATAACTAGTTATTATCCATAACTAATCACTAAACAATCCATATCCACATTCCTAACCACCAAGTTAATCCAACTTGGTGGAAATCTCAAACCCTAGTTCAAGATTCCATCAATAAACCCAAATCCAACTTGTACACATCGATTACAAGCTTATAATGAGTGTTCTACACCCATGTTTAGTCATCTTCTCCAAAGATAACTTGGTAGGTTACCCAAACCACCAAATTTCCCCAAATAAAGTTCATAACTAGCTAGATAACATCAACAATAAAGAAATCTTACCTTTGATGTTTGGATCCTTCACGATGGTGAAGATTTGAGCTCAAGAACACCAAAATCGCCTCTTCTCTCTCTAGAAGTCGGCTGCACAAGAATTGGGTGACAAATGAAGAAACCCTAGCTCAAACCCGATTTATTCTGCCAGATAGGAGTTCGCGCCGCGAACCCCCTCTTCGCGCCGCGATCTATCGCGGGGATGACGTCATCGAGCCGCTCAAACCCAAGTTCGCGACCAACCTCGCGACCAGTTCGCGTCGCGAACTCTTGTTCGCGTCAGTCCTCGCGTTCGCTAACTTCTCGCGATCAAGCCCCCGAGTTTCTGTCCAATGTTCGCGAACGCGAACTAATGTTCGCGCCGTGAACCATGCTTGGCAGCTAAGGCTGCAATTTTTGTTGTCCAATTCGACCCGGTTTCGACCTTAACCATATCAAACGGTGTCCAAATGACACGAAACCAAATTCCACGTCTTTTAAACGATTTATCCTTATTTATCATATTTTTCCCATAATTTATTTGATTCAAAATTTCGGGTCGTTACATAAATGATACATTATTGATTTCATGCTTTATGAGATAAAATATTCTAATAAAAGTTATTATGAATTAATGTAGATGGTAGAGGATGAGTTATATCTATTTTAAATAAAATGACATTTGATATTGACGTTTTTAGACACATCCAATCCCGTCAATATCGCCTATTTTGAGTACGTTTTGTAAGTAAATGCATGTGATATTACTCAATATAGTGTAGGTTTTGTATTTCAGGTGGCACGTTAGAAACGAGGTCGAAAAAGAGGCAAAAGAGAAAAAAAAATAAAGAAATTGCAGAAGCTGGAGTTCGCGCCTCGAACTTGGACGCGAACTCCTCACGATCGAGGGCC
Source organism: Calendula officinalis (assembly GCA_963853835.1). NCBI lineage: Eukaryota > Viridiplantae > Streptophyta > Magnoliopsida > Asterales > Asteraceae > Calendula > Calendula officinalis. The sequence continues at coordinate 48,301,310 of OY970829.1, read as the reverse complement.
AAAGTTTCTGGTTGATTTTCACGTTCGGGAATTATAGCTCGCGATCTCCAATTTCCCGTATTTAGTAGTTCGCGACGCGAACTTCGCGTCCAGAATATATTAAATCGCACAACAGGTCATTAGAGCAGTTATCTTTTTCCCTTGTACGTTTTTTGGCAGTTGAGGACGAAATTCAGAGCAGTTTTTCAAGGATTTCTTCAAGTTTACAAGCAATCATTGATTCTCTAACACTTTGGATTAATTCTATGGTTGTAATTCTACTCTTGATTTCTTCTTTGTTGATTCCTAGCATGTATATGTGCTAGTAATCTTTCATATTCACTATGTTTGGATGATTCTAGGGTTAAGTATGGTTTATTTTTAGGATTTTGTTATTGTTCATACAATTGTTGGTTTTGAATTACTCTTCTTGGTTATTCTATGAATTTTCATTTATCTATCGTTTGTGATTGATTCAATTAGGTATTGACAACATTTGGTTCAATTGATTACTTCCCCAACTTTTCACTTGTGACCTAGTTGGTAATCCACTAGAAATAGGGATAGAGACAAGATTCTAATAAGTTAGATTAAACAAGAAATTCAACCCTAGTAATGAGAATTCTAGGTTAGAAGACTTAGGTAATTCCAAGTCGGTGATATCAACAAGTAGATGTGTGATTAATTATAACTTTTGAGAGAAGAAATTCCTATTAGTTGTAATTAGTTTATTAAATGGGATTGAGAGAAATCTAATACCGTGACTTTTAGAACATTAGCTTAATTGGGTCTTAGCAACCATACTTAGAAGTAGATGAATACATACATAGTGAATATCCTTTAATCATCAAACAACTTCCAAATTACGTTTTAGTTATTTTCATTAAACAATTTATTAATTACAAGGCACAACAATGAAAACCAAATTTACAAACATTTTCTTGATTAACTCTTTAGCTTACTTTTACTTGATTACATAACCGTTCCCTGAGGATTCGATAACCCGAGATACTTGCCTAATCTATATTACCCACGATTAGGTATACTTGCCTATGAATGTGATAGTCTAGATTAGTGGTATTTAGGAGACATAATTTTATAACTAGATCTTACACATCAACATTTAAATGTAATTGTTTATTTAAAATACTCATTTCACTTGAGTATATCATTTGAGCAACTTTTCAATAAAAATAAAATATTAATCATTTGAGTATCTCATCAACCTTCACTGCATTACCAAATTCTAATTTAAAAATACGGCATGTCTGATATATTGATAGGGAGAAATTTAAATAAATGAAATAGACAGAAAAATAAAATGATGAGAAATAAAATGAATTCTACGATTTGTAAAGTCAAAGAATTGATATGAGGAATTATCTAGAAAAATGAATTTTCTTGTTTGATAGCAAAATTAGAGAAATAAAATGGCTTTAAATTACGATAACAAAAAATCACAATATCAAAACCAGTGAATTATCGTAACAAAACTGACTATTCCTTTAACAAAAATTTCAATTGACACCTTATATATTAGCCAACAAAAATTTCAAGCACAAGAGCACCAATTTCTTTTTATAATATATATGTGGTTCTAGGCTAACTTTAGTTCTTACATTCGTGTTTTAATAAAATAGTCATGTAATATAAATATATGTGACTCATAAAATAGTCATGTAATATAAATCTAATTGCAAAATAATAAAACAAAACATGAAAATAGTCTTTAATTAAAGGATACGCACTAGTGTTAACTAAATTAAACGGAGAAATCGTTTCTATACAAAAACTCATTTCTCCACAATCCCCCATAAAGGAAATCAAATTTTAAAGAAACTGATTTCTCAAGAAATCCATTTCTCCGTGTTTCTTATTTCTTAGCTTAACAAACAAAAGAAATACTCCCTCCGTCCCACAAAAAAGTTTACATTTCTCACTAAACTTTTCTCTAACAAAAAAGTTTACATTTCTCAAATTTAATGAACCCCACATAATAAAATATTATTATTACTAAGAACCCCACCATTAATATCCAATAACTATATTTCTCTCTCCAATCAAACCATATATTTTAATAAAAAGTATTACTATGACCCCACCACTAACTATCACCTAAAATCATGTGCTTAAGAGAAATGTAAACTTCTTTGTGGAACGGAGGGAGTATATCATTTTCACTTTTTATATTTCATTTCTCTCTACTGAACATATCCTATTAAATAAACTGATAACGATAGTTTAAATGCATATTTAAAAGGGTAAAAAAAAGAAAGTCGATAGTCGATAATGTATAGTCTGTATTAGGATCTAAGTTTCCTTGTACACGCAACATCCTCTCAACTAACCTAACCGCTACTTGAATAATCAGCATCATATTTCTTTTTCTTCAGATATTATTGTATCTTGCTTAAAAATTATTATTTGTTCGTTGATATTTTGAATATAATTTTTCATAATTAACATTGCGTAAAAATTATTATTTGTTTGTTAATATAAGTGATATTTTGAAATGCATATCTATAACATTGTAAAGGCTGTTAAGTTCGTAAGTAAATAAGTAATTATGAAAAATTTAGAGTCCTTGAATTGTTTGGTAATTGTGATTTTAAAATACACTCGAATCTATATATAATCATACTAGTTTCATAGCTTTATATATAACCATACTAGTTTCATAGCTCATCTGGATGGTCAAGTAATGAACATATAGTTTAATAGGTCAGTTGGTTAAAACAGTGTGTTAGTAACACAGATGTCACAACGTTCAAGTTTTGCATTATACATATTTTTAATATCAAAAATCTGTTCCGAAATAATAAATGTGTTGGCTGAAAATTAAGTTTTACTAATTTAAAAAGATTTTAAATGAATTAAATATAAGTACAGATAAAAGATAGGATAACTGTAACACTAACTTGTTTTACATTCTTTTTAGCACTTTTCTTACTTGGATGTAGTGGTAATCCAAATGTTTTCTGGTACGTAGGAGAATTGTTTTCCTAGTAAGTTTGCGTAGCAAATATAAAATGGAAAGATTCCAAAAGAACCTTCAATGGAAATCTTTGAAATGTGAAAGAAGAAGAGAACAATTCAACAAAGAGCCATGGGACCCAAAACGGCGCAAACCCTCGTACATCACAACCTTTGACCCCCTTTTTTAGGATGGATTTTGACCATAGGAAATTAGGAACATACATGTTCACAGTTACAAACAAACCTATTAGTATTCACATTTTCGGTAATCTTTAAGAAATAAATTTTTAGTTTTTGAGTTTCGTCTTAGTAGTAGAGATGAGAGAAAATTGGGACTTAGGCATCTTATCTTACTACCTAATAAAAGATTAAATTCATAACAATAGTTACTAGTTACTCAATTTCACTCTAAACAGCACATTTGGTGATAACTTAATGGTAAGGGCGTTTGAAATAATCTCTTATAGGTTATGGGTTCGATCCCTGTCCTATTTAATATTACCAGACGGCCAGGAGAATGTTTACAAATGACCACGATAACGGTTAGACGGCGTACGTTACGAAAAAAGCTCAGGCCTGAGGAGTCCATTAAAAACAAGAATACCCTTAATTAAAAAACTCTAATCAGCCAATCAGAGTCCATCATTTCACTAATTCCGCCTCAAACATTTTTTTGATGACATCATCTTTTTTCATTTTCTTTTGCAATTTCTTAGCTTTTACATGATACACCGCTCCCCAAATTTTTAACTGGTGGAACGAATCATCAATTAATTTCTTAATTTTAGGTTTTAAAACATTATTAGTTAAATTGTTGTTTATTTCTATGAATGTTGCTTTGTTAGATTTTTGCTATTTACAGAATTCATTTCTAATATTTAAAAGTTTATGACTTACTTAAAAAATAGATTTATTCTCGCAAAAAACATAAATTAAATGACAATTCTACCACTAAATATAATTTTGTTTAATTATGAAAATCTCAAATTTAAATGTAGGATCGTCCATTTTTTTTTTAAGTTTCCTTGCAAGAATAAATTCATTCTTTGAGGAAATAAACAGTCATATTTAAAAGCTAGTGTACTGTTTCAATCTAAATTATGAAATTTATGTACACGAATGCACCAATTGCTCGATAAAATGCTTGAACATATTTTTTTTATTTTTTATCATAGTGAATATATTGACATATTGTTTTATAGGTTTACTTTATTTAACATCATCAATTCGTCATTATAAGGAAACTAATGTTATTGTAAATAAATTAAGATTATTATATTTTGTTCATAATCAAAGATAAAGTAATAACAAGCAACAAAATTTTCTAACTTTTTCTTTGAAGTGAGGTTCATATGCATCCAAGAATTTGTAGATACAATTTATATTGCATTTAAAGTCATCAGTTATGTTATTGTTGCTCGGAGAAGTTTGCTCGTTGACGCGATCAAAGAAGTGACGTATCTTTGGATTTTTAATCGTAGGTCAAAAAATTTAAAGTTAGTTGGGCCGAATGACTTATTTTACCATGTAATTGTTGATTGTTTGTTTTTGAACTTTGTTTTTGAACTTTGTTTTTCTAGCTTTGCTAGTTTATTGTTAATATGAAAGCTGTTTCAATAAAAAAAATAAAAAATCATCAATTATGTCAATTGCATTTTTAGCCTTAATAGGTTTTTACTTCAGAACTGTTGAACATTAGGTCTAAGAAAGAAAGAGGTAAGTGAATCTCTTGCCTTTTTAAGCTTCAATCCAAGGATTGTTTTATCCACACTTGTATTGAATCTTTAATTGTTTTAAATGACTAAAATTTATAAGCCACCTGTGATTTAGAAAAATAATTTATGAAATCTTCTATAAGACAATTACGATTTATTACGAGTTATAAGTTATTATGATAATAACAATGGACTGAATTAGCAATGGATTCATGTCATGGATCTTTAAATACATTTATAACTAGGTTCCAAAATGAATATTCTATAACTAAATTATTTCACTTGTCCGAATATGTATTCCATCTAAAGAAATCGTTCTTGTTTTCCAACGAGTATCGAAGTATATTTTTTAATTAAGATTAAGATTAAGATTCAATTGTTATTGCTTTTAAATTATTTATCTTGTATATATTAATAAAAGAAGATATATGTTCATTTTATTTTATATTTTTAAAATTTCAAAATATAATATGAAATGCATGAAATTGCATACTCTATAAAACTTACACAAATTAAGCGACATAACTGACATTTATAATTGAACATCAAGCGATATAATTATTTGTTACTTTATGCAGGTACTTGATTGATAAATTTACAATATATATTTCATAAATATTTAATATTTTTTTTAATATATTTTAATTTTCAACAAATATTACAACGTTTAGACTGCATTACTTATTTTTTTCATAGTGTAATTAGTTAAGAAAAAAATGTAATATTAATTTATACAATAATGTTTTATAAACAAATGTATATATGTAGAGAAAGTAGTATATATTGAATATATTAAAGATGAAATTATAATAGCAATAAAATTTAGGGGCTAAATTGAAAATTTAGTGAAGAGTGAAAATTGAACCAGTTTATCATTGATAGGTAAGTTCAAACATTATTCTAAACATGGAAACATTAAAGATGAAATTTTAATAGCAATAAAATTTAGGGGCTAAATTGAAAATTTAGTGAAGAGTGAAATTTCAATCAGTTATCATTGATAGGTAATTTTAAACATTATTGTACTATTAATACATTTACCATTCAAATTTCCGTTAAAAATACTATTCATAATTTTAAACCGCGTTAAATCTTCAATTGCTAAATATTGAAATGGAGGAAAACGGCGTTAGCTCTTCAATAGCCAAATGTTGAAATGGAGGAAATGTCTAGAAACAAGTAAACAAGTGCTGCAACTCCATATATCTTCAATTATTTAAAAATATTAAATAATAAAAGTTTAAAATATAATTTATTAAAAAAATATTTATATGCATATATATTATAAATAATAATAATAAAATAATAATAATAATAATAAAAGGTTAAAATTTATGTAATTATCCAATGATCAAAAAATCTCACCATATATAAAATACTCCGTATGTGATTAATCTGACCATCGATTTGGTTAAGATGTGTCATATGAGACTATACAAAAATTAAGGATTACTTTGAACAATTACCTATAAACCATACATGTAACATGAAAAACTTCTTATTATTTTTGACATTTAGCAAAAATGAAATTCATATTTTGTAATATGATTTATAACAAGTGAACAAAAGTTTTAATGAGATTGAAATAAATCACATATTCATATTAAAAAGTTTTTCCTATAACTTTTGGATTAATAAATCCGCAACGGAGTGCGGACTTATTACACTCGTTTTAAACATTGATAGGTAAGTTCTTGGGCCACGGCTTCAAAACAAAAGATGTTTCTATTTAAAGTTGATTTTGAAAAAGCTTTCGACTCAATTAATTGGGGTTATCTTGACTCCATTATGGACCAAATGCATTTTGGTTGTAAATGGAGAGGATGGATTCGTGGGTGCCTATCTTCCTGATATGCCTCGGTTCTAATTAATGGGTCGCCGGCTAAAGAATTTCATATCGAGAAAGGTGTTCGTCAAGGTGATCCACTATCACCTTTTTTATTTATCATTGCAATGGAGGGACTTAATGTTGCAATGAAATCGGCTTGCGAAAAGAATTTATTTCAAGCGCATAAAATCGGTCCCAACGGTTCCAAAATTTCTCACTTACTTTATGCGGACGACGCATTATTCATTGGTGATGGGTCCGATTCAAATCTTGCTAACCTCGCTAGAATTCTTAAATGTTTTAATGTTTCTTCCGGGTTAAAAGTTAATTTTCATAAATCAAGTCTATATGGTATTGGCATCTCGGCATCTTTATTAAACAATTGGGCAAGTATTCTCCATTGTGTTACGGGTAATTTCCCATTCAATTACCTTGGGGTTCTGGTGGGTAGTAACATGAACCTTAAAAAAAATTGGGTTCCGATTATTAACCGTTTCAACTCTAAACTCTCGGTTTGGAAGGCAAAAATTTATCTTTTGGTGGAAGGCTCACACTTGTCAAGTCGGTATTAAGTAGTTTACCTCTTTACTACTTTTCACTATTCAAAGCCCCCGGTTGTGTTATCGACAATCTTGAACAAATCCGTAGGAATTTTTTATGGGGAGAAAAGAAAATTAGTTGGGTGGCTTGGTCCACCGCCTTGGCACCTAAACAAAACGGTGGTCTTGGCATAGGTTCTTTAAAGGCTCAAAACCTTGTACTTCTTTCAAAATGGTGGTGGAGGCTTCGAGATGGTAAGCAATGTATATGGAAAAATGTTATTTCGGCCATACACAAATTGGGCTTAAAACCGATCAACAAAATGGTAGCAAGCAACTCAGTGGGTGTGTGGTGCAACATCTCATGGGCGGATTCTGAGTTAATTAAATATAATCTTAACTTTTTTGATGCATTTTCCCTTCAAGTAGGTTCGGGCAATTCCTTTCTATTTTGGAAAAATCGTTGGTTGGGCGATACCACATTACAGGAGAGATTCCTGAATCTATACTCAATTGAAAAAAAGAAATCATGTTTGGTGTCAGATCGTATATCGATGTCGGGTTTGAAGTGGGATTGGAAAAAGGGGCTCAACAATCTGTCACTAATAAATGAATTCACGTTATTGCTTCATCTTGTTATCGATATAAGATTAAGCACATCACCTGATCGTTTAGTTTGCAAAGTCTCCAATGATGGTTTGTTTGCGGTTCATCACATTCGTAGTTGGTTTGATCAAAACATCACCACCACCGGGTACGTGAATATGCCATGGTTAAACATTGTTCCAATCAAAGTTAATTGTTTTGTTTGGCGTGTGGGGTTGGGTCGGATTCCATGGGCGACGTCCTTGGTCCGTCGCGGAGTTAATATTGATTCTGTTACTTGCAAAATTTGCAATGGTAGCGATGAGGTTGATCACGTCTTCCTTAGATTCCCGCGTTCTAGAGAAGTATTAGGTTGGATTTTTAGATGGTGTGAAATTCAGACGCCTATTTTCTTGAGGTAACTAATCTCATCGAATTTGGTGCTTCATGGGGAAATTGTCCCAAGAAAAGGAAAGTCTTAACTACAATTATACAATGCCTAATTTGGTGTATTTGGAAGGCAAGGAACGACGTGGTGTTCAACAACATTCACAAGTCTTTTTCGGCGATTGCGGGTGACATCATTGAGACATCTTTTTTGTGGTTGAAAAATAGGAGTAATTTATGTTGTAATTTGGTCGATTGGAGTATCTCTCCGTTTTCATGTTTGTTGTAATTGTTCCCCCGTCTTAGCTTCTTGCTATGTTCGGTTTTTTATATATTATTTGTCGTTTCAAAAAAAAAAAGAATAAAGGGAGTTGCCATGTTTCTTGTCTACATCCTTTCGCCCTTGGATCAAAGCTTTACCAATCCATCCATACTTTAGGGGGTGTTTCTAAATTTTAAACAAACTCCGTTATTTTTTCAAACTCCGTTATTTTCTCAAACTCCGTTACTTTTTCAAACTCCGTTTAAATAATGTAATGAATAATGTCTTGTGTATGCATGGAGATTGTAGTATAGGGTAATATATTTTTTTCAAAAATTTTCATTTAGGGTTTCCAATCATGTTCATGTACATACCGACAAAAGATTTCTTGCTTCACAACCTAAAACACTAGCTAATTTTGTAAGCTTGTCTCGAGTAACTACATTGCTGTAAAGTTACTATGAACAAAGTTGATATGGAAACCCGAAGCTAATTCGAACGCCTTTAAGATTTGCATAAAATCCCTTCCATTTCTATGACTCTATTCAACAATCGAATTGTTATTGTCCGTGAATTTGAAGTGTGGAATTCTCGTAATGTTTATAAATCGGGTCAAATATTTATTATATGCTTTGAATTTTAAGCCTAAAAAGGAAAAGAAAATTATAAGGTTGTAACTCGAGCCTCTCTTTTGTTGCTTTCATGTGGTCGTTGAACATCTTTTCCGTCTATTTCTATGCTTCAGTTTCAAATCTTGCTCCCCACATGCTTATTTGCTTGTTTAGTCTTATCTCTTCTAATTGGTCGGCAAAGAGGGGGAGGGGAGGTTTCGTAATAACAATTATTATATATAAAATCCCGTCTATAGTAGCGTAGCGCCTAACATTTAGCAGGATTCAAAGCTTTCAATGTTTTGATATTTGTATTTTGATTCAAATTAAATAATATGAGAAAAACAAAATAACAATTTAGAAGGCCATACCAAATATTTAGTTGAAGATTTCGAGTCCCAGTCTCTAAGTTTCTGACGAAGTGGCAACGCTTACGCCCCTTTTATTCTAGATGGAATATTTAATTGGACTCTATTTAAGAAACCCTAAGGTCGGTCACGCTTACGCCCCTTTTCTTCTAGATGGAATATTTAATTGGACTCTATTTAAGAAACCCAAAGGTCGGTTGGTATGGGTATAAATTTCCGTGGAAGGGAGGTGGCCAGAACCACAGTTTTGCACGGGAAAGAGGTCCGAAATTCGAGCGAGAGATGACTGTTATGAATGGTCATATTGACTGAATTAATTAAAACAAAAATTCCCCCTATATATACAATTATACAAACACAATATTATTCCAACAAACCACAACTTAACTATCACACTTCAAACCACAACTACAACACAAATAATGGATCATCTTGGTTCATCATCTGAAGAGGATGACTTGTTTTTGCTGACAATATATGAGGACATCATCGAAGCTGAGCAAGACGATGATGATGTCGCCTTTGACACAAGAACTGCGAAGATGAACAGAAATCGAGCAATTCGAGTTATGTCTTACGAGTCATCCCCTAATTCTCTTGACGAGTACCTACACATGTCTGAAAGAACTGCTAGGGAAAGTATGTATAACTTTTCACGAAAGGGTTGTAGAATTATTCAGACCTATTTACTCACGGAAACCAACGGTGAATGTTCAACATCTATATGCGGCACATGAAGATAGACATGGTTTTCCTGGAATGCTTGGAAGCATTGATTGTACGCACTGTGATTGGAAGAATTGTCCACAATCATGGAGAGGTGAGTATACTGGAGGACATCGTGGAGTTCCATCGTTGGTATTAGAAGCCGTTGCGTCACAAGATTTATGGTTTTGGCATGCTTACTTTGGGGTTGCTGGTTCTAGTAATGATATTAATGTGCTTGATCAATCACGAATTTATCTGGAAAGGCACCTGATGCTCCTTACTTGGTGAATGGCAACCAATATAAATTCGGTTATTACCTTACCGATGGAATATATCCTCGTCATGCCACATTTGTGAAGGCCTTCCGACATACATCAGAGCCAAAAGACCAGTTGTTTACCAGAAAACAAGAATCGGCACGTAAGGATGTGAAACGTGCTTTTGGAGTTTTAAAGGCGAAGTAGCACATTGTGAAAAACGATGCGCGTCCATATGACCTAGAAAGATTAAGATATATATTATGTATGCATGTGTTATAATGCATAATATGGTTGTGGAATAGAAAGGTCGGAGTATTTCACCTTATTTGGCGGACGGTCCCCGACATGCGTTGTATATACCGGGAACGCCAGAATATTTGCATAGGGTTGTTGAAATTCAAGACCATACATCACACGAATAACTTCGACACAACTTAGCAGATCATCGCTACAACAACGCAAATGCCGACAATGAAGACTAATACTTTTAAATTTAATTATTGCAATTTTAAATTTAAAGTATTGTAATTTTAAATTTTATAAAATATTAGTTGTATGTAAAATAAATGAAAAAAAAATGGTGAGATGGAAATTAAAATGGTGTGTTGTGGTGTGGTATGGTGAGTATTTCTTGAAAGATGATGTGGTGTGGTGTAGTTGCAGAGGTAGCAGATGATGTGACAAAAAAATTGGTGTGGCTAGTGGTACACAACCCACTAGCTTAATAGTGAGAAACAAGTAAATAAAGGGTAATTGTCTTTAGAGGGTGGGGTATAGTGGCACCCCACCTCGCCAAACACGTGTTTTTTGCATTGTGGCATGGATTTCACTCCACCTAAGCTCCACCACCACACCCCATGGGTGTGAGTGAGAGCATGCGTGGGTTTTGTAATGAAGGATATAGGAAACTTTTTTAAGGGTATTTTGTGAGTAAGTAATATTTTGGTGCGAACCAAATGAATATTGTATGTTAGTTATGATAGATGTAGTATTTGAGGTTTTGAATGTGAAATAATGATGTGACGCTGAAGTGATGTTGATTTAGCAATTTGGCTTGAGCCACCATACCTGATTCTCTTACTTAATTTTTTTTTATGGGACTTTAATGATAATTTTGCTTAAATTTTCCTTTTAACACTACTTAAAAAAATTTGAGCCATTTTACAGGCAACCCGGTGCTATACTACATCCCATATATATCATACCTTAAAGGCTCTAATTAATTAAAAAAAGAAGTTCGAGGATCTTAAACTAAAATTTGGAAACATAGAGGGCTGCCAACGGAGGCGTCGGCTCCTTCATCTCCACAACCGACGAGTAGCCATCCGTTGGCATGGCTCTTTATTTTGGTGAATTCGGTTGGTCATGACGGTTTGAGGAAGAGTTCGGTTGAAGTTTAGGTGGGGTCCAATGTAATTTAATAGATATTTGGTTTTTTTTTGTCTGTATGTATTTTATAATGGTTGACCCTAAAAACTGAAGATAAGGAAGGGGGTATTGTTGGCATGAATATGCAAGTTTAATGTCGGTTGAAGTATAAACTGATGTGATATTGATTTAATAAAAACTAAAGTGTGTATTTATATCATTATTGAGAGTGATATAATGCCTTTTTAAGAAATTTACCATCTTTAATGTTTGACTTTCGGCATGTTAGGCAAGCAAGCATAAAGTGGAAAGTCTTTATAATTCACATAAAATTACTTTCTATGTACTAAATATATTATCCATATTTTTATTTTAGGTGTCTTAAAATAATTGTTCACTCCTAAGTTTTAATCAATCAAAAAATATGTAAATGTGAAAGAGAAAATTTTATTGGTAACATAATGTAATTAATAAACTTTATTAAACTACATATTTTTGTCTGGTATACAATAATATTAAGACAAAGAGAATATTAATTTTAATCATTTTCTTAACTCTACTTTTTAACTCGATCATAAAACATACTCTTAGATACAACAATTATTTATTAAACATGACAATTAGTCATAACTATTTGGGTACCCAACCACCAACTTAAATTGATGGATATTTACTTCATCTATTAAGGGTTATCAACAACAACGATGTAAAATCTTTTCAAATGATAAATATGTTGAGGTAAGATCAAACACTAATATAATTTTGGGTTTTGATAATGACAGTCTTTAAAGCTATTTTTAAGTGCATAAAAGTTGTACATTAGTTTATGGGAGAAAGTGGTTCGGAAAATTCAGGAGTAGTTATACATTGAGTACAAGATTCCAATACATGTCTAGTGACAGCCCTAAGAACTGTTATTATTAAAACTCTAAAATTTTATTATCCTTTTATAGATTAATCTCATAATATAAATTTAATCATATAGTAGATTAGTAGTATTTCTTTTAAAATTTGTCAGTGCTTTTAAAAAACTAATCATATAAATCAAACTATTCTTAATTTTATATCAATATTTTGAACATAAGACGTAACTACAAACAACACCACCAAGATGGTCACTGGTACACGTGTCCAGATGGGGAGCACAACGATACTTTTATCGTGATGGTGTTCGGAATTTCTTAAAATTTAAATTTGTAAGGTTTTCTAACTTGTGCCCCTAGTATATATTTTGTTGCATTCAATTCACTTAATGTTTCCTAATACAATCTTGTCACACATTAATAAAGTTCATATTTCATATTTACAAAGATGTACTCGTATTAAATAGATTTTTAAGTATAACTGAAAAGTCAATGTTATTCAATGCACTTAAACATGTGCCTAGGGGATATATATTAGAAAAACTCAAATTCGTAACAGTCGTTAGAGCATCCCAATGGTTAAGTCATGCAATGACTTATTGTAATTGACAACTAAAATTTCCACTCAAAATTTATAAATAAATTTTCAAAAAAACTTTTGGTCCAATGCATATTAATCTATATAAAGTTTTTTTTTATGTTTTAATAAAGATTTATGGAATAATAAGTTTTTGAAGTAAATTTTTTTTTTTCTAGAATTTCATTTACTTTTAAATGACATACACAAAATATAAAAACTTTAGAAAAAACTTGGATGGAGATGCTATTAGTTTCAAGAGCTTTTTTCAAAAATAGGCCTCATCGGCGTTGTATTTTCACAAATAGGCTTCTTTTTTTTTCAGTTTTCAAAAATAGGCTTTCTGGGGTCGCCGAGGCCGGCTTCCCCGTTAAACCCGGACTCCTCGAGACCGGCTTTGGCATACTTGATGTGACCACTGGATTGGAAGACTCCCCGAGGCCGGCTTCTAAAAGAATGCCTCCCCGAGGCCGGCTTCAGGCATACACAAATCTCCCTACATCTCTTCTCTCTCTCTCTCTTCATCAGGATCAATGGCGTCTATGAATTTGGTGAACTCAGGCCAGTTGTTTTTAATTCGAAGAAGAAAGCTGTTTGCATTCCAGGTCATAAACTTCGTGGGTTCATTCTTTTGGGTTTTGTTATCGTCATCTTCAACTGGTGTTGGTGGTGGTGTTTCTGTTTTTGTTTCAGCATCAATGGCTGATGATGGTGAAGAAGAAATAGAGAGAGTGAGTTTTTTGAAAGAAGAGATGAAGAGAGAGAGAGAGAGAGATGAAGAGAGAGAGAGAGAAGAGATGCAGGGAGATTTGTGTATGCCCGAAGCCGGCCTCGGGGAGGCATTCTTTTAGAAGCCGGCCTCGGGGAGTCTTCCAATCCAGTGGTCACATCAAGTATGCCAAAGCCGGTCTCGAGGAGTCCGGGTTTAATGGGGAAGCCGGCCTCGGAGACCCCAGAAAGCCTATTTTTGAAAACTGAAAAAGAAGAAGCCTATTTGTGAAAATACAACGCCGATGAGACCTATTTTTGAAAAAAAATCTAGTTTCAAGGAATTGAGGGAACTTCATTTGTAACCGTCCTGTCATTTGATCAAATACCCATCCTACCATCTCCATCATGCAAAATCACACGCGCCACTCCACTGCCCTCCATATTTCCCACTATGGGATTCCCAGATTCACAGTTTCACACCCTCTTTTTCCTCCGTGCCAACTAGATTATCAATACCCGACCCGTTTTCACCTTTTAATTTGTAACCTCTTTTATTTGTTAAGATTCATTATATTGTTACAACTTTTGATTTGCTATGAAATTGTATAAAACTTGCTTAAGTTTTTTTTTTTGAGTAAATTACACGAATGGTCCCTGTGGTTTACACAATGTTTTGGATTTGGTCCCTAAGTCTCAGTAATTACACCCGTGGTCACTGTGGTTTACACTTCGTATTGGTTTTTGTCCAAAATCCTAACAGACGTCATATTTGGCTGTTATATATTTACAAATGGCCAAAATACCCTTCACTTTAGAAAAAAACCCCACCAAAAGTAATTGATTTTTTTTATCCTCTATTTGCAGGTTCTATGAGGAAAATTCCTCAACGAATCATGATTTCAATATCGAACAAATCAGTCGACCACAACACTCTTTCAACGAATCAGGTTATATGAATCAGCCAATACCACCACACCCTTTTTATTCGATTCCTTCGACCACGACAACCATCACCGCCGCACCCTTTTAAATCAATTCCGGCGACAACGACAGCCATCACCACCGCACCCTTCTTAATCGATTCCGGCGACCACGACAGCCATCACCACCGCACCGTTCTTAATCAATTCCGGCGACCACGGCATCCATCACCACCGCACCCTTCTTAATCGATTCCGGCGACCACGACAGCCATCACCACCGCACCGTTCTTAATCGATTCCGGCGACCACGAACAGTGATCGAGATTGTTCTTGATCTCGGTTAGAGCCTTATTCCTCTCTGCCAATGGAGAAACCACAGCCGAAGCAATCTCTTCTTTGATAAGCTGAATTAATTCTCCATCTGGTGGAATCACCATTGATGGAATCAAATCAGAATTTGATGAATACAATTTGTTGCATCGCACATTAACTTCCGCAGTAGAAAAATGCTCGTATCACGTGCCTTTACAATTTATACTACGAATACTAACTAAATTTTGTTGATTCTCCCTAAATGGTTCGTATCAGATTGTGATTTAGGGTTAGTTGATTTGGGAGATTATGATTTAGGGTTAGTTGATTTGGGGGATGACATTGTAGAAGGAGTACATGGAAGAAGAGAAGAGAAGAGAGAGTATAAGTTAAGGGGTATTTTAGGCAATTAAAAAAATTTAACACCAGATTTTAACGGCTGTTAGTATTAGGGACTAAAACCAATACGAAGTGTAAACCACAGTGACCACAGGTGTAATTACTGAGACTTAGGGACTAAATCCAAAACATTGTGTAAACCACAGGGACCATTCGTGTAATTTACTCTTTTTTTTTTAATCTGGTTTCTGACTCGCTTTTGCGAGTTGATTAATCCCAAGATAATTAATTACTTTGCGGGTAGCCGCTTAACCTGGTTTCCAACTCACTTTTTTTTATGCAATATTAAACTACTCCTCTTTTGATTCATAAACCTTTTAATTGTTTAAAAAGTATTTAATTCTTAGAAACTTTTACAATCATATACTTCATTAATTACTTACAAAATTTGGAAACTTTGAATATTAATTGCTTCATCTTAATTTAACCCGGCCCGTTTGGAAGAAATTAGACAACTAGTTTTATTGACTCATTTGTGTATTTATTCTTTTGAGGTTGAGCGATGTGATATAGATTTGTAGAGGCTTTGAAGCATCGACTCCAACAAATCTTTCTTGGGGTAAATGCGGAATTTGATTGTATGAGCAAAGAACATGACCCACATGGGGAAAATTGATAGATTTCAATAGGGGTGAGCATAAAAACCGAAAAACCGAACCGAAATCGATAAACCCGAAAAAACCGAACCATTTGAAAAACCGATGTCAACGGTTTTGATTTTTAGAAAACCTGAATGTTTGGGGCGGTTTTCGGAGGCATATGAAAAACCCGACCGAAAACCCCGCCCCGCCCCGCCATTATATATCTTTTAAATTTTATAAAAATATTCTTATATGTCATGTTATATTTACTATATATTGTATTTTTTGTATAGATTTGTTTGTAAAAGGAAAGCAACCGTGCAATGAAACTTTTATGGATTAAGACATGGACTAAGATCGTTGTAAAAGATTGTTGGATGATATTCTATTATTAATCTTATTCAAGTTATGTTAGTTAAATTTATTATTATATTATATTAAACTTACTAGTTTTTTTTTGTTTATACCGAAATGTTTTAAGGTTTGAGAGTTTGAATCATAATATTAATTTTTAAGGTAAAAAATTGGTAAATTTAAAGGAAAATAAAAAACCGAAAAAAACCCCGAAACCGAACCGAAAAACCTGAAAACCCCGAAAAACTGAAACCGAAAAAACCGAAACCGAACGGGGTGTAATTCTTAAAACCCGAACTTTCGGGGCGGGGTTTGGTTTTAGTTAAAAACCGCCCCAAACCGCGGGCTCACCCCTAGATTTCAAATTTAGTTTCTCATTTTATTTAAATTTGATAAAATTTCTAAATTCTATATTAATTTATTTTAAATTCGGGACAATTTAAAAAGGTGAATCAACATGTTAACGTTTTGCCTGTTTCATTCAAGGGCTATTCAGGTCTTAATCATTCTTTTAATCCACTCGACAATTTATATATATATTTGTAATTAAATCTTTCTTTCGGCAATTTGAGAAAAATGAGGGCCCTTCAATATTAAAGTTGTTAATGTCGCAACACGTGCTTATTACATCTTCTTTTTTAACTTTTGTTGATATATTATGTTTGTAAAAGTTTCTATAAGCTACTCGTGAATCGTAATTTATCACGGGTTATAGGCTGGTGTAATATATAATACTATGATATGTCAAAATGACTTTAGTTGGCATATTTAATGGGTTAAAAAAGTTGTAGATAACCAAAATGTTTTAGATCGGATACCACAATAAGAAATCACACAACAATAATGACAAATAATAAATAAAACAGGAAAAGCAAACAACACAAGGATCCACTTAACCACAAATTGACTATAAGTAATATGAATACTAAAAGAATGGACGTACACAACACTCTTAAATACCTTCACCAAACACTCTTAAAAGATAGATGCAACAAATGAGCAATGCTTGACATTATTGATCATCCAGAGACTCGCGTATTGGAGAAGCGAGTCTCACGACTCTCGTGAGTCATCTGTTTGATTATTCTCTCATCCTTTCGTAAATCCTTAACCTATAACTCCTATTACCGGGATAGACAAGGTTGCTTATCAAGTTAGAGAAACGTTCAAGGAGGTCCATCATTTTTTGGAAGTTCCAGGGAACAAATCTCCACCATTGATTAATAGGATCTAATGGTCAACATTAATCACATATTTTATACATTGAGGGGTATTTTGGTCATTTTTTAAAAAATAAAAATATTTTTTTTTATTTTTTATTTTTTATTTTTTATTTTAAAATTTTTATTTTTTTTATATTTTTTTTATTTTTTACTATGAAGGGGTATTTTGGTCATTTGGCACTTCAAAAAATTTTCGATTTTTTTTTATTTTAAAATTAAATTTTTTTTTTATTTTTTTATTTTTTTATTTTTTTATTAATTTTTTAATTAAAAAATAATATTTATTTGATAATTACGTGTACAACTTAATCACATGTGATTTTAGTGTAAAATCACATGTGATTTTAATGTAAAATCACATGTGATTTTAGTGTAAAATCAGGTTTTAGTTAAATCACATGTGATTCAGAATGCAATCACATGTGATTCACTTTGTAATCACAAGTGATTCACTATGCAATAACATTACGTGTTATTAATGAAAAATTAATAATTTTAAAAAAAATTAATAATAAAAAATAATTTTTTTTTAAAAAAAAGAATTTTTTTAAAAAAATTTAAAAATTTAAAATAAAAAATAAAAAAAATTCAAAATGACCAAAATACCCCTCAACTAAAAATTAAAAAATTAAAAAAAATAAAAAAAATAAAAAAAATTTAAAATAAAAAATAAAATAAAATATTTTTTTTAGTGCCAAATGACCAAAATACCCCTCTATGTATAAAGTATGTGATTAATCTTGACCATTAGATAATATTGATCAATGGTTGAGATTTGTTCCTCGGGACTTTGTAAAAATCATGGACCTCCTTAAACGCAACTCTATCAAGTTAACTAATTTACCAAGTTAACTTTGATTTACTGAATCGCACATAATTTCTAATCATACCACATTATTTTCAATCATTTTTGAAGTACGAATAAAAAACCATCAAAATGTCATTTTCCAAAGCTTATAATAATTAAAATGAATTGAAATGATGTATAATTACCGAAAGTGATGGCCAGAGAAAAAATCCGCAAACAATCACGAGAATATTGATTAGGGTAAATACATCTGATCAAATGTTCCACTTTTCCCTAATAACCTGAACTAGTAATCCCTCTATTTACATATTTTATTGCGGTCAGTGACCTTGAAAAATTATATAGTTGATGTTGCATGAAACATAAAGAAGGTATGAGAATAAAAACAAACATTTACATTGTATGTATCAAGATTGTGAGTGAGTGAGTGTTCATTCGGTAATAGTTATGCATATATATAAATGATATAAACAAGCAAATGACTAGAGAGAATCAATAAAACATCAACACATGTACTTAGTAGTTGTATCGAGACATCATCTGTTACGTGTATATCAAAATTTTATATCATTTTGTAGTTAAATTATATTATTAGACTACCGTAGTGGTGAATAAACCCAAGTTTGGTTAACGAATTCGGTCAACGCTTTCACATAAGAGCGACATCAGTTTCTCTATTCCGACCAAACACATAAAAACTCCGACCAAACCCTCGTAGTGGTGAACAAACCCATGACAAAATCTTAAAATTAATTCTATTAACACATGTATCACTTATCATGTATAATGTACAAGTCTCTGTTACACACCACATGCAACTTGTATCGGTCTAGCAACCAAACCCACTTGAAAATGCAATGGACGCATCATTGATTAAATTTACTGATGTGTATTTTATTAGGCTATGGGGTATGGGCCATGTGGTGGTGTGGTGGTGTGGTGCCCATGTGGCAACCACCACCCCGTTAAAAGAAAGGGAACACCACCCCCTCACAAGTGGTGGTGTGGTGTGTTGATGGGTCCCACCTTTTGTCTCACCAAAACTTTCACCACGCCCGTGGTCTCAAGTTATAGTGGCCACTCCCGTTAACCCCCCTTCACCACATGTGGTGGGGGGCGGTGTTGCTTTTTTTTTCCCGGTGGTGTGGTTCACTCCACATAGGATCCACCTCAGCACCACCACCACCACACCAAGATACCCATACCGTGTGGCCTTAGACTCCTTTTTGTGCGCAAAACAGATTTAAGGTAACGTGTGAACCAACAATACATTCAATGAACCAAATTTTGAAGGTTGTCTTCGTTTTATTTTCGGTTTAAAAGCCGATTTTTAAGCACACAATTTGAGGTCAATAGTTGATGAAAGTCTATAAAACTCACATTAAAATCAAATTTGATCAGTGTATGTCTGCATTCTTGTTTCTATACCCTTCACTTAGGTTTTTTTTATTGATAAAGTTGGTATGAAATGTTGATATACAGTTTAGGTTTTAAGTTTTATATTGCATTATGTTCGGGTTGATTGCTAGAATTCAAACCCGTAAGTAAGAAATACTCTAAGAAAAGTTGTAGATATGAAGAAAAGTTAACATAGAAGAGGATGAAGAAGAAAGAGAGAAAATAAAAAGAGTAAATTATACGAATGGTTCCTGTAGTTTGCCAAGAGTTTTGGATTTGGTCCCTAACTTTCAGAAATTATACTTGTGGTCACTGTGGTTTGGACTTCGTATTGCGTTTGGTCCAAAATCCTAACAAATGTTAAATTGGGCTGTTAAATATTTTGAAGTGACCAAAATACCCTTACTTTATCTTTTTCATTTAATTTTAAAACTCATTTCTCATCTTTCTTCTTCCTCTTTCCTCCTTCTAAATCTATTTGTAGACCTCAACCATGGTGATATTGCCTGTTATCTCCCACCGGAGCTCGGCCTTCTCACAGACTTCAAGAACCTTACATTACTGTACGAGCTTGATTTGAGTAACAACTGTTTTGTCGGAGTTTGTCTAACAGTGGTTTATCACTGCCGGCATTGAAGTTTTTGAATCTCCGGTTTAATGAGTTTGAAGGGTCTATTCCATAGTTACCAGATTCGCTAAAAAACTCATGAATCTGTTTCCGTTCGTTTCGTACCCAATCGGGGTACGAAAGCGAACCGCACATACAAGGATTCGGTGTTCGATTCGAAAAAGATGCGTACCCGAATTGATTATGCGTCGAACCCTAATCGATGAAATAGAAGTGCAAACGAAGTGAGACTTGCGATTCTGTGGACTGCAATCGTCGAATCAAACCCAGAATCACGAATTAAAGCCGACGATTTTGCATACCCGTCGATTTCCAAGGCCAACAATGGTGCGTACATGTTGATTTCCAAGCCGACGATTCGGAAGAAAGAGAGAATGTGCATTGAAAAGAGATGTATAATTGAAAATAAATTACATTTTTAGTCCTTTTAGTTTATTAAATGTGTTTTTCATGCCTCCAAATAATTTTTTTAATTTAAAAAGCCAAGTATTCTTTTCAAGTGTTACTTTGTGGTTAATGAAATTGAATTCTAGATAAAGAAATAATGGATATTATGTATATTATGGTTCCTATTTCTAGTACATCGTACCCGGTTGTACCGGATCGTATCGGATCGTACCGAAATGAACCTACCCCCACCGAATCGGAAACGTGCAACCCTTGCGAATCGCGTACCCGTTTCTCGATTTCGTACCGGAGCGAACCCCGAATCTGGTAACTATGGTCTATTCATACAATGCTATTTGATAAAGATCTTGATGCGGTGTTTTTAAACGATAATCGGTTTCAGTTTGGTATTCCGGATAGCTTGGGTAATTTGCCGGTATGGATTCTTGTTTTGGCGAATAACAATCTCGGCGGTTGCATTCCGGCGAGCATCGGTAAAATGGGGGGAACATTGAATGAAATTATTCTTAAGAATGATAATTTGACCGGGTGTTTACTGCCGCAGATTGGGTTGTTGAAGAAAGTGACAGTTTTTTACGTCAGCTTCAATAATCTTCAAGGGTCGTTGCCGGCGGCAATTGCCGGAATGAGAAGTCTAGACTTTGGAGAAATTGAAAGTGGCGCATAACCATTTAACGAGAGTGGTGCCTGATAGTATTTGTAGGTTGCCCAGGTTGCAGAACTTTACTTATTCGTTTAATTACTTCACCGGGGAAGGGCACTCGTGCCGGCGGTAATGTGTTTGATGACGGAGAGAATTATATTCCTGGAAAGGTGAACCAGCGGTCTGTTAGGGAGTGTTCTTCAAGAGATGCACATCTTGTTGATAACCGGCAATATCACCATGATTGAGGTCTGCAAATAGATTTAGGAGGAAGAAAGAGGAGGAGGAGGAGGAGGGAGGAGGAGGAGAAGAAGAAGAGGGGAGATGAGTTTTAAAATTAAATAAAAAAGATAAAGTAAAGGGTATCTTGGTCACTTCAAAATATTTTAACAGCCCAATTTAATGTCCATTAGGATTTTAGACCAAAAGCAATACAAAGTCCAGACCACAGTGACCACGGGTGTAATTTCTGAAAGTTAGGGATCAAATCCAAAGTTCTTGGCAAACCACAGGGACCATTGGTGTAATTTACTCAAATAAAAATAAAAATAAAAATAAAAGGGGAAATGACTAAAATGAACTCGCTTGCTTGATACTTGAGGTAAGTGAATGGACCAATTGGACCAAGTTAGATAGAAGGAAAAAAAATCTGGGAAATCGAAAATGATATGAACAAAATATCAAAAAAAAAAAAAAGTTCAGAAACAAAATACTTTCTCCGTATCAAAATAAGTGGCACAAATTGGCTTACACATTTTTTGAGGCAAAAGATTAAAGTAAAGGTTAAAATAGATTAAATTATATAGTTAGTGGAGAATGAGTCCCACTTTTCTTGAATAAAATGATATTAATGAGTTTTAAAAGTAAAAGTAAGGGTATAAGGGTAATTTCACCTTATTAAAGTGGATAGTTAGTGGGTATGGGTCCCACTATTTTTACCAAATATGGAAAGTTTTCAAAGTGTGTCACTTATTTTGATACGGAGGAAGTAGTAGAATTATGAAACATGGACCATTTATGTAATTAACTCTGTTATATAAGGGGTTTTCTTGTATGTGACCTAGGGCGCATAATAATAAATGCTAAATATTTTTTATGTCTATATATTTAATTAATAAAAAAATTATTGAGTAATGATATTTGTGCCTACTAAATGTGTCTACTCATGTATCTACCAATTTGATCATTACAAATGTAAAAATCAAGGGATGATATGAATTGAGAGAATTAGTAGATAACACATGTCAAGTTTAGAAGTGAGTAGACCTGTGCATAGATACAAATTATAGCCACAAATATTATTTTTCAAAATTATTATTTCAATAATGGTAAGGGTAAAATCAATTTAAGACAAAAACATTAATGACTCGTTAATATAATTATACTTTAATTATGAAAATTTTAATTCATAAAATTTTTATTATTATATTCCGGTGATACACAAGTTAACAAAACTCTCTATATAAAAAAGCAGTACTACTTTATATTCCCTCCGTCTCATTTTTATTGTCTAGTATATTATTTTAGTTTGTGTAACAAAAACTATGTTTCCTTAATTTCAACCGATTAAAAAAATTTAAGTAAGAAAGAGAAAATTTGATTGATGAGAATGATACTTGTATAAAAGAAATAGAAGTTTGTACGATACAAGTAAGAAATGCACTTCTAGCTCTTGTCATCAAAAGAAAGCAACCATAAAGCCAGTTGGAAACCCAATAACTCTCTCTCTCTCTCTAAAAACCCACCAAGATTTTAATCAAAAACCAGAATCAATCCAAATTTGCTTTCACGAAACCCTCTCTTATTTCCAAAAATTCCCTCAATGTCTATCTACTCTCTCTCATTTTCAATACCCAACCCTTTTCTCTTAAATTTTCTTGAATATTAAGTCGCCGGCAAAATTCAGATCGCCGGCAACATGTCCTCAGGCTTCCCCGGCGGTCATCCAGATTATTACAACATCAACAATATAACTGGAAGATCCATCTCTATGATGAATTTGAACAACAACCCACAAAACTCTTACCGGTCACCACTCGCCGGAATTCTTGCTGACCAGTCTTCTCAGATCGGACTTCGGAGACCTGACTTAATCGGAAAAAGATCGCTCGCTGAATTTCAACACCATCAACAACTCCAACAACAAGCTGCGTTTTACATGAGAAACGTTAAACAAAGGCCTTATAATCTTGTAGATTTTTCGAGTTCGCCGGAGGTTTCGTCGGTTTCTAATATGTCGTCTTCTCCGTCGTCCTTCTCGTCTGTTCCTCGGTATGGTGTGCCGGTTATGCAACAAGTTCGTCCGGCAGGTTTCAATCATGGCATTTTTTCGCGTGTTTCATTACCTAATTTAGATGCGAAGCAGCCACCGGAAATTCAAGAAACGGAAGGAAAGATGATGAAGCGTTTAAAAGAATTAGAGAAACAGCTTTTGTTAGATGATGAAGACGGAGAAAATGATGTATCCGGTGTTACTAATAGCGAGTGGTCGGAAACAATTCAGACGATTATCGGTGGTTCCGCCCCGACGACTAAACCGGAGAACATTGTTTCACCGTCTCCGACGTCGTCGTCTTCTTCTTCGTGCGCGTCTTCTTCTGCATCTCCGGCGAGCGCAATTTGCCCCACGCAGTTATTATCCGACGCTGCCGCTGCGATATCCGACGGAAAATTAGACGCTGCTTTGGAAATTATCACGCGCCTAAACCAGGTTTCAAACGCGCGTGGTACTCCGGAGCAACGGTTGAGTTTTTACATGACGGCGGCACTCCGATCACGGTTGAACGTAAACCCGTCGATGGCGTCGGAGTTGTTCGGGAAAGATCACATTTTATCAACCCAACTTCTTTATGATAAATCCCCATGTTTCAAGCTTGCTTTCATGGCGGCTAACGCCACTATTCTTGAAGTTGGGAAAAAGATTCATGTGGTGGATTTTGATATAGGTCAGGGCGTTCAGTACGTGTACTTACTTCATGAGATTGCGGCGGCGCGTGAGGGTGAAAAAGAGTCTCCTTTTTCGTTAAAGCTTACAACTTTCACAAATTTTGGTAATGGGGGTGTTGAAAGATTGAAGCTTGTGGGTGATGGTTTAAAAAATCTTGCTAACAAGTTGGGTGTTTCGTTTGCTTTTAATCTTTTAAATTTGAAATTATCTGATCTTAATGCGGCGTCGTTAATGGTGGAATCCGGTGAGGTATTGGTGGTCAATTTGGCTTTCAAGTTGTACAAGTTGCCAGATGAAAGTGTCACGACGGAGAATTTAAGAGATGAGGTTTTACGGCGCGTGAAGGGGTTGTCACCGGTGTTAGTGATGGTGGTGGAGCAGGAATTAAATGGGAATACGGCGTCTCTTGAGACACGCGTGAGCCAAGCGTGTGGGTATTATGGAGCTTTGTTGGAGTCATTGGATGCAACGATTGGGAGGGATAACTCGGAACGAGTCAAGATTGAGGAGGGACTGAGTCGGAAAATGGTAAACTCGGTTGCTTGTGAAGGGAGAGACAGGGTTGAAAGATGTGAGGTGTTTGGGAAATGGCGGGCCCGAATGAGTATGGCTGGGTTCGAGCCAAAAGTTATGAGTCAACTCAAGGTCGAATCGTTGCTTATGAAGGTGAACTCAGTGACACGTGGGAATCCGGGTTTCACGGCGAAAGAAGATGCCGGCGGGATTAGTTTGGGGTGGATGGGACGGACACTCACCGTCGCATCCTCGTGGCATTAGGGGGGATTTTAATTTTAATTTTAATTTCAATTTTAATTCGTTAATTGCAATATCCAACTTATAAATACGAAAATATGATCTAGAGTGACTTGTACCATACTACCATCGAATGTGAACTAATTTTTAATTTTGAATCTATCATATCAATTCTTACGTCTTTGGCAATTCATTTATTACCCTGTTAAACTTATTTATTACATTAAGAATTAATATGCATTCATAAGTGTTAGGTTTTGTTACTTTAAATAGTGAAAAAAGGTAAGTAATTTGGAAAGATAAACCTACATATAGTGTGTACACTAACAAGAGTTCGAACAACTCCTCATGGTGACCTAAGACGGGTGCCAACGGAGGCATCCCTTCCTTTGCCTCCACAACTGACGAGCAGTGTACCGTTGGCATACCTCTTCTCCTCTAAGGCGTCGGTTGGGTTATCGTTTGGGGGAAGAGTGGAGATGGCATTTAGGTGGGGCCTAAGGTATTTTAAGAGGGTATTGTGTGTGTGTGTTTATACCAGTGGGACCAAAAAACTGAAAAGAATGGTATTGTTGACATGAGTATGTCAGTTAAATGTCGGTTGAAGTTCGAGCTGACGTGACGCTGATTTTGAACAAACTGATAGTGTTAGTTGTATCACTGTTGGCACCGGTTTAAGCATAACTCAAACATTACAACTCATCATGGTTATCTAAGACTAAGCATAACTCAAACATTTTAACACATTCGTTGTTATAAAACCAAACCATTTTGTGGTGGACTAGTGGTAAGGCTCTTAAATGACTTCATAGATGTTACATATTCAATCTTTTACTGGGTAAACATCTAGCAGATAATTAGGAGAAAGTTTAAAAACACTCAACAACGGTTAATTCGTATAAATCACGAGCATAAGCCTGACCACCATGAAGGAGCCCTTACAACCAGAAATACCTTTTTAATATAAAAGGTTGTTATCAAAGGATCTTAAGTGATGCACCATGGGCGACGACCCGTAACAAATTGATAGCGTTAGTTGTATCACTGTTGGCACCGGTTTAAGCAGGGGCGGATCCAGTGTATAGGATCCAGTGTATAATAAGGGGAATCCATGGCCACCGACCACTCCCGTGTAGAATTTTTTTTTATAAAAGGAAATTAGTAGTAAATTTTTATATGATCCCCACTCAAAGTTTTGTAAAAACCCCGGTTGAATTTAATTCTGGATTCGCCACTGTTTAAGCATAACTGAAACATTACAACTCATCATGGTTATCTCAGCATAACTCAAACATTTTAACACATCCGTTGTTATAAAAGCAAACCATCTTGTGGCGGACTAGTGGTAAGGCTCTTGAATGATTTCATAAATGTTACATATTCAATCTTTTACTGGGTAAACATCTAGCAGATGATCGGGAGAAAGTTTAAAAACACTCAACAACGGTTAGTTCGTATAAATCACGAGCATAAGCCTGACCACCCTGAAGGAGCCCTTACAACAAGAAATACCCTTTTAATATAAAAAGTTGTTATCAAAGGATCTTAAGTGATGCACCATGGACGACGACACGTAGTTAAACTACCATGAGAAAAGAGTATGATTGACCTTCGATGGTATATCGACAATCGGGGCATCCAAAAGAATAACATATAAATTCCTAAGATTCCACTCCCTCTTCATATATACAGAGAGAAGTAGGGTTGAAGAAGAATAGTCGATCGGGGTTTTTGGATGATAAATTTGGTGATTAGGTACCCGATTTAAATAATGAGGAACCATTGTAATAATGAGAATCAATTACCTAAACTGGAAGATAAATCTAAGAGAATAATAGGATAATCATTACTAGATTTATATTCTCAAATATAAATTAAAAGATTCTAGAAAGTACTTTCTTTTCGGTCACATCTTTATCAATGTGCATCTTCTTCAACAATAAGAGTACCAACTAAGACTAATGTATATATTTTTTTCCAACTGCATAATTTAAGGATAATTTTAAATAGGTAGAGAAGAACAATAATGAATTATGAATATAAAATTTTTGATCAATAATATATAACGGGAATATTCATGTTATTGTTCCATCTTTCTGTTACGGACTAGCGTGCATCTTATAGCTTGATATTCTCATATGGATCAATTAAAGTCGATACAAATTGTCATAAATGGATTGCATCTGTAATTTTCAAGATTCTGGATCTAACGTACGTAGTCATGGGCTCTGCTTATATTACTACAACATTAAAAGCACTCAGTGTGAGAGGGGTATAATCCCGTCAAAAGCAAAAGTTGGCCTATAACTCCGTTATATCATACCATTTGTCCCGTTAAAGGGCATTTCGCCATTTCTACGGCGGTTGCAAAAGGTAAAAAAAAGTTTTTTTTTATTTATTTTGTAAATTGTGATTCGTTGAGGTTATTTATATGGGTCCCAAAGGTGTGTTATACGATTGTTAAATCAGAGATGGTAATTTTAAAATGTGTGTTAAAACTGGAGTATTAAATAGGTAAAAAATGCATTTAACATGACTTTAACTAGATGTCACACCTTGTGCTTTAGGCATGAAAATTCAAATATGTTCACGATGAATCCTCCAATTATGCGAACTACTCGTGAGTCTTTAGTTTTTTCAACAAACACTTGGTGGGGTTTCTTTTAAACCTGAGGAGGTGTTGAAAAATGGATGAAAATGATAAAATTCCTTAATACGATTTGTGGAGTGTATTTGGCATTTTTTTTTTAAATTCGGTTGAAACGGCCGGTCGAACAAGTTGAACCCGGAAATAGGAAGATAGTCGCTTGAAATGAGCCGGCTAGATCGTTTGCTATAACTTGATCAGAACCGACCTATAGGACATAAAAATCCGATTGGACCAGATTAAACCAGTTTAAAATTAGTAAATAAAATAGAAATATGAGTTTTTTATATAAGTTTTAAAACTGAAGTAGGTATTATATTTAGTTGTAAATTAAGTTTTAGATTTTTTTTGAAATTCTTTATTGTACTTGTTTGCATTTTTCTAATTTTTTGACATGTATATCATTTAAATAATTATTTTATCATAAATACTCAATGGTAATGTCATTCGGTTCAACCGTCTGGCACATGTGGTCCAACCGGTTCGACCTATCTTTTAAAAACTGTTTTTGGCGTTGAACCAGCCAATGCCTTGAATACGGTCGAATCGGTTGGACTGGATGAACCAGAATGTTGAACCGGATGACATTATGATGAAATAATTATGTAAGTAATGTTCATATGTCAAAAAACTAGAAGAAAAAAAAAACAAAAAAAGTATCATAAAGAATTCAAAAAAAAATCTAAAACCTAATTTTCAACTAAATTTAATATTTTTAAGTTTTAAAACCTATATAAAAAATTCATATTTCTATTTTACCTACCAAATTGTTTTAAAAAAAACCGGTTATCCGGTCTGACCTGGACGTTCAACCGGATTTTTATGTCCAACATGTGAATTCCGATCAAGTTATAATCATCGATCTAACCTGTTCATTCAAACTGAATACCTTCACATTCTCAGTTCACCGTGCCTTTCCAAATCACTGGGTTCGACCGTATTTAAAGTATTGACCGATTCACTGCTAAAACAAATTTTTAAAACATTTATATTTGGAGTCTCACACTAACTTTTCTTTTCTTGCTCTTTTATTTCTCATGATTATGTTCTAATTGCTAGATGGTGTTATTTAATGCAACGGGAGCTACGAAATTAGATGTTATTGCATCTTAAAAAAATCAATTGCATCTATACATTTATGTTTTTTTTAACAGCACTAAAATCTAATGTACCTTAACTTTACCGTGACTTGAACCTGTAACCTTTACGTTATGGCCAACAATATATATATATTAATAATACTAAGCTATAAAACTTGGGTATTTATACAAGGCTGTAACAAGAGCAGAAATAACTTCATAAAGCTTTAATAGGAAATAAGAAAATGTAAACTATTAAAAAAAATAACTTTTTATATTATATGAATATGATTTGGTTCAAGGAAGTCCTTGATTTTTATGAATTCCCAAGGAATAAAGCTCAACCATTAATTAATTATAAGTAATGGTCAAAATTAATCATATATTTTATATATGGAGGGGTATCTTGGTCATTTAAAAAAATATTTTTTATTTTAGAATTATTATACTTCCTCCGATTCAAAATAAGTGATACACTTGGGGTTTCACGGTTTTTGAGGCAAAAGATTATAATGATGGTTAAATTAGATTAATTTGATGGTTATTGGGGAATGGGTCCCACACTTTTTGAATAAAGTAAGGTTAATGATGTTTAAAAGTAAAAAGTAAGGGTAAGGGGGTCATTTCACTTTGTTAAAGTAGATAGTTAGTGGGTGTGGGTCCCATTTTTTTTTGCCAAATAAGGAAACTTTTCAAAGTGTATCACTTATTTTGAATCACCCCAAAAAGAAAAGTGTATCACTTATTTTGAATCGGAGGAAGTATATTTATTATTATTTAAAAAAATTATTATTTTTCATTAATAACACATAATGTGATTGCATACTGAATCACATGTGATTGCATACTGAATCACATGTAATTATACTAAAACATCAAATGTGATTAAATATACAATCACATGTGATTTTACATTAAATTCACATGTGATTAAGTACTACACGTAATTATCAAATAAATATTATTTTTTAAAGAATAAAATAATAAAAATAATAAAATAAATAAATAAAAATTAAAAAAAGTGAAAAAAATTTTAAGCGCCAAATGACCAAAATACCTATCATGTATAAAATATTTGATTAATCTTTACCATTAGATTTTATTGATCTATAATTGAGATTTATTTTTCAGGATTACATAAAAATGATGACCTACTTAAACATTTTCTTATATGAATAATAAGTACATCATTTTGCTATAGAGACTAATTTATTAAGAATCAGATTTAAAATAAAAGCAGTAGAGCATTAATTAATTCATGTGCAACACCCACCAAACAAAACGAATAATCGTGGTGAATGGCTTTGGCCTTTTTGTTGACTTGCATGGACTGCTCTCTCCAATTCAAAGTGTCTATGGAACGTATCCACTTTATGCAAGAGTTTCGCTTTCATATGTTCTTTAAAGGCAATTGTTAAATTTTATTTAAATGTTCTTTTAACATTCTATAAAACTAGCAGGGTACGCGCAATACGACGGCGGTACATAGTTACTATATTTTGAGGCGAGTAAATGTTGTGTGGTCGCACGTCTTTTGCATTAAATTGATTATTGAGATGTCTTGTGATGAGCTTCCACTCCCAGATGTACTGGACATTAAATTGACCTTGTCAAATTTTAAAATGTTGATGGGCCGGCATTCAAGGATTGGAAACACCTTATTAAGGTAGTGTTCGAACATCTTAACCAAAGCGCTGAGTTTGGTTAGTGGTAAGTGCTTTACCTTTGGACCTGTCCCACGCGGGTTCGAACCTTGTAAGTAGCTTTTTAAATATTTTTTAATCCGGCAAATTGAACATTTCTAATTATGGCAGGTTTGAATTCAGACATGCTTTAATTAGAAATGTGCAATTTGCTTTATAAAGTAACTAGGTTAAAACCCGCACGATGCGGCGCGCTGCGAATTATATTTTGTGGCGGTTAAATATTATTTGATTATAAGTATTTTTCTTAAACAAACTGTACAAATAAAGAGATGGATGAGAATGTGGTTGTCGGTCGTCATGCTACAATTGAGGAAGATGACAAATGTTTTATATAACAATAATAATTGTATATATTTAATAACACGTACTATGCTTAAAAACAAAATACTTGAGAAAAGAAAGTTTTCCCTCGCTATCTCTAGCCCCAAACATTCTCTCGCTATCTGCCTCCCTACAAAAAATGGATAATACATATGATGTTAATTAATAGTTAATTTAGTATAAATAATATTTATACCTAATGATCATTTATCGAATATGATTAAGTGTAATACATCCTCGTCAATTAACAGCATCTCAAGTGATATTATCTCATTTGTATTGTTGAAGTTCGTGTGGGGCCAAATTCGTAGAACCCTGACCTTGAGGTGAATTTTGTCCTTGAAATCATCAATGTTTCTTATAAAGTGCAATCCAATTGTACAATCATCAATGTTGACATGTTAAGAATACCTTACATAAAAAGATTATAATTTATGAAAGTCATACACAAGAGGAATAAAATTTGTATCAAAAGTTTAAGAAATGAAAAAAAACCAGAGCAGTGGGTGATAAGTAATATCGGTGTTTACAATGGTTTGCAGGATTATGATGAAAACGGTGACGGGTGATGGTTGGTGGTATGTGTTTCGTATCGTGAATGCAAAGGTTACATGGTTGAGTCGTCAATTTATATACATGAAAAACGTATATATTAAATGTGTAATAAAACGTGAAAAACGTATGTATTAAATGTGTAATAAAACGTAATAAACCATTTAATACTTAAAGTTAGAAACGTATTTTAAATTTTTAAAGAGGAAGCATTGTAACTATGGTAATTCCGGTTTTTTCCCCACAATAAAACCGTCAATTAATGAGCTTTTAGAAAAAACTGTCAGTCAAACCATTAAATGCCAAATTAACACTATTTAAACATTTATATTCTTTCATTTTAACTGTCATATTAACACTTCTTAATCTGTTTACAAAAAACCTATAAGTGTGCAAGTTGCCATTATAAACGTAATTAAAACTATTGTAAGTCAAACCATTAAATCGTTTTTTGTATATATATATATATATATAGAAAGAATTTCAATATTTGAATCTTCCAATTAATTCTACATTTATCTTTTCTATTACATATATGGAAAACAATTAATTGCAGTCGTATTATAAGTGCGATGTATTTCCGTCATTATTTTTGTCTACATGTGTTAAACATTTGCTGAAAAACGAGTCAACCATATTAAATGTGTAATAAAACGTAAAAAGCGTATATATTAAATGTGTAATTAAACGTAATAAACCATTTAATACTTAAAGTTAGAAACGTATTTAAAAGTTTTAAAGAGGAAGCATTGTAACTATGGTAATTCCGGTTTTTCCCCACAATATCAATTAATGAGCTTTTAGAAAAAACTGTCACTCAAACCATTAAATGTCAAATTAACACTCTTTAAACGTTTATATTCTTTCATATTAACTTTCATAGTAACACTCCTTAATCTGTTTACAAAAAACATATAATTGTTATATTATATACCTAATACATTTGTGAAAAAACGTATCAAGTCAAAGAAGTTGAATGGTATCCCCAAATCATAACTCCGTGTAATGGTGTAAATGGTATAAAAAATCGTTGACCATTTAAATTTGAGAATTTTGAGGTAATAAAAGTGTAAGATGGTTAGCATTTAATATGAAAATGAAATACAGTAGATACGTTTTGATGTAAATTCGAGTTAGATGCAAGGATATCGCATAATTGATGGATATCTTTTTGGTAACCAAACAACAGTAATTGGGAATGTTGAGAATTTTATATAATTTTGCTTGACAGGATCATAAAAAAATTTATTTTTATTGTTGCATAAATGCATTTGGGGTACAATTTAAATTTGTTATTATTGTTGCATAAAGTACAACTATTGTAAGTCAAACCATTAAATGATTCTACAATAAAAACGAGTCAACCAATTAAATCTCGACAGTTTTTAACGTAATTAAAACCAACTGATTTAAAACGCATGCCATATTTAATATATTTCTCTATTTTCGTTAACTGATTATGGTTTCTATAAATAAAAGTTTTAAAACGTAAAATTTTAATGGCTATATTGAAATCCGTCCCCACATGAAAGCATAGTGTTTAAGTGTTATGAATTTGTAACCAAAGCTGTGACTTTGGCTAGTGTTAAGAGCTTCACCTATGGAGCACTCCCACCCGGGTTCGAGCCTCATCCAAAGCAGTTTTTTATTTAATTTTGATCGGCCGGTTTAAATATATTTGGGAAACACCTTGTGTATAAAGTGTTACGAATTTGTAACCAAAGCTGTGACTTTGGCTAGTGGTAAGAGCTTCACCTATGGAGCACTCCCACCCAGGTTCGAGCCTCGTACAAAGCAGCATTTTTCATATTTTTGAGGCAAAGTGAACACTGCTAAATATGGAAGGTTTGAATTCAGATCTTCCTTATTTAGAAATGTCTAATTTGCATTATAAAGTAGTAAGATAAGATATAGATATTACTCCCTCCATCCCAAAATTATTGTCTACAAATAAAAATTACATATTTCAAGAAAATTATATTTATTAAACTGTCTAATCAATAAAATTTTATCTTTTTCACTTAACTATTTTTTAAAAGTAATGAGTTCGATTCCTAATTAATAAACATTTCCAAATGACAAGAAAAATTTTGAAAACAACTATAACATTTCATTAGTATGTTTAGTTAGCATGAATGAATAAATAACTAATAAAAAAAATGTTGTTTGATTTGTATATTCATTTGAAATATTTTTTGCTATTTTTACATTTAAAATATCATTTAATACCATATATTCAAACACAAATATACAATTCTTCCAATTTCTTATTTTTGTAAATAAATATCAATTTTTTTCATAACTAAGTAGGATATACAAATATTTAATTCCAATAAAATAAATAAAACAGATTAAGATCATTTAACTAAGTTTATAACTAAAATATATATTCTGTAGTTATTCAAAAATATATGTTTATTTAATTTTGAAAAAAATAATAAAAATTATTCTGTACGAATTAATGTTTTATACATTAAAAAAATACTAGCAGGGTACCCGCAATGCGGCGACGGATACTCTGAAATTATATTTACGGTGAAAAAGTGTTATGTTAAAAGTTTTTTCAGAAGAGCATAGAAGACAATCAGCACAACAAACAAAAAACTTATAAACATAAGTAAAACATGTCAAACGTAAAAAAAAATGGGTCTATCGTTCTTGTTAGTCCCGCTTTTTAACTGTATTTTGTTGAATACCAACTTCACAATTTGCATTAATAAAATCATCGATTATGAAAACTTGTAAAAGTTAAATTTAAAATAATAATTGTTTAATTTCCAATTAGAAAACTTGTATGTTTAAATTTTGAAATAAAATTAATAATGTTTAAAGGTTGAAAATTTAAGTTATTTAAATATACTTGAAAAGAATGATAAAAGAATGATTGAAATATGTAAATGTATTTTATAACTAACATAGTTGTTTGTATAGTAGTCTATATAGTTATGTAAATTCTATTTGAATAGAAATTAAAAAAGTTATTATTTTGTAAATAGCATAAGTGAAAGTATAAATATGTTGTATATTTCATATAAGAAAGAATTCTAATAAGATGTGTTTAATGGTTTTTTTTTGGAAACGACAAATGAAATAACGGAAGCCTACTCGTAATTTTTCAGCGAGTACCCCGAGTTCGAGCTCCGTATAAGCGGGCAAACCCAGCCCCCAATAGGATTTCCAAGGAAAATTCCCCATATGTGCCCGTGTGAGGTATGAGTTAAATTACGCTAATGCAACGCTCCCAAAAAGATTCGAACTCACGACCTGCAGCCCATATGGGTATAAACCCAATGTCTCAGACCAGCTAGGCTGGCCATCATTGGCTGTTTAATGGTTTTTGGGTATTGAAAAAGATATTCAAAGTATTTCATGATAAATTATCTAAAAAGAGTGAATGTGACACCGTAAAGTAAATATTTATTAGTACATGTAAATTTGTGTTTTTCAAATTTTTATGGTTATGATAATGACAATTTTAGACTGTCAATAAGAGGATAAGAAGATTTTTTTAATTTGGGTTCCGATTTGTTTTGCGAGCTGACTGATCTTAGAGTGACCATTCGTTTTACGGGTATCCCAGAATCAGTGCAGGTGAACGTCCGTGACCACTATGGGGTATATTTTTTTTGCTCTCAGTAGAAAGTGAAGTAGAACCTTCTAAGAATTTCACGACCAAATTCAACTACTAAAATATCATTTTTATGGTTAAGAGGGTAAGAAGATGCATATAATAGGAGGTCATTTCTAGATGGGTCTATTTTATTTGGTTAACCATGTCTCCACGTATTCGCCATGTTAATCCACAAGGAGAATTAGGCCCCCTAACTTTTGGATATTATTAAAGATCTAACTGCAACCATTTAAATCAAAGGATATTATATAAGAAAGTTATCCAAATCTCATTAAAATCATCCATCTATTAAAATCCCGCATGTCTTTGAAGTATTTATCTTGTATCATTTTTACCAATTCTAACCAAACTTACGCTGAAAAACTAAAATAAACATTTAATCAGAGGACCTTCTATGTTGTACGGGGTTGCCCATACAAACCCTGAATCTTTTTTTGAATAACGTTAAAATAGTGTTAAAATCTTTTTAATTTTGTTTGTTAGTATAGGTGGCACCCTAAGAAGAAAATGTGCAACCGGTAACTCCCCTCAATTTTTTTCTAGATCCGCCACTGATTATAATAATGTTAATTATACTTTTATAAATTAATTTAAACAAAATAATATGGACTTAAAGAAGGGTATATAATTAGTATATAATGTTAGAAAATATTATTAGTTATGGTCATTTAAAACAAATTTTGGATTATAACATTAAATATACGTAATTTTGGTAGGCCACGAGTAGGGGTGTCCAAAGAATCGACCCAACCCGACTCAAACTCGAACCCGATTATGTTAATCGGTTCGGGTCTATTCAGGTCCTATGTTTATAACGGGTTTTTTAAACCCGACCCGACCAACCCGATTTGTTATCGGATCAGGTTCGGGTTAGGATTTCTTACCTTTATCGGGTTTCGGGTTGGCCCGATTAGATCCGATTAAAGTTTAAGTGTTTTATTTCCTCAAAAAATTAAGATATTTTTACTATTTAATCAATTAATTAGCAAATTATATAATAAATCGTTCAATAAAAATCAATTAACAACTATAAGTGTTGAATAAAGCCCATAAAATTCAATATATTAAATAATTTCTTTAATTTTTACCTAAAATTCTTAACTCAAGTGTAACCCGACCAATTCGATCGGGTCAACCCGACAAACCTAAAACCTGACCAACCCAAACCCAAATCCTTATCGGTTCGGATTTCGGGTTAGGATTTTTTGCCTCAAACCCAAAAGATCCGATCTGATAAGAGCTCTAAACCGACCCGATAACCCGATAGGGATCCCTAGCGACGAGTTTAATAATATATTCTAACATATAACATTAAAGTTTTTGTTTGGATTATCTTATAACTAGATTCCTTTTTGTTGTTTTATACGTAATTTTCCATAATAAATTTAGTCAGAATTAGTATTAAAGATACATATTACATGTATGCATATTTGAAAGTTTCCATATGTAGGTTAAACAGGTGAACACATGAAATTTTCATTGTTCATGATATATATAGAGGGCGAGTTTTTACTAGGTGTAAGTGAACTAATCAGATTATCTATCTGGTAGTTTTTTAGCTCATTCTTTAGTTTTTTTTAATTCTACACCATTTTGTCTACGCCGAAACTTGAGTTTACGTTTAATGCCTCGGGGTTAGACCTATAAATGAACAGAACGTTTGTGAACAGTTCGGCAGGAGTTCGTTTATGTTCCTTCGTTTAACTAAACAAACAAACACGGACAAAAATTTGTGTTCGTTTAGTTAAACAAACGAACACAAACGGAGGTCATGTTCGTTCGATTACGTTCATTCGTTAGTGTTCGTTTAAATTCGTTATATAGTGTTCGTTTATGTTCGTTAAGGTTTGTTAAGATTGAATTATTAACTGTAAATAAAAAACTTTGAGAACTATAAAGTTATTTCTTTATTTTATTAAAGAGTAAATTATAGTTTTTGTCACTGTGGTTTGCCCGATTCTGCGTTTTTGTCCATATGCTTTTTTTTTTTCTGTTTTTTGTCCCCGAGGTATGCAAAATTCCGTTTTTTATCCTTCCGTTCATCCTCCGTTTGAATTCAGCCGTTAAAGCCCTCACGTGCTGAAAACGTGAGGGTAGTTTTGTCATTTTACTCAAACCCCCCAAATTAAAACCCTTTTTCCCCATTTCATCATCGTCTTCCTCAGCAGCACGCTTCCATGGCCAAAATTTTGAACCCAAATTTGTAAAAATGTTAGATCCCAACTTACAATAAATAAAAAATCAGAGATGAAGATGAGGAGATAGAGATAAAGAATCGAAATCTGCAAATCCAAACAATGAAGATGAGCAAATCCACCATATATCTAGAACTAGAAGCAACATAAATAATCAGAGATAAAGATGAGCAAATTCACCATATATCTAGAACTAGAAGCAAGATGAAGAATCGAAATATGCAAATCCAAACAATGATGTCGGCAACATCCTTCCACCAGCGCCATCCCCGATTGTCGGCGACTGCAGATCCGCAAAAGATGCGATGGCCGGAAAATCGAGTCGTTGGCGAGGTTCAAGTACACCGTAGTGATCGACTTGGTGTGGGTAACAAGATTCAAGGATCAATTGTTGCTTCTGATGAGGAATTTTATACTCCCGTACGAATTTTGAGTCTCAAAAGTTAAACATGAGGTCTGATGTTCTATCTTCAATTGAAGGGTTGGATTTGACCGTCACCCTCACCGACTTGGTGTGGGTAACAAGATTCATTGGATGATGTTCTATCATCTCCGGCACCCTCATCGCCCCCGCCGCCAACTCTGGCACCTTCACCACCATCACCACCATCTCCGACAGCCTCTTTCTCTACTCTCTTCCTTTGTCTCTCCCACCACCGGAGAGAGAGACGAGGGCTGCATAGCTTCTGTTTTTTCAGTGAAGGGTGTTTTGATTTGATTTTGGGTATAGATGGTTACAAGTAATGGATGGTGGTGTGATGAAGAAATCAAATTGGGGGTGTTAGGGTTTGTGGTGTTAATTTGGAGAAGAGGAAGGGAAGAAGACAAAGGAAAGAAAAATAAAAAGGAAAAGGAAAAAGTAAAATGACAAAACTACCCTCACGTTTTCAGCACGTGAGGGCTTTAACGGCTGAATTCAAACGGAGGATGGACGGAAGGACAAAAAAACGGAATTTTGCATACCTCAGGGACAAAAAACGAAAAAAAGCATAGGGACAAAAACGCAGAATCGGGCAAACCACAGGGACAAAAATTGTAATTTACTCTTTATTAAATAAATGAGCACGAACAAACCTCGTTCTTATTTGTTCGGTTCATTTACGTGTTTAGTCTTCTTCGTCAACAACTTAAGTTATTTTTTTATTGTGCTTCATTTCAAGTTATGTAAGTATGTTCTACATTAAAATTATTCATTTAATACCTTTTATATAATGATTAGTGATTACAACAAATTTAATGGGTTGTTTACAAAACTTCTTAAGGTTCGTTCATTCATTTTACGTTCGTAAACGTTTGTTAAGATGTTCGTTAAAGTTTGTTTGTACGTGTTCGTTTACGAGAATTGTTCACGAACAGTTCGTGAACATTTAATTTTCTTAACAAACAAACACAAACACAAAAAGTTCGATTCATTTAAGATGTTTGTTCAAGGTTGTTTGTGTGTGTTCGTTTACGAGAATTGTTCACGAACAGTTCGTGAACATTTAATTTTCTTAACAAACAAACATAAACACAAAAAATTCGTTCGGCAAGTGTTCACGAACTGTTTACAGACACTTGTTTTCCTTAACAAACAAACACGAACAAAACCAGTTTATGTTCGTTCGATTCATTTACAGGCCTAATCGAGTTCATTGACGTTGTTCGTAGGGTGAGTATGGGAAAACCCATCCTCCACCACGACATCCACCGAGTTCCCTATTCCTCCTCTTCCTCCTCACCACCTGCTTCATCATAACACACACACTTTAAAAAATTTATTCTGTATCTCTTCATAATATAACTTCAAACTCAACAAAGTGTACTCAATGTTTAGATAATGGTCTTATTTTTTTTATTCAAAATCCGATTTTGTAGTTTATGAGGCCAATTTTAATCGGATTTTGATAAGCTTGAAAGGAGTTGTTGCAATAACTTTGGTACGATAAATATATAATTACTATAAATTTATAGTGGTTCGTTGTAGGTAGTCCAAGAAATTTATAAAGTCCTAAGGGATAATTATTGTCCCTTGGATCAAGAAAAAAGTTAAAGGTCAAGATCAACACTCAAACCACCACCAGCACTACTATTACATGTGATTCAATACATCAATACCCCACCACCACCGCCGGCGGGCGGTGGCGGTGGACAGCGGCGGATGGCGGCGATCGGTGGTGGTTGGCGGCGGACGGCGGATGGAGGTGGCGGCCGGCGGGGTGACCGGCGGTGGTGGTTGTATATTCAATCACATGTGATTTGATAAAACTGGTGGCTAAAAGATTATGTATTCAATCACATATGATTGACAAATGTAGTGGTTAAGACTTAAATCATATGTAGCCAGTGTTTGTCAAGAGGAAATAAAAAGAAAGTAATGATCATAGATGGAATGGTAGTTGAGGAAAGAAAGATGATAAAATCAAGGAATGCTATTTCGTTTAAGTCGACATAATTTCGGGGTCGAAATTCTTAAAAGGAGGAGGTAATTGTAACATACACATATTTATAACAAGTTAAAATACCCACAAATGATATGTAAATGAATGGTAATGTTTAAATGCTTAAAATTATGGTAAAAATATTGTACACATATAACTAAATAAATAAAAACGCCATTTTTATGAAATGTTTTCTGAGATATTTTTATTTAGGATTATATATAATTTCGTTACGAACACGTAGGCGAAAACCTCATCGAAAACAAAGGTCCGAGCGAAAAGTTATAAGGTTTTAAGTGTTTAGTGGTCAAAATGGGTACCAAATGGTTCAAACCCGACCCAACTCGGAATTTAACCCCTTTAAACCCGAAAATTACTCACTTTCTTCCCCAAAACTCTTCTCTAAACAGCTGGAGATTTCAAGAACACCATGCATGGATGATTTCACAACAAATTGGTGAAATCTTACAAGATTATTGAGGATTTCAAAGGTACAACTTCATTCTTGACTAGGTTTTCCATTTGATTTCAAGAACCCACGAAATTAGGGTTATAATTCTGTTAAAAATCTTTTAATATTACGATATTATGATTAAGTTATGTTGGATATCAAGTTATATGGCTAAAATCTTTGGTTTATTGTAAGAATTAGAAATTTTCGTGTTTGAAAGTTATGATTCTGCACTGTTTTGTAAAAATCATAGACAATTATAGAAAAATCATCTAGGGGTAAACCCAGCGGCATCTGAACCGTATTGATGTCTTCTTTGTTTCTTGTTTTGGTCTTAAAAATAAAATTTGGGTCTAAGATAAGTGAAAATCGCATTTTGTACAGTTCTGTCGAGCTAAATTCTGACAGCAAGATATTGCAGTATTGTAAAATTCATATAAATCATAGAAAAATCAGAAAAATATGAGGTCAGGAGCATTGGAAACATATGAAATAGTACCACGAACCCTCAAAATTTCATTGTTTAATTCGGAGTTTAAGTATGTCAGAACTGAGCATAAACAGAGGGCTGTATAATGGGTTAACATGTAAAATTGTCAATTGAGAAGAGTATAGATAGGGTAAAAGGTAATATTTGCGTATGAAATTTGGTATGTATACTCCAGGGGTTATATAGAACATATTGGGAGCTTGTGAAAAGTGTCTACACCTGGGAAACTCTATATCTGATTGAGGCTTTCAGTTTGAGTTTGTGCCCAAAACAACACTGTGAGTTCATCTATGTACTACTGTATACTAGTATATATATATATATATATATATATATATATATATATATATATATATATATATATATATATATATATATATATATATATATATATATATATATATATATGCTATGTGTTTATTTGTCATTTGGTTTATTGTTATCATATATGCGATGCTTAGAACATTGAATTAGAAGAATATAGTGATTATTTGTGGTACGCTTTGTTTATATCTTTTGATAGATGTTTTGATTGTTGGAATATCCTTGTAATGTCTCACTTGACACGATTCAAGTCTTATGAATTCCTTGTGTTGCGTCTGGGTTTTATTGTCCTTGTATGGGATTCATCTGATATTGATTCGGGTTATGATAATCCTCTTGTTCCGGTGTCTTGGAGTTTGTCTTTGTTAATATTCCGTTTGATATCGAATGTGAGTTACCCGTATGAATTCCTTGAGAGGTGATTTCGTTTTGTGAGGACCCACGGCGGCTTGAGTATTACTTTGTGTAATATGTTGAGTGGTTGTCGCGGGAGTACCTGGCAGAGGAGTGGTATGGACCGTGGTGGTGAAGCTGGGTCATGGACTCGTTTAGGGGTGCCATGATCACCTTCACCGGCCTCATTCCCTAATGACCTAAGGGGGAATGACGCAGTTTGATTCGTTTGGATTGTATTGAGATCTCATTGATTCATGACGTGGTATTGTCTGTCGGTTACTGTGGTTACGTGATGATTCCGGTTGATTATTGATTTGGTGATTGGTTCTCAATTGTGTTTATTATCTGGTGAACTCTTGTTGATTCTTGTGATGTTTCTCAGTTAGTTATGTATTGACTTGTTCTTGCTATAATGTGAATTCCCTAAATTGTTTTATATCATTTATATGCTTTATTCTTTTGTTTCGTATATAATACTAGTATTATTTTGTGCTTTATGAACTCACTAAGCTCGTTGTAGCTTACCCGTATAGTGGATAAACATTTTACAGGAAAAGATGAGAAAAAGCAGATAGGATCTTGAAGTTGGTCAGAGGCTTAGAAGTTCTAATTCTGGTATACATTTAGGTATGTGGAAATTGAGTAGTTTTGTATTTTGATTGTAGTTAGTTGGTTTGTATCCATAGTAATTGTTGGTATGTAGCGAGATCTTGGTTGGGTTGCTATCTTTTGTATAAACATTATCGGATTCAAATGGTTTATTGTAATTAGATGGTTATTGGAAAGTTGTGAGTTTTGATTGGCGGGTATTTTGACCCGGTCGTTACAATATGGTGTCATAGCATTAGTTTGAGTGAACTAGGTAACATGGTGGTACTTAGACTCAAACTTAGGCGTTGATGGTGTGATGTATAAATTATGGGTTTAGGATTGATACAAACCATAGGTTAAGTCTAGGATGTGGGTAAAGGGTAAACAATAGGAAATTGTATTGTTAATGATATATTTGAGTGGACTTAAATTTCTGTAAATCATGAATCAAAGAAGTAGTAACTGTGATCATGGGCCTTCTAAAGGTGAGGAACTTCATACTCAACCCCGAGTTTTGAACTCACTTAGTCAAACGGAAGAGGAACAAGTGTCTTTTTGTGAAGAGAGATTGATGAGTAGGGTTGTGAATGCAGTTTGTTCTACGTTTGAACAACATAGAAAGGGACAGAGAAGCGACTTGAAGGATAAAGTGGTTGAATCTTCAAGTAAGAAATTATGGGCGGTTTTATTACAAAAAAAATTTGTAATAGCGGAGTTAAAGAATTTACGGGAGTAATTGATACCGTTTAGGTGTTGTTGATCGAAAACACTGAGAAGGTATTTCTTACATATTTCATGTGACCAGGAGAGACCAAACTGTATATTTGACTGCCATGTTCTTGGGGAAAATCATTAACTTGGTAGAATAACACTTATAAGATCTTAAGTGCGGACGAATAAGATTATATGTTGTGTGAATCTTTTAGAGTTGGTTTCCCGGAACAATACTATCCCAATACATGAGAAGGAGAGTTGTGAGTGAGATTTTGGAGATCAAGCAAGATGATATGACAGTGGATGATTTTGAAACAATTTTTAATAAGAATACACAGTTTGCCACAAAGTACGTCTTGAATGAAGTGGAGAGAGTACACATGTTTGTGGAAGGTTTGAGGTATGAAATTCAGGATTTCATGAGTATTTGTGATATTTCATCGTTTGCGAAATCTGTAGAGTATGCTTGGAAGTGTGAGCATGAATTGAATCTACGTGTAGTGATGATTCCTAAAGTTAAATGTTATAGAATGAAACAGTGCAATTTTCCTGCTCGTTCGATCTCAGTCCTTCTCAAATCAGGTATAATTAA
Source organism: Calendula officinalis (assembly GCA_963853835.1). Taxonomy (NCBI): domain Eukaryota; kingdom Viridiplantae; phylum Streptophyta; class Magnoliopsida; order Asterales; family Asteraceae; genus Calendula; species Calendula officinalis. The sequence continues at coordinate 48,258,087 of OY970829.1, read as the reverse complement.
GGTCTATGTGAAAGAATATATATTATGTGTATAACTTTGATAATTTTGTAGTCGGATGCTTCTCGTAAATGTCGACAATGATGTAGAAATCATCATGGACGATGTAAGAATTATGGTGGACCCTTCAAGTGTTATATATGTGGTGAAGAAGGACATAAAAAGTCTAGCTGCCCGTTCAAGGATACCAATTATTACTCTTGTGGAATGTTGGGGCATTGAAGGCGTCAATGCTCCATTCTTTCTAAACAAACCACCGAAAGTAAAGTTTCGGTTCATCAATCTTCTATAGTGGGTACTTCAAGCAAAAAAAAGGGGGAGGAGCTTACTAAGACGAGAAGTTGTGTGTTTCATATCAATTCTGAGGAAGCCCACGAGGATGCTAGCGTCGAAATTGGTACATTTCTTGATTAATGATAAAATCGTCCGTAGATTGTTTGATTATGAAGATTTTGATTTATTGTGTGTTATTGGAATGCATTTAATCTTTAGTATTGTTTTCTTTTCCGATGATGAATCTGATATATATTGATGTTGTGAGTAGTGAATCTTTATTGGTCACAAAGGGTATGGGGATTTAAGTTTTGAAATTAATGATCACAAAATTCCATATTAATCTAATGTTCATAGAAATTCCCAAGGTTAAATGTTATTATTGAAATGGATAAGATATTGAAGTATAAGGACAACCGGAAAATGGATTGAATTTTGGTTGAAAACGAAATAACCCAATTAAGTGTAAGGTAAAAGTAGGATGGAGAATTACGGAATGAACTCGTTCTTGTAAGTGATAAATTCTTTTCCCATAAATGAATTAATATGTAGAATGGGTATTGTATACGGTAATGATATTGTTATCTGTAACGACCCGAATTTTTGAAACTTAATATATTAAGTATTTCGGTGAATATATAATAAATATATTTTTTTTCTTGATGAGTATTAGTCGTTATGATAGTTAATAAGTGACTTTGATGGTGGTTATAAGTTATTGTGATCATTGGAATCGGGAACGGGTCGAACCGAGTTGGTAATCGAGAAGGAAAGATTAATATGGATTTTTGCAGAGGCTCCCATCGCGAGTAAGGCAAACAACAGTTTTTTATGTTGGGCGCGAAAGGCTTGAAGGGTTTGATTGTAACTGATTGACCACTTGGGTCAACCTCCTAGTATGCTTGGTTCGAACCATACTGACAAAAACATGAACTTGTTCTTGCCGGTTAAACCAACTAGCTAGTTTAATCCCCAAAAGCGGAACTGAGATTAAACTTAGTCCTTAAACCCTAAAGGATTGGGATGTTGGAAATCTAAACTAGATTAACAAGAAAGAAACCTTGTACGAAAAACTCGGACACACACACACACACACTTGTGTGTATTTCGACGGCCACCAAGAACCCTAGGGTTCTTGGTGTCGACTTCGAACAATAGGAGAAGAAGGGGAAAAGGGTTTCCCAAAACATAACCTTAAGGTTTGCTTAAGAAAGTCCACTGATGATGAACACGACGAGCGACCTTCTAGTTGATCACTTGTAACGATGTTGATCTTCAAGACTTGAAGAACACGAAGAACGAACGAAGAACGAAGAACACCAAGACTTGGTGTCTTGCTCTATTCGGCCGAATGGGAGGAACCAAGGGGGCTAGGGTTTCGGCAATTGTGATCAAGGAATAAGGGAACCCTAAGCCTTCTATTTATAATAGAAGGACTTTCACTTAGGGCCCTTTTAGTTTAATTAATATTAATACTTAATTAAACTTATCCTTTTACTCTTTAAACCTTTATAGTTTAACTAGTTATTATTGTCCCACTTAATTATTAAATGTCTAGTATTATACACTTATATATTTCGTGTATAAATATACGAAATATATACTTCGTATTTTATACTTTTAATAATTAATTATATAATAAACTTTATATAATTTAGACAATAATATTATCCAATTACCATATGATTTAATTGCTTTAAATCATATTAGGGATAATCTATAATTAACACATTCTATATTTACTCAACTAGTAAATGTACAAATACTTGTATTAATTAGTTAGATAAACTAATCTAGTAATAAGTTGAACTTAACTTAATACTTAACTTGATTCATAAATGACTATTATGAATTATTCCACTTCCAAATATCATTACATATCTTACTCGTATTACATGCACTCACCTGTGTGACCCTTAAGTGTTTCGTAGGCATGGATGTATCACCATAGGTTGACTAACTGTGCACATAAATCCATCAAGGCTTAGAGTCGAGCTCCCACCGAGGCTCACGACTCGAGGTCGACTCGAGGCCGACTCGAGGATGCGCGGGGCTGACCTTCGCGACGCGAGAAAAGGGATCTGGGCGCGAGGATTGGCTGGTCACGCATAAAAGTCGGGTTTTTGGCCATTTGAACTCATTCTTCACCCCAAACTTTCTCTCTCAAGTGCTTATATGAATTTTGAGTGTAAAGAGACGTTTGGAGCAGATTTTCAGCTCAAATATGGCGTATCTACACTCCTTGTTTTAGATTAAAGGTATATCTCAACTCTTAGTTAGTTATATGTGTTAGATTTGGGGTAAATGCTAAAAAGTTCTAAACCCTAGCTTGAGGGTTTTCATAAATGGTGAAATAGAAGTTAGTTAACTTATACCTATGGTATATTAACAAGGAAAAGCATGTCAGAACATGTGGTTGAGTTAATCTTGAGATTTATGATAATATAGGGTTTTCAATGTCACCAAATTTGTGGAAAAGTGTGCTAGTGACTAATTGGTGTTATGAGAGTAATATTGAAGACTAATGATGTCTACCTTGGGTTGTGGTTGGATTTGGGTTTTGTTGGTGAAATCTTGGAACAAATATTTTGGGGATTTCCACCAAGTTGGATGAACTTGGTGGTTAAAGATGATAATAGAATTTATGTGATATCTAGTTATTGATGATAACTAGAAATGTGATGATTATGTTGATAGGTTACAAAGACCTATATGATGGAGTTATTCCAAAGGCGGGAAGCAAGGATTCGTGTTAATAAACGCGAACTGGAAAGCATTGCTAAGGTGGGTACATGAGACTTTTAAAACTGGGTACATAGAAAATGGTTTTTGAAAATACATATGATATGTTTTGAGTCTTTATTAATAAATGTTTTGATAAAGATGGTGACTGAAAAGATAAGAAAGTAGGTGTAATGTGATACTAGAATAAGTCTAGTATGATTGATGAATTTGGAAGCAAATATGATAAACTAAAGTAATTATGAAATATTTATTAAGGGACCATAATAATGAAGTTATGGAGTAAAAGAATGTATATTGAGTCTTTATTAATAATTATGTATTAGTAAAGCAATTGTAAAGGATTTGATAAGTATTGAGTATCTATTGGTAATAACTACTAATAAAAGAAAAGAACGAATATACATGAAAATAATTATAATGTGACTAGTAATAATTATGTATTATAGTCATGAAGAGATAAAAGTATTGTGGTGTCGATAGACAAGAATTGTATATTATGAAATAAGTGAAAATGGACCTCCTAGGGTTCATAGATGTAGAAGTATGTGTGGATTGCTTATGATTGAGTCCATGGGACTATACAGGTACGTTCTTTATGTTGAACTAGCTATATATAGTTATTATTAGATAACTAATGTGTTTGATGATTGACGAGATATCCAAGGGCTTAGATGAAATAACTCGAGGAGTTATGATGAGTGATAGTGTGGCGGTGATTCGGGGGATCCCCGGTCACTTTGGATGGGGCGGAATGGGCATCGACCCATGGACCATCATGTGTTAGGAGGCTTGCTACCAGACGAGATCCGGCTAGAAGTCGGATAACGGTAGACTGGGCGATTCCCTCTTGCCGTTACCATAAGGCTTATTAAGGCGGGGGATCCCCGATTAATAAGTACGTGAGTTGATAGGTTATTTGGAGATGTTCCAAATAACTAGTGGTGACTGCCAAGGAGCAGAAAACGATAGGGTCACAATAGGGTGACTTGACGGTATTGATGTAATATATATATATATGTTTATATATATCTATGAATTGATTATTATTATTGGGGTATAAAACCCATGCACCTCACGAGACTATTTTGTCTCACGTACTACGTTTGTTTTTGTGGCTATGTACTCAGGTACAGGTTTGAAGTGATAGAAGATTGCACTAGAAGTGGCCTTGATATGTTTAGCTCGGGAGCTCGTAGGTAGATCCCGTTTGCCTATGGTTCTGATATACTTGGTGACACCGTATATTTGTATACTCTGATAAAGGTTTTAAAGTTTTTGTTAAACTGTATCTTAGATTATATGGAAAATGTTGGAAATCGTATTTTAAATGTTTTAAACGATGTTATAAAAATACGGGTGTTAAAACTTGGTATCAGAGCTATAGTTTAAGTGAATTAGGTTGGATGTCCATCCTAGTCTTAGACTGTAGTGATAGGAATGTAAGATTCCTTGAGATCGATAGGTTGACCTTGAGACTTTATGTTAAGTTTAGGGTTAAACCTAGGGGACCTACAGAAGTTGTTATAAATTGTGCAATGTGAAGTCTTTTGAGACCATAAGACATTAGTATGATACGGTCGACCCCTATGAGAGATGCCATGTGTAAGAACCTGAAATTTGTGTTATATAAATTATTCAAAATTATTATAAATAAGGATAAATCGTTTAAAGAACGTGGAAATTGGTTTTGTGTCATTTGGACATCGTATGAGAAAGTTATGGGCGAAATCGGGTTGAAACAAGGAAGGAAAAGTGCAGCCTGGGCTGCCAGACCCAGATAGCGGCGCTATCTGGGGTTCGCAACGCGATCTGGTATGACGTCGGAACAGCGAGCCGAAATAGCGGATGGTAAACGCGAAATCGAGATAGCGTTGGGAGTTAGCGACGCGAAGTCCAACGCGATTTAACACGGGGTGTTAATTCGCGGCGCGAACTCGGGAATAGCGGCGCGAACTCTTACCTGGGCAGAATAAAATCGGGATTTCTAGGGTTTTCCCTCATTTTTCACTTCTCCTCTTGATGCAGCCGACTTGGGGAAGAATGGGAGGCGATTTGGATGTTCTTGTGCACAGAACATCATCATTCTAAGAGATCTTTACCCTACATCAAAGATCTAAGGTATTTTCTTGTCTCTTAGTTAGTTATGAGTCAAGATTTGGGGAAAATGGTAAAGTTGAAAGTGTTATGTTGAAATCTTGTTAAAGATGGGTAATGGGGGTGTAGAACACCCATATGAAGTATGTAGACCATGGATCTATGGTTGGTTTGTAACTTGAAGATGGTTTATAAAACTAGGGTTATGGATCTCCACCAAATTGATCAATTTGATGGTTGGGGTTGATTGTGATGATATTAGATGATGTCTAGTTATGGATGATAACTATAAATGTGATGATTGTGTTGATAGGTTTCAAAGACCTATATGTTGGAGTTATTCAAAAGGCGGGAAGCAAGGATTCGTGCTGATAAACGCGAACTGGAAAGCATTGCTAAGGTGAGTACATGAGACTTTTAAACTGAGTACATAGCAAAGTGTATGAAGAAACTTATGATATTTTATGGATCTTTATTAATAAATATTTTGATAAAGATAATGAATGAAAATATAAGAAAGTATGTATAATGTGATACTAGAATATGTCTAGTAAGGTTGATGAATTTGGAAGTGAATATGATGAAATAAGTAATTATGAAACCTTTATTAACGAACCATAATAATAAGGTTACTGAATAAAAGACTGTATATTGAGTCTTAATTAATAAATAGGTATTAGTAAAGCAATTGGAAATGATTCTTATAGTAATGAGTACTTATTGGTAAGATTTACTAATAAAAGTAAAGAACGAATATATATGAAAATGAATATGATGTGACTAGTAATAATTGTGTATTATAGTCAACGACGAGATAAAAGTATTATGATATCGATAAATAAGAAATGTATCTTATGAAATAAGTAAGTATGGACCTCCTAGGGTTCATAGACGTAGAAGTAGATGTTGGTAGCTTATAATCAGGTCCATGGGACCATACAGGTATGTTCACTCTATGTTGAACTAATTATATATAGTTATTATTAGATAACTAACTTTTTTGATGATTTATGTAACAGCTGAAGGCTTTGATTGAAATAACTGTTGAGTTATGGTAGGAAGGAGATGCTGTGATGACGCGGGGGGCCCCCGGTCATGAGGTGTGGAATGAGGGGCAGTTGGGTGGATTCCCATCGACTCATCCACGTTAGTAGTCTTGCTAACTGGACGTATTCCGGCGAGTAAGGCATGTATCGGTAGATTGGGCGAATCCCTCTTGCCGGTATCTTGTAGCTTATTAATGACGATGGATTTCGGTTAATAAGCTAATGTGAAACTTATTAATGGCGATGGATTTCGGTTAATAAGTTAATATGAAGCTTACTAATGGCGATGGATTTCGGTTAGTAAGTTAATGTGATTCTAGTACATATATGTTTATGTATTAGGTATATTTGTGCTTCTAGCTAGTTCGGGGGCAACCCGATAGCTAGATATGAATGCTAGGATAGCATAAATCAATAGGGTCACAATAGGTTGACTAGACGGTATTGATGCAGTATATATATATATGTATATATATATTTATGAAATGATTATTATTATTGGGGTCTAAAACCCATGTATCTCACGAGACTCTTTTTGTCTCATGTACTACGTTTGTTTTGTGGCTGTGTACTCAAGTACAGGTTTGAAGTGATAGAATGTTGCACTAGAAGTGGCCTAGAGATGTTTAGCTCGAGAGCTCGTAGGTAGATCCCTTGCCTATGGTTTTGATATACTTGGTGACACCGTATTTTTGTATAATCTGATAAAAGTTTTAAAGTTTTTGTTAAACTATATTTTGGGCAACATGGAAGATGCTGAAAAATCGTATTTTAAATGTTTTAAACGATGTTATAAAAATACGGGTGTTACAACTTGGTATCAGAGCTATAGTTTAAGTGAATTAGGTTGGATGTCCATCCTAGTCTTAAACTGTAGCAATAGGAATGTAGGATTCCTTGAGATCGATAGGTTGACCTTGAGATTTTATGTTAAGTTTAGGGTTGGACCTAGGGGACCTATAGAAGTTGTTATGAAATGTGCAATGTGAAGTCTTTTGAGACCGTAAGGCATTAGTATGATAGGGTCGACACCTATGAGAAATGCCATGTTTTGATCTAATAGTGTTGTTTTCGACTGTTGAGTCGACCGTTTGAATCTTGTTTGATGGATATGTTAGAACCCCACACGATTTCTTCCCCCTCCCCTCCTTTGGTTTCGGCCGAGTAGAGCAAGAACACCATCCTTGGTGTTCTTCGTTCTTCGTTCTTCGTGTTCTTCAAGTCTTGAAGATTCGAAGATCAAGTTCATTGCTTAGATCAACTAGAAGATCGCTCGATTTGTTCATCATCAGTGGATCTATCTTAAGCAAACAACAAGGTATGTTTTGAGAAAACCCTTTTCTCTCTTCTCCCCTCTTGGACGATTTTCACCAAAGAACCCTAGGGTTCTTTGGTGTTGGTCGAAACACACACAAGTGTGTGTGTGTGTTTGGGATTTCGTACAAGGTATCTTCCATTGTTAATCTAATCTAGATTTCCAAGATCCCAATCCTTTAGGGTTTAAGGATTAAGTTTAATCTCATTTGCGCATTAGGGATTAAATTAGCTAGTTGGTTTTAACCGGTCAAGAACAAGTTCATGTTCTTGGTCAGTGTGGTTCGAACCAAGTGACTAGGAGGTTGACCCAAGTGGTCAATCAGTGTTAAGTGAAACCCGTCAGTGGTATCAGAGCGGTGGTTTAGAGATCTAAACTAGATTAACAAAGTTTGTTTGTTTAATTTTTATTAAAGTTTTTTTTGTTCCAATTTTTCTTCTTCTTCTTCTTAGATCACGAAAAGGGTAAGAACCCTAGGACCAAGCATGTTAAACTAGTTAACTTTAATTGGTCAAAAGGATTCTAGAAAAACCCTAGAAATTTCGTGTAAGGCCAAAAGAACCCTAGGATCAAGAACATTAAACTAGTTTAGTTTAATTGATCAAAAGGCTTCTTTTCCCTAACCCTAGATATTTCGGAATTATCAAGAACCCTAGGATCAAGATTATCAAAAATGTTGATCAAGAGGATTCTTTCCTTAATTACATGATCTTCCAAATCTAGGATCAAGTATGTTAAACCAAGATTTGGTTTAATTGATCAAAAAGGATTCTTTCCTTTTCTCAAAGATTTCGTGATCAAGGAAGTTGCTTGGACACCAAGTTTGTTAAACTAGCCTAGTTTAATTGGTGGAAAAGTTTCCTAGGCTTTAAGGATTTTTCCGAAAAACCCTAGATGTAATCTAGAACCCTAGAACATTAAACTAGTTTAAGTTTAATGATTTAAAAGAATTAATTAGGTTAATAATCTAAAACCTAGATAATTAAACAAGTTCATGTTTAATAGGTTTAATTATTACTTTAGTTGATTTATTAAAGACTAGTTCTTTAAACCTAGAAATCTAGACAAAGTTTATTGTCTAAAAGGTTTAAATTAAAAAGTCTAAACAAATTTATTTAAGTTATAATCTATCCTAGGATTTGAACAAAATTTATTGTTTAAATAGGATTGATTAGAATTAATCTTTTAATTAATAATGTCTTTGATCAAGAAAGTCAAAACCCTAGTTTTGATTGATCAAGAACAAGATTAGGGTTAGACTAATTAATGAGAATTAAAAGAAGTGTTAATTTCTAGTTCAAGAAATTAACAAGATGTATTTATTTATATTTATATATTATATTTCGGATTTTGAATATTTAAAAAGAGTAAAATGAATTTTAATAAATAAAATAGTTTATACGTATTTTAATTAGTTCAAGTTAAAATACATACAAATTAGATGTAATATTCTTATTAGAATGATTACAAGTTTATTTTATAAAAGAAATATATATGTATATGTATTAAATACAAGATTAAATGGAACATTAAAAATAATGTTATTTTGATCTTTTAAAATATAACTAGTTATTGTATAAGTAAATTATATAATTGAAACTAGAAAGTACAAAGTTATGATTTCATTATAACTAGAAATTGTACAAGTTAAAATTATATGATAAACTAGAATATACAAAGTTATATATTATTATTATAAGGTGTTTAAAGTTATAGGTTATTATAACTAGTAATTATACAAGCATAATATAAGTATTTTACAAGTCATGTAAGATACTAGATTAATGATCAAAGTTAAAATAACAAGATAACTTTAGAACCTATATTTAACTAGTCCAAGTTAAATGTAAGAAAGGTTTAAACAAACTAAGAATTATTATATATAGTCTATATAATAAGTTTATTAGTTTCACCACGTATAAACCGGTGATTGTGTTAGCTTAAGTTCCATCATGATTGTTGGAGCTAGTGGGAGCTACACAAGAAAATCACAGTTTATAAGTGTGTCGCTAAGACATAAGTTTGGTGAAATCTAGTTAGTCAAAACAAATGTTTGATTTCATTATTAAACATATGAAAAACTAGGTGTGTTAAACTAGGTTTATGATTCAAGTCAATGAATCGTAAAAGGATTAAAAGTTTAACATAAGTTTTAAGTTTTTCAAGAAAGATAAAACAAGTAAGTTTTATTCTAGATAAGGTTTTCCACAAAACCTAGTAATACGTTTTGTACACCTCGTTTTAGGTATACATATAAGTCGCACAATTCTTGAAACTATAAGTTTTAAGAAAAGTTCTTAAGGTTTAAAAAGGGATGTCTTGTTGAATTATTGAATTCACAAGTCACATGTTTTAAACAAGGATTAAGATTGGAATAAGGTTTAAGTTTAGTTCAAGACTTAAACAAACCCAAGAAAATCTTAGATCTAAGTACTATCCACCTAATGGCACACCTCACTTGTTCAACGATATTCATATTGTAAGGATAAAGAACCTTAGATATGGATTCAAATCATTGCGAGTGTTAGGGTGCGTAAGGTTCTGTGATAATCGGGAGTCTCGGCCCAGAACATCGCACTGTCTTAGATGGTCTGATCTACTTTGGTGATAATCGGGAGTCCCGGCCCAAAAAGTACTTCAGTAGAATAAACATACTATACTTTATTACTAACTTAGAAATGTACAATTAGACTGTGCAAAGTTGTAATAAGTTATAAGTCTAAAGATTCTACGACCCCTAGGAATCGTGTCAAGTCTTGATACGATCGGTAAGGATGTTACCTACCAGAAACAACATGTCTCGTCGGGAAGTGCCCAAACCTTGCGGCGAGAATGTGATATATGGATCCTAGGCCTAAAATATTAATTATGGGTTTATAATATATTTTAGAGAATGTTTGTTGATGATTACTAATTAAACTGGGTTTGATTTGTAGACGGCAGCAACAACCAACACAACACGTACCAATAATCTCTCACTACGCTTGTTTCTAGAAAAGGACAAATTGACTAGGTTAAAATTTCTCAATTGGAAGCGTGATCTTCGGATTATGCTTAGGCATGAGAGAAAAGGAAATGTCCTAGAAAGAGCAATGCTAAATGCCCCTGCCACGAATGCTAGAGATGAACCAGGACAAGCATATTACGCTTGTAGAGTGTTCAACTCTTGCAAGATGGTTAAGGGATCATCAGTAAGTGCTCACATCATGAAAATGAAAGAGCACATGGATCATTTTGAATGACTAGGACACCCAGTACCGTTGCAGTTAGCAACAGTAATGATACTCAACTCGTTGTTATATGACTATAAGTCTTATGTAGTCAACTACAACATGCATAATATGGAGCAATCCATTGATGAGCTACATTCCATGCTCAAGACTAATGAGTTGAGTTTGGGGACCAAGTTTAAAAATGATCTCATAGTAATTGATGATGGTAGTGAAAAGAGAAAGAGGCGCAATGGAAAGGGAAAGGGTAAAACCGATCTCAGCCAAGACGTGCCCAAGGGTAATGGAGTCAAACAAAGGGTCAAGAAGGTGAAGCCAAACAAGGCAAGGACCGAGAAACGGTATCTTGGTTGTGGCGAGGGTCAAAGGGTAGGAGGCAGTGCAAGCTCCTCAGTTGACTTGACCAACTTCTAGATATTCAGTTTAACATATTTGTGAAGTTTATTACGAGTAACTCAACTTTTGCAATCGTTTATTGCAAAAGATGAAAGAAAGTGAAGATGGCCATCGTGAGATAGTAATAATCCCACAAGCACCAAGTTAATCTTATAATTCAGTATTTCTCACTTTGGATTCAAGGAAAACAATTTTTCTTTTTGTTGGATAATTTTTTATTTTATGTTAAAACAAGTTTTTCTTTGTTTTTTAATAAGAATCCATGGTTGAATTATATTTTGTGCATGTGTGATAATTACTCTAGTCAAGTTTTATGACTAGATTGTAAGTCAAGTTTTTGATTTACTTTATATTTCATGTTTTATACTTGTTTGATTGCTGTATAAATAATGTCTTAAAAGCTCAATACTTAGATACTAGAAATTAGAAGTTTCTGTTAAAGTATTTAAGAGATTTTATGAAAAGCATAAAGTTCAAAGTACATTGAACTTATTTAAAACATCTTAAGTAATGGTTACTTATGATAGTAAGTTTTAAAGTATTAGTATTAATATAGTATGATTATATTGGATATAATCAAGATAGACATTAAAGAGTATTATTACAAGGCTTTTATACTTGTAATAAAGAAATTTAATGGAGTCATAATTCCCTAATATGAATAATTGGATATTCGTGTAATCCAAGTAAAATGACTTAGACATTAATTGAACTCTTAAAAGAAACAAACTATATTAACGTATTTGAGAATTAAAAGGTATTATTGCAAGTCTTTTACACTTGTAATAAATACAATATTTAATCAAGTCATAATTTCCTAATAGGAATAATGGATATTTGAGAAATCCAAGAAATGACTTTGGCATTAAATAAGATTCTTAAAAGATACTAATACACTTAAGAATTGGAAGTATCGTTTCAAGTGTCTTATACTTGTAAGATACAGTAGTCAATGAAAGTCATGATTCCCTTAAAAGGAATGTTGGATATTCGCAAATCCAAAGGATGACTTTAATAATTGATTAATTCTTAAAGGATTAAACTATAAGTTTTGACTAGGTCAAAAGTAGTAGTTTAAGTAATGCTTATTTTCCATAAAATTTAGTGGGAGCTATGACTAACATATTCACTAGAGGTACTAATGAATATAGTAAGTTAGTTAGGACATTAACAACAAGGTTTTACCAAGTCGTTAGCCAAAGAGTTAAGAGAAATAAATGATCAGTAATTAGATTATTGCAAACCTAATAGCGTGATCACAAGTCTTGTGATTAATTATTGCATATCTAATAGGATGTTCACATTCCAGTGAACAAGTTAATCATTTAAGGAAATTTCTTTAGCTAGTAAGAATATCTACAAATTAAGTAGCTAAAAGAGATTTAGTTACAAGACAAGTTTTATAGATTCAAGAAACTAAGGACTTATTTTCCAATCCTCCTATGTTTACCGAATCATATAAAAAGGCAAGACTAGAACATGTTCTAAATGTTGCACGAACAATATCTAGCAAAGACAAAAGTAATAGTATTCTTAATACTCGTCTTATGTCTTTAGTTTAATAGGAATGACTAATCGTAATTAGTGATAAAAGTTACAATTAAGGAGTTATTGAAGTAATCAACACAAACGCATAGAATAAGTAATGATCCAGTAATAATTCAGTATCTATGTCCAGTGAGGAATAATACATGAGTCATTATTATTCAGAATTTGTATGTTTTACAATATCCATGAATAAAAGTCTATTTATTCAAAAAGATATAAATCCGTGACTACTCGTCTTGGTGGGAACCTCGATGGGACGTTAACGTTATCGCGGTATTTGGTGGTAGATTCGAAGTTCTTCGAAGATAGCTACACAAGTTTTGTGTAAACCAAATATCGGTGATATTCTGTTGGAGTTCGACGAATATTGGATTGACCACCGTGATAATACTTCGTGGTTGAAAAGTTCAAAAGTATTATTCACTAGGATTGTCCTTAAGCCTGGGGTATTTGGTTTGGGATACATTGACTAATGTGCTTTGGTTCGTCTTAGACAATTCTGAAATATGGTTGTCATACGAGGCCTTACTGGGTACAAAGGAATTTGTATGTTTGAATCGAAATATAACAAGATGGTAATTGTACCTCCTTTTTAGGAGAGATATTTATGGGTCCTTTGACATGATGATAACTGGAAAGTGCATGGCCATGCCCAAACGAAATGATTTGTTCTTTGTCGTTTATAACAACAGTTTGAATCAATAAGTCATTAAATGATTTCGAATATAGGAGTTGATATTTTCTACCATGCTAGTATTCGTTATCACAAATATCGTCAGGCAAGGGATAAACCTAACATAGTTTCCCAAGAAGTAGAGACAGAGTGTTCTTTACTAGGAGACTCTATTAAAGAGTTTTTCATAAACTATACCTGGGTTACGTAAGCTGTTTTTATGGGGTTGGTTACCTACATGCCCATCTAGAAGGCCACTGTAGCTCGTATCATTAAGACAAAGGTTACAAACTTGTAGAAGTGGTAGTCTGAAGGATTTATGTGCACAGTTAGTCAACCTATGATGATACATCTATGCCTACGAAACACTTAAGGGTCACACCGGTGAGTGCATTTAATACGAGCAAGATAAGCAATGATACTACGAAGAGGAGTGATTCATAATAGTCATTATGAATCAAGTTAAGTATTAAGTCAAGTTTGACTTATTACTAGATTAGTTTAACTAACTAATTAATACAAGTATTTGTACATTTACTAGTTGAGTAAATATACAATGTGTTAATTATAGATTATCCATAATATGATTTAAAGCTATTAAATCATATAGTAATTGGATAATATTATTGTAGAAATTATATAAAGGTTATTATATAATTAATTATTAAAAGTATTAATACAAAGTATATATTTCGTATATATATATTTATATATACACGAAATATATTAAGTGTATAATACTAGACATTTAATAGTTAAGTGCAATAATAAAAGAACAATAAACTATAAGGGAAGGAAACATAAAAAAGGAAAGTTTAATTAAGGAATTGATCTTAATTAAACTAGAGGGTCCTAAGTGCAACTTATTTATCTATAAATAAGAGGCTTAGGGTAACCCTAAACCCCCTTAGAACCCCACACGATTTCTTCCCCCTCCCCTCCCTTGGTTTCAGCCAAGTAGAGCAAGAACACCATCCTTGGTGTTCTTCGTTTTTCGTTCTTCGTGTTCTTCGTGTTCTTCAAGTCTTGAAGATTCGAAGATCAAGTTCATTGCTTAGATCAACTAGAAGATCGCTCGATTTGTTCATCATAAGTGTATCTATCTTAAGCAAACAACAAGGTATGTTTTGAGAAAATCCTTTTCTCTCTTCTCCCCTCTTGGACGATTTCGACCAAAGAACCCTAGGGTTCTTTGGTGTTGGTCGAAACACACACAAGTGTGTGTGTGTGTGTGTGTGTGTTTGGGATTTCGTACAAGGTTTCTTCCATTGTTAATCTAATCTAGATTTCCAAGATCCCAATCCTTTAGGGTTTAAGGATTAAGTTTAATCTCAGTTCCGCATTAGGGATTAAATTAGCTAGTTGGTTTTAACCGGTCAAGAACAAGTTCATGTTCTTGGTCAGTGTGGTTCGAACCAAGTGACTAGGAGGTTGACCCAAGTGGTCAATCAGTGTTAAGTGAAACCCTTCACGAGAATGGATCCCGTGATTAAAGGATTTGTTAGTTTGAGAGAATATGGTGGACATTATGCAAAAGTCAAGATTAGTTCAATTTGTGATAGGTTGACTTGGTCAAAGATGGGCGTTGACTCTCGTTTTGAATGAAAAGTGAATGTTGAGAACATAATGTGTCGATTGTATGTACGTGAAAAGGTTAATGGAATAATTAAAAGAGTTATAGCCGGATTGTGCGACTTTGACCCGTTGGGTGTTTAGAGTTCAATTTGGGAATCGAGTATATGATTATTGATGGATCATTAATTAAAGGTTGATGGTAAAGGAAAGGATGATTAATGAAACCTTTAACAAGTGAAGAAAGTGTTAAAGAATAGTTGACTTTGTGCTTAAGTCAAAGATTAGACAATGTTGGATTATATCGACTTGGTCGAAACTAGATTTTGATATCCGTGTGGATCGATTAGATTATTGTAATGATCGGGTCATATAGTTTCTATGTGTATAGCGGGTTTGATTAAAGGATTTAAAGTGTTATGGTCTAATTGTGCAATTTTTTTACCCGTTTCGGTATTAAAGGCTTAAGATTGATTTTTGACTCGTTCAGGCCTAACGGGGTTAAATGAATGTTTAAATACATATTGTTGACTAAATTGGAATGGGAAAAGTTTCATGGTAATAACCACAAGGGAATGAGAACGTAATCTTCGGTCGAATGTGGGTTGAAAATGTTTAGTGATTCCGAGGACGGAATCCTTTTAAGGAGTCATTAGTTGTAACGACCCGAATTTTGTGTTATATAAATTATTCAAAAATATTTTAAATAAGGATAAATCGTTTAAAGAACGTGGGAATTGGTTTCGTGTCATTTGGACATCGTATGAGAAAGTTATGGGCGAAATCGGGTTGAAACAACGAACGAAAAGTGCAGCCCGGGCTGCCAGACCCAGATAGCGGCGCTATCTTGGGTTCGCGATGCGATCTGGTACGAGGTCGGAACAGCGAGCCGAAATAGCGGATGGTAAACGCGAAATCGAGATAGCGTTGGGAGATAGCGACGCGAAGTCCAACGCGATTTAACACGGGGTGTTAATTCGTGGCGCGAACTCGGGAATAGCGGCGCGAACTCTTACCTGGACAGAATAAAATCAGGATTTCTAGGGTTTTCCCTCATTTTTCACTTCTCCTCTTGATGCAGCGGACTTGGGGAAGAATGGGAGGCGATTTGGATGTTCTTGTGCACAGAACATCATTATTCTAAGAGATCTTTACCCTATATCAAAGATCTAAGGTATTTTCTTGTCTCTTAGTTAGTTATGAGTCAAGATTTGGGGAAAATGGTAAAGTTGAAAGTGTTGGAATATGCTTCACGCGTATAACATATAATTATATGGCTAGTTGTTTGTGAGCCTAAAGGGTCACACACTTAAACACTAAACACCATAAGATATATAGTGTAATTAGGGTAATTACGTTATATATTAATATAAGTTACTAGCTTGTATATATATTATAGTTTAATATTAGTTGTTAATATCGAAACTTAATAATGAGCAAAATAGAAGGAACAAAAGGCAAGGGGCTAGAGTACAATAAACCAATAGTGATTATGGGAAGTCATTAAAAGGGATTAGGGCAACCATAATCCCTCACTTCCTTCAACTCACGGCCGCACACCCCTCCCCTCTCTAGGGTTCGTTTGCTTCTTCTTGATTGCTCAATTGGACTAGCATCCCTTGGTGTTCTTGCTATAGTGTTGTGTGGACTAGCTTTGGAGGAACTCCCCATTGGTGGTCTTGGTTTCGGTCAATCATCATCACCATCCGATTCATATTATACAAAGGCTTCAAGGGTATGAAATATTCATCTTAACTCTTTGTATTAATTATTAGTTTAGTTGTATGATTGATATCAATATCCGTTAATGGTGATAAACTATTTTCCGCTGCGTTTTGTTACTAGTAATAACCGAAAATCACCATTAGTGGTATCACGAGTCATTATATTAATCATATAATTAGCTAGTTTTTGTGAAAAGTGGCAAATATCAATCATTTTTGGCACCCTAATTCCGAACGGCAAATATAAGAACCCTAGGGTTCTTTATTTTTTCGCAATTTTTAATTATAATGGGTTAAAAATATGATTTTTTGGAACCCTAATTGCCACTTATTACAAAAACACATCAAAAAATTAATCTTGTTATTGTATTTTTTGATTATTTGGCTTGGAATTACCTGTTTAATTTTGTTTTTGATATGGCAAAACATGTATTTTTGCCATATCCCAAGCCAAAGCCTTGTCAATTATTGCTTGTTTGTTCAAACCGATGAAAACCTAGACCTTGTGATTGATTGTGGTTGAATGTTTGGTTGATTTGGGAAAACCGTGTTTTTGGCTAAATTTGGTTGTAATCTTTTAATTTTTTCTTTTATTTTGGTGCCATTCTTGGGGCAATTTGTAATGTAAAAGTAATAGAATAGATTGTCTTTCTTTATTTTTTTTTATTGTAAATTGTTAACCAAATATTGAAGACAAATGAAGAAAACAACAAATTTCCGTCACCGACGCGAGGTCTGTACGAAAACAAGTTTTACAGAAGCATACGGACTCCGTTTTGGGCGATTCAAAAGCCTAAAATGCTTGCAAAGTCGTGGGCTACAACTTTCCAAAAGGCCGGGAAGACTATCGAAGACTCCTTCAGTGACTTTTCGAGCTTCAAAGTCTGCTGGAATTTTCTGGCAGATTGGTTTCTACTTGCTCAAGAATGTCTTGGAGCAAGTGGGAGCCCATTGGGTTAATGTTGGCCCGTCCCCTAGTTTGACCCTTCGGTCCGTCGTGATGACTCACGTGACCGTACCTAGGATTTCATCGGTCGAGGTTTGCACAAAATTTGTTGCATGTTTTATTTATGTTTGTGGTTGTTTTCTTTTCTATTAGATACAAGTAGTAAAACAATTAAAAAATATGATTTTTGAAACACAAACATTAAAACATCCAAACTTTTAATCATTTATGATTACTTGTTAATCATCAAGGATTATTGCTTAATCACCTATGATCACTGTTTAATCATCAATGATTACTTGTTAATCATCGGTGATTACAGTTTAATCATCTATGATTATTCATTAATCTAAACTTGTTTTTGAGATTAATTCAAAAGTTTAAATATGATTTGAAAATTATAATCTAATAATCGCTAAACGTTTTTACCCCTTATTAAACTGACTTATGAGGTGGTATGAATGAAGTACATAATTCATTCATATCTTAATAAAATTTTTTCACAAAATTGTTTCCATACCTAAAATTTAAGTCACGCCGTCCAATCGGTTGCAAATCACTTGCTTCTATTTTTTAATTCACGTGAGATGTGGTTTGAATTTAGATCCGAGGTCATTATTCTCTACGCGTGAGACCTAGATCTATTTTGACATGATTTCACATTGGATGACTTAATCGAGTTAACGGTGAGACCTTGACTCGAGGCGAAGATGCGACAAACATGCCACTTGACCCTAGATGCTTGTTCACTAGGTGCCATGAAGTCCCATACCTCTAAGTGTTGCATTTGTAATGCAATTGTTGATCGTCACCTACCTATTGGATCTATCATCTCTAGCAGATCAACTGATGCGATGATAGAAGCTCAATGGGATCTTAGCTTTTAATTAAAATTAATTGGGTAGTTAATTTATTAAAAGAAATTAATTATTGAAAATACTAATTAATGAACTTTGTAATTTTGTAGATGACTACAAACAATCAAACCCTATCAAACAACACCATTCGCTCCGCTCTCGATAAGGAGAAACTTGATGGATCGAATTTTGTTGATTGGGCTCGTAACCTAAAGATTGTCCTTAGGGCCGAGCACAAATACCACCATTTGGAACAGCAAGAAGTCGCTGCCCTTATGCTAGTGAGCATGACCCCCGAGATTCAAAAGAATCACGAGGACCTCACTGCATTTGATATGATGCGTGAACTAAAAACCACGTATCAAAAGCAAGCTGATCAGGAACTCTTTGACACGGTCAAAGCCTTCCATGCTTGTAAGCAAGAGGAGGGACAGTCTGTTAGCTCTTATCTTTTGAAGATGAAGAGTTACCTAGACCAAATGGAGAAACTTGGCTACCCTATGCCTCATATCCTTGGAATTGGGTTAATTCTCACTTCACTTCACAAGGACTATGCACCGTTTGTCATGACTTATCATATGCATAGTATGGGGAAGACTTTCGCCGAATTACATGCTATGCTGAAACAAACGGAAGCTGGGCTATCCAAGAAAGCTCCTACCCCTACTGTCCTTGCCATAAGGCAAGGAAAGATCCAAAAACCAAAACCGCAAGTAGTTGCTAAGGGCCAAGGCAAGGGAAAGCAAGTTTACAAGCCCAAGCCAAAGGTTCCCCCACCTACTCATAAGGAGCATCCTGCTAAGGATCTTGCTTGCCATCACTGCGGTGAAACAGGCCATTGGAGGATGAATTGTCCTGCCTACCTGGCAGAGTTGATGAAGAACAAAGCCAACAAGGTTGGCACATCAGATATCTTCACAATAGAACTATATGCTTTCCCTAAGAAATCATGGGTATATGACACTGGTTGTGGTACTCACATTTGTAATACCATGCAGGGTCTAAGGGGAAGTAGAAAGCTAAACCATGGGTGCTTTGGACTTGTACGTAGGCAATGGAATGCGTGCGCCGGTCGAAGCTATAGGAAGCTATGATTTAATCCTTCCTAGTGGTTTAATTATTGTATTAGACAATTGTCACTATGCGCCTAGTATTACTAGGGGTATAGTATCGCTTTCATGTTTGTGGAATAATGGTTTTATTCACTCTTTTACGGATTATGGTATTTCAGTTTCGAAGGATAATGTATTCTATTTTAATGCTATTCCTTGTGCTGGTATTTTTGAGATTGACATGCATAATCGTATCACAAACAGTAGTTCTATTTATACATGTAGCAACAAGAAATCCAAGAAGAATTTGGATTCTACTTACCTATGGCATTGTCGTCTTTGCCATGTTAACAAGAAACGCGTTTTAAAATTACAAAACGATGGACTTATAAAATCAGATGATTCTGAATCATTTAATAAATGTGTTTCTTGTATATCTGGTAAAATGGCGCGCAAGCCTTTCTCCCATGTAGGCGAAAGGGCCAATGATCTACTTGGACTCATACATACCGATGTATGTGGCCCTTTTAGAACTAGAACTAGGGAAGGTGCTACCTACTTCATTACTTTCACTGACGACTTTAGTCGTTATGGTTATGTTTACTTGATTAAACATAAACATGAAACCTTTGAAACGTTCAAAGCTTTCCAAAATGAAGTAGAAAATCAACTCGGCAAGAAGATAAAAGCTCTCCGTTCTGATCGAGAAGGAGAGTACATGAGCCATGAGTTTCAAGACCATCTAAAGAATTGTGGGATTGTCTCACAATTCACTCCCCCTTATACACCACAGCATAATGGTGTATCAGAGAGGAGAAATCGCACCTTGCTTGACATGGTCTGATCGATGATGAGTCCTACCACTCTGCCTCTATCCTTTTGCGGTTATGCACTCAAGTCGGCTGCTCGCATACTGTTTATGGTTCCCACCAAAAAGGTTGAAAAGACACCATATGAGATATGGCATGGGAAAGTCCCTAACTTGTCTTACTTGAAGGTCTGGGGTTGTGAGGCTCTCGTGAAACGAGACACACCGAACAAACTTGAACCCAGAGCTGTCAAGTACATCTTTATAGGATACCCTGAGGAAACGATGGGTTACTATTTCTACTACCCACCTGAGCAAAAAGTAATTATTGCTCGTTATGCTGAGTTTCTTGAGAGCAATCTCATTTCACAAGAAGCAAGTGGGAGTACAATCGACTTTGACGAGATTCCAAGCGATGATGATGCACAACCTACTGTAGATACTAGCAAACATCAAGATGAGGCTGAACATGAAACCGTTCCTGTTGCACCTCAAAATGATGAAGTCCCCGTTCGAAGGTCCGCAAGGACACCTCATGCACCTGAACGATATGGTTTCCAAATCGATGTTGAGGAGCTGAGTTTAGGGGATCATAATGAACCCCCTAACTATCGAGCTGCATTATCAGATTCTAAAATCTGAAAAATGGCTTGATGCTATGAACGCGGAAATGCAATCCATGAAAGATAACCGTGTATGGGCTTTGGTTGATCTTCCTCCTAACAGTAAGACTATTGGTAGCAAGTGGATCTTCAAGAAGAAGACCGACATGGATGGCAACACCTATAAAGCTCGGTTGGTGGCAAAAGGTTACACTCAAACCTACGGGATTGACTATGATGAAACCTTCTCGCCTGTTGCCGATGTTAGAGCTATTAGGATTATCATAGCCATAGCAGCGTACTATGACTATGGGATTTGGGAAATGGATGTTAAAACTGCTTTCTTAAATGACACCTCGATGAAGATGTCTATATGGTACGACCTGAGGGTTTTGTAAGTACAAAACACCCTAAGAAAGTATGTAAGCTTCAAAGGTGCATTTATGGACTAAAGCAATCATCCAAAAGTTGGAACAAAAGATTCGACGAGGAAATCAAAACGTTTGGTTTCACTCAGAATCTCGACGAGCCATGTGTATATGTAAGAGCTAGTGGGAGCATTGTCATCTTTCTAATCCTATATGTCGATGACATACTACTCATAGGAAATAACATTCCAATTCTACAAGATGTAACATCCTGGCTTGGGAAATGCTTCGCTATAAAGGATCTAGGGGAAGCGGCATATATACTTGGTATAAAGATCTACCGAGATAGATCAAAGCGGTTAATCGGACTAAGTCAAAGTGCGTACATTGATAAAATTCTAAAACGGTTTAGAATGGATGCTTCCAAACGTGGAAATCTTCCTATGCAACACAGTCTACACTTAAGTAAGACTCAAGGACCGTCCTCACCTGATGAGTTGAAACGTATGCGTGATGTCCCCTATGCCTCGGTAGTAGGGTCTATCATGTATGCAGTGCGGTGCACAAGACCTGATGTAGCGTTCTCTCATAATCTTACAAGCCGATATCAACAGAATCCAGGTGAGAGTCACTGGACTGCTGTTAAGAACATATTGAAGTATCTTAGGAATACTAAAGATATGTTTCTTGTTTATGGTGGTGAAACTCAAAATGAGCTAAGCGTTACTTGTTATTCTGACGCTAGTTTTGAGACTGATAGAGATGATTCCAAATCTCAAACGGGGTATGTTTTCGTTTTGAATGGAGGCGTTGTTGATTGGAAAAGTGCTAAACAGAGCACTATTGCTATGTCTTCTACAGAAGCTGAATACATTGCAACTACTGAAGCTGCAATGGAAGCTGTATGGATTAGGAAATTTATTTCTGGGCTTGGAGTGGTCCCAGTAATGAAAAACCTATGGATATGTACTGTGATAACACAGGTGCTATCATCATTGCCAACGAACCAGGTGTTCAGAAAGGCGCCAGACATTATCGGAGGAAGCTTCACTACATTAGAGATGCGATCCTAATGGGATATGTACGCTTGCTCAAAGTTCATACAGATGACAACTTAGCTGATCCCTTCACGAAGCCAATGTCATGTACGAAACATATTGAGCATGCTAGAAACATTGGGCTTCGACCAGCTAGTAGTTTCATGTAATCTGTTTTAGTATTTGGATAATGGAACATTGAGCGGTTTTTATTGGAATAAATTGATATATTTGATATGATCGTTTTTATATGAATATCCACTGTGTTCTATATTTTCATGTTTATATCCATGAATATTTACTGCGTTTTATATTCTAAATTGTCCATTGTCATATTAATAATATGGGAATATTATTAAGACAAATCTGAGGGCATTGATGACATTATCTTAGTATGACTAAGGATGATGAAATCAAACTCACATGTTGTTCATAAGATGCACAATTGGACTGACCCAACCTATGAGAAATCACTTCCTGGATTTATGTCACAAGTGAATCTCACAAAGGCTTTGTCACTTATCCTCTGACTTGAGATGCAAGTTGGTTTGTGTATGTAGACGGGCAAACTTTGATGTGGTTAAACGCTGACCTGAATAAGGCTGCTATAACAACCATTACCGGGCTTGTCATTAAGCATATGACATACACGTGCAGTAGATAAAGAATTTGTTCATCCACGTAAGTGGATTAGATACTACTGGGCCCCTCGATGATTTAAATAGATGTATGTGTGGCCACACCCAAAAGGTAATCACAATGAATCCTGATTGGTTTTGGTAATCTACTTCAATGTATAGATCGAGAAACAGAATCGTTGAAATTTTAGATTGACATTAATCCTTGTCTAAAATTCAACATGGTATCAGTAACAAAAGGATAACTGATTGAAAAACTTTGAACACAGATTTTATGAAACTCCTCATGTACTTCTAGGGGCATTGGCGGGTTGCTAGACTCTAACCTTTGCTTGTATAACTACTTGATGTTATCACGTGCGCAAGTGGGAGATGTTGGAATATACTTCACACACTTAAACACTAAACACCATAAGATATATAGTGTAATTAGGGTAATTACATTATATATAATATAAGTTACTAGCTTGTATATATATTATAGTTTAATATTAATTGTTAATATTGAAACTTAATAATGAGCAAAATAGAAGGAACAAAAGGCAAAGGGCTAGAGTGCAATAAACCAATAGTGATTATGGGAAGTCATTAAAAGGGATTAGGGCAACCATAATCCATCACTTCCTTCAACTCACGGCCGCACACCCTCCCCTCTCTAGGGTTCTTTCGCTTCTTCTTGATTGCTCAATTGGACTAGCATCCCTTGGTGTTCTTGCTATAGTGTTGTGTGGACTAGCTTTGAAGGAACTCCCCATTCGTGTTCTTGGTTTCGGTCAATCATCATCACCATCCGATTCATATTATACAACGGCTTCAAGGGTATGAAATATTCATCTTAACTCTTTGTATTAATTATTAGTTTAATTGTATGATTGATATCAAGATCTGTTTATGGTGATAAACTATTTTCGGCTGCGTTTTATTACTAGTAATAACCGAAAATCACCATTAGAAAGTGTTATGTTGAAATCTTGTTAAAGATGGGTAATGGGGGTGTAGAACACCCATATGAAGTATGTGGACCATGGATCTATGGTTGGTTTGTAACTTGAAGATGGTTTATAAAACTAGGGTTTATGGATCTCCACCAAATTGATCAATTTGATGGTTGGGGTTGATTGTGATGATATTAGATGATGTCTAGTTATGGATGATAACTAGAAATGTGATGATTGTGTTGATAGGTTTCAAATACCTATATGTTGGAGTTATTCAAAAGGCGGGAAGCAAGGATTCGTGCTGATAAACGCGAACTGGAAAGCATTGCTAAGGTGAGTACATGAGACTTTTAAACTGAGTACATAGCAAAGTGTATGAAGAAACTTATGATATTTTATGGATCTTTATTAATAAATATTTTGATAAAGATAATGAATGAAAATATAAGAAAGTATGTATAATGTGATTCTAGAATATGTCTAGTAAGGTTGATGAATTTGGAAGTGAATATGATGAAATAAGTAATTATGAAACCTTTATTAACGAACCATAATAATAAGGTTACTGAATAAAAGACTGTATATTGAGTCTTTATTAATAAATAGGTATTAGTAAAGCAATTGGAAATTATTCTTATAGTAATGAGTACTTATTGGTAAGATTTACTAATAAAAGTAAAGAACGGATACATATGAAAATGAATATGATGTGACTAGTAATAATTATGTATTATAGTCAACGACGAGATAAAAGTATTATGATATCGATAAATAAGAAATGTATCTTATAAAATAAGTAAGTATGGACCTTCTAGGATTCATAGACGTAGAAATAGATGTTGGTAGCTTATAATCGAGTCCATGGGACCATACAGGTATGTTCACTCTATGTCTAACTAATTATATATAATTATTATTAGATAACTAACTTGTTTGATGATTTATGTGATAGCTGAAGGTTTTGATTGAAATAACTATTGAGTTATGGTAGTAAGGAGATGATGTGATGACGCGGGGGACCCCCGGTCATGAGGTGTGGAATGAGGGGCAGTTGGGTGGATTCCCATCGACTCATCCACGTTAGTAGTCTTGCTAACTGGATGTATTCCGGCGAGTAAGGCAGGTATCTGTAGATTGGGCGAATCCCTCTTGCCGGTATCCTAAAGCTTATTAATGGCGATGGATTTCGGTTAATAAGCCAATATGAAACTTAATAATGGCGATGGATTTCGGTTAATAAGTTAATGTGAAACTTACTAATGGCGATAGATTTCAGTTAGTAAGTTAATGTGATTCTAGTACATATATGTTTATGTATTAGGTAAGTTTGTACTTCTAGCTAGTTCGGGGGCAACCCGATAGCTAGGTATGAATGCTAGGAGAGCAGAAATCGATAGGGTCACAATAGGGTGGCTAGACGGTATTGATGCAATATATATATATAAATATATATATATATATATATATATATATATATATATATATATATATATATATATATATATATATATATATATATATATATATATATATATATATATATATATTGTAGAATTAGAATCAGAACCAATTAAGGCTACAGAACCAGCAGAACTCAATCTAAACCATTGATTTTTGAAATGAAATGATCATGGAAGACACATTAATGTATTTATTGAGGGACCCCCAAATATTGGTTTGCATGGATGTCATTCATGCATGTATACATATATGTATAGATAACACTTACGTATACATACATGAAAACATATACATATATGTATACATGCATGAATGACATCCATGCAAACCAATATTTGGGGGTCCCTCATCAAATACATTAATGTGTCTTTCATGATCATTTCATTTCAAAAATCAATGGTTTTGATTGAGTTCTGCTGGTTCTGTAGCCTTAATAGGTTCTGAAACTAATTCAACCATATATATATATATATATATATATATATATATATATATATATATATATATATATATGAAATGATTATTATTATTGGGGTCTAAAACCCATGTATCTCACGAGACTATTTTATCTCACGTACTACGTTTGTTTTGTGGTTGTGTACTCAGGTACAGGTTTGAAGTGATAGAATGTTGCACTAGAAGTGGCCTAGAGATGTTTAGCTCAGGAGCTTGTAGGTAGATCCTTTGCCTATGGTTTTGATATACTTGGTGACACCGTATTTTTGTATACTCTGATAAAAGTTTTAAAGTTTTTGTTAAACTATATTTTGGGCAACATGGAAGATGCTGAAAAATCGTATTCTAAATGTTTTAAACGATGTTATAAAAATACGGGTGTTACACCATGTTTTGATCTAATGGTGTTGTTTTCGACTGTTGAGTTGACTGTTTGAATCTTGTTTGTTGAATACGTTGGTTTGGCGAAAGAATGAATGTGAAAAGTGGACGAGCTCCACTAAATTGGGAAGAGTTAAGAATGAGGATATGAACCAGATTTTGGATAGTCGAATGAATGAGGGTAGGTGGAATGATTCCAATACCCATGTGAAGGAAGAGTCATCGAGTGGCGAAGTCCGTAGTGGGAAGTATCTACATATAAAGGTAGCAAGACCTAGCCGGAAGAAATGGAAGGATGTTGTATAAGGCCTTTATAGCTTGTAAAACTGTTGGGTAATTCGGAGGATCTGAGCCGGAGGTCACGATTTGGTGGATTCGGTAGATTGAGCAAGTGCTAGAGAGTAGCAAACGAAGGAAAAATTATATGGTGACTTTGGCGTCACGGTTATTGAAGGACGAGGCGTTGACACGGTGGAATGTTGTATGAAACTTTGGGAAAGATAGCACGGTATAAGATGTTGTGAAAGGAACTCACGAGTGTGTTGAAAGGGGAAGTCTGCCCGGAAGAATACCTAGAGGAGGGGTTCATGATACAACCTCGGGAATCTTAAGTAAAATGGATGTTATGTGATTACGACTTAATTGGTTGGTTGTTGCACGAATTGGTGCTTATAGATATTGGAGATGAGTCGTATGTCGTGAAGATTTATTTTTGGGAATAGTCTTCCCGGTTAGTTATGTGTAAGGAAATATGTGTTTGAAAGGATTATAGACAAGTGTGTCGCATGTAGTAAGGATATAAGAGTTAATGCTATTATGTAGTATCAAAGGACGAACCACGAGGAAGGTAAATGTGTTTCAACAAAAGGATATTAGTACAAGGAAGTACTAAGTCTTTGTAAGAAATGTTAGTGTGGAGTGGAATTCTAGAAATAGAAACCTTGGGAAATGGAAATTGGATGTTCGGCGAGAAGCCGAATAAGTAATGTAATGATTGTTACACGTATATGGTAAAGAAAAGAATGACTAACGTATAGAGATGTCTTAGAACTCATAAATGGGAAACCTGTGGAAAAGAATAAGTGTCGGGGATGACGAATTTTGGTTGTCGAAATTGGTTGAGTAAAAAGTTGGCATATGGCCATGTTAAGCTTTGTGACAGTAATGATGAATTCGATATTAAGGGTAAGAAAACAATTGTTGGTTACGTGTTATAGTAATGGTATGGTGGTATATGACATGGGGTAGTGTGAGACTACGGTTGGAAAAGGAATATTTCTAAGTCTCACGATGTATAAAAGTGGAACATCGAGTGTTGAGCTATTGGGTGCTGAGTCATGGGTCACGAGTGTAGACCGGAGTCGGTTGGTTGACTCAAAGATGACCGGGTTGGCCGGTGAAATATGGTTAATGGAATAGATTGGTGGTTACCCAATGGTGACAAAAGATTTGGAAATTTGGTAATAAGGAAATGAATCGGTTAAGGGTGGTCAATGTGTAATTTAAACGGTAAATAGTAATCGGAGATTTTAATAGTTTACCCGCGTGGTACAATGCATGTGAGCTATGTGATGGCCTTTGAAGGCATATGATAGTGGGAAGGTAATGTTATATAAAACGTGTTTAAGAAGTATGTCAAATGGAAATATGTTAAATATGAAAGAAAATGATAATGTGATATTATGAGAAATGTGCTAGATTGCATGATGAATAAATCGACGATTGAGTGTGTAACTAGTAGTGAAGTTATATGACGTGAAAAGAGATATACTAGTATGGTACCCAAGATCGATAGAATGAGGAAAAGATGATGTGGTAGTTCGGGGGATCCCCGACTACTATTATGTTTGAGGGTGGAATCGGTTGGGCGAATCCCAATGGTTCCATTCCGTGATTGGGGATGTTTCAATCACTGTGACAGTTTGGATCTTGATGGATTGGAGGCTTTCCGATCATCTCGATAAAATAGTTAATGTATAAATTGTTGTGTCGGTATAATAATGTTTATATATATATATATATATATATATATATATATATATATATATATATATATGATGAATGTAGAACCCTGTGGTTAATGAGTATTGTTATTATTTTATAACAAATGGGAAACTTGTGTGAAATTATGCAATATGATGCGGTAGAGGATCTAATACCGGTAATTGAGAATAAAAGTTATAAAATTGATCGATGTGATACAAAGATGGTTGAAAGAATATTAAGTGATGGTATGAGTGACCAAATGAAGGTCAAGAAAAGGTAAAGGTTAGTGTGACCTTAAGTAAAGTTGCGACTCTCGAATTATTTGGGGAGAAATTGAAAGTTGGAAAAAAATGGGAACGATTGTTAAGGAAACGATAATGAGTAGGTACATAAGTGATAAGTTGATAATGGTATCCCGTGAGTACAGTATTTGTTAGTTTGGAAAAGTATGACTGACTTTATGCAAAAGTCAAGGTTAGTCAACTTGTGATTGGTTGACTTGGTCAAATATGGGCTTTGACTCTCGTTTTGAATGACTAGTGAATGATGAGAGCATAATGTATCGATGGTGTGTATGTGAAAAGGTTAATGGAATAATTAAAAGAGTTATAGTCAGATTATGTGAGTTTGAACCGTTTGGGTGTTCCGAGTTGAATTTGGGAATCGAGCATGTAATTGTTGATGGATCATAATTTGAAAGTCGATTATGAAGGAAATAGTGGCTAAAGGAACTTTTAGAGAGTAAGGAAATTGTTAAAGTGTGGTTGACTTTGTGCTTAAGTCAAAGAATAAACAATGTGGTAGTATGTTGACTTGGTTGAAGCTAGACTTTGACTTTCATTTTGATTAATTAGCTAATTGTAATGATTGTGTCATATCATATCTTTGTGTATAAAAGGATTGGTTAAATGATTGGAAGTGTTATGGTCGAATTGGGAAATTTTGACCCGTTCGGGTATTATGAGCTTAAGATTGATTTTGACCGCTGGGCCGTGATTGGAAAGTTTGACTCTGAAAACACAAGAGAATGGGAACGGAATGCTCAGAAGAATGTTGTTTGGAAACCTTTGAGTTGATTCCGAGGACGGAATTCTTTTAAGGGGTAGATAGTTGTAACGACCCGAATTTTTGAAACTTAATATATTAAGTATTTCAGTGAATATATAATAAATGTATTTGTTTTCTTGATGAGTATTAGTCGTTATGATAGTTAATAAGTGACTTTGATGGTGGTTATAAGTTATTGTGATCATTGGAATCGGGAATGGGTCGAACCGAGTTGGTAATCGAGAAGGAAAGATTAATATGGATTTCTGCAGAGGCTCCCATCGAGCTCCCATCGCGAGTAAGGCAAACAACAATTTTTTATGTTGGACGCGAAAGGCTTAGAGTCGAGCTCCCACCGAGGCTCGCGACTCGAGGTCGACTCGAGGCCGACTCGAGGATGCGCGGGGCTGACCTTCGCGACGCGAGAAAAGGGATCTGGGCGCGAGGATTGGCTGGTCACGCATAAAAGTCGGGTTTTTGGCCATTTGAACTCATTTTTCACCCCAAACTTTCTCTCTCAAGTGCTTATATGAATTTTGAGTGTAAAGAGGCGTTTGGAGCAGATTTTCAGCTCAAATATGGTGTATCTACACTCCTTGTTGAAGATTAAAGGTATATCTCAACTCTTAGTTAGTTATATGTGTTAGATTTGGGGTAAATGCTAAAAAGTTGTAAACCCTGGCTTGAGGGTTTTCATAAATGGTGAAATAGAAGTTAGTTAACTTATACCTATGGTATTTTAACAAGGAAAAGCATGTCAGAACATGTGGTTGAGTTAATCTTGAGATTTATGATAATCTAGGGTTTTCAATGTCACCAAATTTGGGGAAAAGTGTGCTAGTGACTAATTGGTGTTATGAGACTAATGATGTCAACCTTGGGTTGTGGTTGGATTTGGGTTTTGTTGGTGAAATCTTGGAACAAAGATTTTGGGGATTTCCACCAAGTTGGATGAATTTGGTGGTTAAAGATGATAATAGAATTTGTGTGATATCTAGTTATTGATGATAACTAGAAATGTGATGATTATGTTGATAGGTTGCAAAGACCTATATGATGGAGTTATTCCAAAGGCGGGAAGCAAGGATTCGTGTTAATAAACGCGAACTGGAAAGCATTGCTAAGGTGAGTACATGAGACTTTTAAAACTGGGTACATAACAAATGGTTTTTGAAAATACATATGATATGTTTTGGGTCTGTATTTATAAATGTTTTGATAAAGATAGTGACTGAAAAGATAAGAAAGTAGGTGTAATGTGATACTAGAATAAGTCTAGTATGATTGATGAATTTGGAAGCAAATATGATAAACTAAAGTAATTATGAAATCTTTATTAAGGGACCATAATAATGAAGTTATGGAGTAAAAGAATGTATATCGAGTCTTTATTAATAATTATGTATTAGTAAAGCAATTGTAAATGATTTGATACGTATTGAGTATCTATTGGTAATAATTACTAATAAGAGAAAAGAACGAATGTACATGAAAATGATTATGATGTGACTAGGAATAATTATGTATTATAGTCACGAAGAGATAAAAGTATTGTGGTGTCGATAGACAAGAATTGTATATTATGAAATAAGTGAATATGGACCTCCTAGGGTTCATAGATGTAGAAGTATATGTGGATTGCTTATGATTGAGTCCATGGGACTATACATGTACGTTCTTTATGTTGAACTAGCTATATATAGTTATTATTAGATAACTAACGTGTTTGATGATTGACGAGATAGCCAAGGGCTTAGATGAAATAACTCGAGGAGTTATGATGAGTGATAGTGTGGCGGTGATTCGGGGGATCCCCGGTCACTTTGGATGGGGCGGAATGTGCATCGACCCATGGACCATCATGTGTTAGGAGGCTTGCTACCGGACAAGATCCGGCTAGAAGTCGGGTAACGGTAGATTGGGCGATTCCCTCTTGCCGTTACCATAAGGCTTATTAAGGCGGGGGATCCCCGATTAATAAGCACGTGAGTTGATATGTTATTTGGAGATGTTCCAAATAACTAGTGGTGACTGCCAAGGAGCAGAAAGCGATAGAGTCACAATAGGGTGACTTGACGGTATTGATGTAAT
This sequence comes from Calendula officinalis, assembly GCA_963853835.1. Taxonomy (NCBI): domain Eukaryota; kingdom Viridiplantae; phylum Streptophyta; class Magnoliopsida; order Asterales; family Asteraceae; genus Calendula; species Calendula officinalis. Next base: position 48,226,806 of record OY970829.1, on the reverse strand, counting down.
ATATATATATATATATATATATATATATATATATATATATATATATATATATATATATATATATATATATATATATATGTGTGTGTGTGTGTGTGTGTGTGTGTGTGTGTGTGTGTGTGTGTGTGTGTGTGTGTGTGTGTGTGTGTGTTTATATATATCTATGAATTGATTATTATTATTATTGGGATCTAAAACCCATGCACCTCACGAGACTATTTTGTCTCACGTACTACGTTTGTTTTTGTGGCTATGTACTCAGGTACAGGTTTGAAGTGATAGAAGGTTGCACTAGAAGTGTCCTTGATATGTTTATCTCGGGAGCTCGTAGGTAGATCCCGTTTGCCTATGGTTTTGATATACTTGGTGACACCGTATTTTTGTATACTCTGATAAAGGTTATAAAGTTTTTGTTAAACCGTATTTTAGATTACATGGAAAATGTTGGAAATCGTATTTTAAATGTTTTAAACGATGTTATAAAAATACGGGTGTTACATTATCCTTAACGAGTTAGATAGAGGATGAACTGAAACCTAAAACCCGGGAATAATAAGACTAAAAGACTGTTGAAGTGTGAAAACTTGGATGAGCTGGGAACTATAGTAAGACTAGTCATAATATGAGGTTGGACTTTGACCATGGTAGTAGATGTTGACTAAACTGGAACTTGACTAGTATGAATTGAATATAATATGGATATTGAGGTGGTTATAATGCAATTAGTTAAACATAAATTTCAGTATCATGTATTTGGATTCAATTGTGAATAATTAGTTAATATTGAACTAGAATCAATATAAAGTTTTAGCTATGCATATAGAGCGAGTAATTGGTTATGTAACGGAGTTTTGGCCATGTTTATGAGATCCAAATTTGACTATGGTATAAATTGAGAATTTGTTAAATGGCAAAAAAATTCGATCTAATCTGAGGAATGGTTCGGGAACAGTTATCTATATCGTGGAAGTGTTCAATAACCGGTTATGGATTTTTATGATTAGTAATTTGAGAAAAGTGTACTAGGGAGTAGCACAAATTCAAGGTTAATAAATATGCCTATAAGTAAGGATTATGAAGAAACTGCACTTTTATAACTAAGTCTTATAATGCAATTACTGATTTAGGCATGATGGTTGATTAACTATTGACCGAGTTGACTTTATAGACATGGGTTATTATGATGTTATCGAACAGTCGAGCGATGTCTGAGAGATTGAAAGGAGTTTGATGCAAGGTGAGATTCTGTTATAAATGAATCTTTGGTGAACTTTAAATGAAGGAATGCTGACTAGTTGAGTATTAAGTGAAAAGTTAAATATCAATAAAGCAATTGGAATTAGAGAGATGTAGTTGACATGAAAGTCTAATTTTACACCTAGTAAAGAATAGAATGGAAGTTTGAAAATACTCGATGAAATGGTTCATTTGACTAAAATTGACTGAAGTCAAAGTCAACATGCTTAAGAATATGAAGAAATTGAAAGAGGTGTGTAATTAATGAATGCCGTATTTGTTAAGTTAATTGTTCAAATTTTATAATAATATTAAGAATTTGAGCCGTTTTAAGGAAGGATCGGTTAAACATGAATCTGTCATTATATGGGTATTGGTATGGATAGAATGTAACTAGTTAAATACTCAATTTTGTATTAGTATGGTTTTGACCCGTTTGAGAAATAATTTGGTTAAATGTGAATCGGTCAAAGAAGGTAGTCTTGATTTTACATATAAAATAAGTGATTGATTTTGACCAAGGTATGAATTGAGGAATTGCAGTTGATATGAATTTTTTTGGCTAGTTTGAGTGATCGAGTAAGATTGAAGTTACTTGTTGAGTAAAGGTATTTCATATGCTTATTGTTATTGACATAGATGTATTTGGCAAAACGCTTCTTTTGACCTAAGTCAAAGGGGCTAAGAAATTGGAATATGTAGCCAGTGTTTGTCAAGAGGAAAACAAAAGAAATTAATGATCATAGATGGAATGGTAGTTGAGGAAAGAAAGATGATAAAATCAAGGAATGATATTTCGTTTAAAAGGAGGAGGTAATTGTAACATACACATATTTAGAGCGAGTTAAAATACCCAGAAATGATATCTAAATGAATGGTAATGTTTAAATGCTTAAAATTATGGTAAAAATATTGTACACATATAACTAAATAAATAAAAACGCCATTTTTATGAAATGTTTTCTGAGATATCTTTATTGAGGATTATAGATAATTTCGTTACGAACACGTAGGCGAAAATCTCATCGAAAACAGAGGTCCGAGTGAAAAGTTATGAGGTTTTAAGTGTTTAGTGGTCAAAATGGGTACCAAATTGGTCAAACCCGACCCAAATCGGAATTTAACCCCTTTAAACCCGAAAATTACTCACTTTCTTCCCCAAAACTCTTCTCTAAACAGCTGTAGATTTCAAGAACACCATGCATGGAAGATTTCACAACAAATTGATGACATCTTACAAGATTATTGATGATTTCAAAGGTACAACTTCATTATTGACTAGGTTTTCCATTTGATTTCAAGAACCCACGAAATTAGGGTTATAATTCTATTACAAATCTTCTAATATTAAGATATTATGATTAATTTATGTTGGATATCAAGTTATATGGCTAAAATCTTTGGTTTATTGTAAGAATTGGAAATTTTCGTGTTTGAAAGTTATGATTCTGCACTGTTTTGTAAAAATCATAGACAATTATAGAAAAATCATCTAGGGGTAAACCCAGCGGCATCTGAACCGTATTGATGTCTTCTTTGTTTCTTGTTTTGGTCTTAAAAATAAAATTTGGGTCTAAGATAAGTGAAAATCGCATTTTGTACAGTTCTGTCGAGCTAAATTCTGACAGCAAGATATTGCAGTATTGTAAAATTCATATAAATCATAGAAAAATCAAAAAAATATGAGGTCAGGAGCATTGGAAACATATGAAATAGTACCACGAACCCTCAAAATTTCATTGTTTAATTCGGAGTTTAAGTATGTCAGAACTGAGCATAAACAGAGGGCTGTATAATGGGTTAACATGTAAAATTGTCAATTGAGAAGAGTATAGATAGGGTAAACGGTAATATTTGCTTATGAAATTTGGTATGTATAATTCAGGGGTTATATAGAACATATTGGGAGCTTTTGAAAAGTGTCTACACCTTGGAAACTATATATCTGATTGAGGCTTTCGGTTTGAGTTCGCGCCCAAAACAACATTGTGTGTTCATCTATGTACAACTGTATACTAGTAGTTATATATATATACTTCCTCTGATTCAAAATAAGTGATACACTTTAGATTTCACAGATTTTGAGGCAAAAGTTTATAATGATGGTTAAATTAGATTAATTAGATGGTTAGTAGGAAATGGGTCCCACACTTTTTGAATAAAGTGGAGTTAATGATGTTTAAAAGTAAAAGTAGGGGTAAAGGGGTCTTTTCACTTTGTTAAAGTAGATAGTTAGTGGGTGTGGGTCCCACTATTTTTTGCCAAATAAGGTAAATTTTCAAAGTGTATCACTTATTTTGATACACCCCAAAAAGGAAAGTGTATCACTTATTTTGAATCGGAGGAAGTATATATATATATATATATATATATATATATATATATATATATATATATATATATATATATATATATATATATAGAATATGGATCAAGAAAGAAGCATCCTTATTTGAAGAAGCTAGAAAAGGGTTGCATTTTCGTAAAATATACATATAAATATACATATACATACATATATGTACATATACATAAATATTTAGACCATAGATATATATATTTTCACGTGTATACCCTCTATATGTGTATATATACACACATATATATACGGTATGTATATGCATTTTCGTAAACGAAAATGCAAGTTCCGATATGAAAATGCAAATGCAAGTTACGTAAAATGCATGTGTATATATATGTGTATATATACATATATATAGGGCATGAATATGCATATATATAATATATATGGTCTAATTATATATGTATATATACATATATGTTTGTATATGCATGCATATATGTATAAGTTACGAAAATGCAACCATTTTCTAGCTTCTTCAAATAAGGACCCTTTTCTATGGATCATTACCCTATATATATATATATATATATATATATATATATATATATATATATATATATATATATATATATATATATATGCTATGTGTTTATTTGTTATTTGGTTTATTGTTTTCATATATGCTATGCTTAGAACATTGAATTGGAAGAATATAGTGATTATTTGTGGTACGCTTTGTTTATAATCTTTTGATAGATGTTTTGATTGTTGAAATATCCTTGTAATGTCTCGCTTGACACGATTCAAGTCTTATGAATTTCTTGTGTTGCGTCTAGGTTTGATTGTCCTTGTATGGGATTCATCTGATATTGATTCGGGTTATGATAATCCTCTTGTTCCGGTGTCTTGGAGTTTGTCTTTGTTAATATTCCGTTTGATATCGAATGTGAGTTACCCGTATGAATTCCTTGAGAGATGATTTCGTTTCGTGAGGACCCACGGCAGCTTGAGTATTACTTTGTGTAATATGTTGAGCGGTGGTCGCGGGAGTACCTGGCAGAGGAGTGGTATGGACCGTGGTGGTGAAGCTGGGTCATGGACTCGTTTAGGGGTGCCATGATAACCTTCACCGGCCTCATTCCCTAATGGCCTAAGGGGGCATGACGCACTTTGATTCGTTTGGATTTTATTGATATCTCGTTGATTCATGACGTGGTATTGTCTGTCGGTTACGGTGGTTACGTGATGATTCCGGTTGATTATTGATTTGGTGATTGGTTCTCAATTGTGTTTATTATCTGGCGAACTCTTGTTGATTCTTGTGATGGAGTTGTATTCTCAGTGTCAGTCATCTAGTAAGTCTCCTTGATCCCGGATAGGTGTTGATACTCGGCATATCAGATTCTCGGTAAAACTCATGTTAAGTTGCAAAGTTTCTCGGTTAGTTATGTATTGACTTGTTCTTGCTATAATGTGAATTCCCTGAATTGTTTTATATCATTGTTTTGTATATAATACTAGTATTATTTTGTACTTTATGAACTCACTAAGCTCATTGTAGCTTACCCGTATAGTGGATAAACATTTTACAGGAAAAGATGAGAGAAAGCAGATAGGATCTTGAAGTTGATCAGAGGCTTGGAATTTCTAATTCCGGTATACATTTAGGTATGTGGAAATTGAGTAGTTTTGTATTTTGATTGTAGTTAGTTGGTTTGTATCCATAGTAATTGTTGGTATGTAGCGAGATCTTGGTTCGGTTGCTATCTTTTGTATAAACATTATCGGATTCAAATGGTTTATTGTAATTAGATGGTTATTGGAAAGTTGTGAGTTTTGATTGGCGGGTATTTTGACCCGGTCGTTACACAGTGGTTGTGTGATGAATCACATGTGATTTGATGATGGTGGTTGGTAATGAAATTTTTAATCCAATGACTAGGATTTGTCCCTTGAGACTTTAAAATTTTGATGGACTACCTAAATGCAAACTCCTAGTTTATAAATGCATATATCCATTCACATTCACAATTAAGGCATGCTTGGTTGGAGGTATTAAGGGGTGGGTAATGAGATTGATTATCATTGAAGATGTTTGATTTGTTTCAAGGTAATCAATGATTACCCACTTCTCGATAATACATCATTCCCCACTAAATTGGGGGGAATGAAGTCAATGAACTATATAATGCTTTAATCCCTATTATTATTATTATTATTATTATTATTATTATTATTATTATTATTATTATTATTATTATTATTATTATTATTATTATTATTATTATTATTATTATTATTATTATTATTATTATTATTATTATTATTATTATCATTATCATTATCATTATTATTATTTTTATATCTACTTAATTTTATTATTATATATTATATAATTATATAATATATATAAAAATATATATTTTTATAATATTATATTATTATGTAATATTATAATTATAAAATTATATATATATTATATTAATATTATATTATACTATATTATATTATTTTATTTTATTTTATTATATATAAATATATATTTATTATATTATATTATTATAATAAATATATATTAATTATATTATTATATTATTAAATATATATTATATTATTTTTTATATATATAAATATATATTTTTTTTATATTAATTTATATGTATATATATATATTTATTATATATATATATATATATATATATATATATATATATATATATATATATATATGTGTGTATATATATATATATATATATATATATATATGGTTGAATTAGAATCAGAACCGCTTAAAGCTACAGGATCAGCAGAACTCAATCTAAACCATTGATTTTTGAAATGAAATGATCATGGAAGACACATTAATGTATTTGATGAGGGACCCCTAAATATTGGTTTGCATGGATGTCATTCATGCATGTATACATATATATATATGTTTTCATGTATGTGTACATAAGTGTTATTTATACATATATGTATACATGCATGAATGACATCCATGCAAACCAATATTTGAGGGTCCCTTATCAAATACATTAATGTGTCTTCCATGATCATTTCATTTCAAAAATCAAATGTTTAGATTGAGTTCTGCTGGTTCTGTAGCCTTAATTGGTTCTAATTCTAATTCTACACTATATATATATATATATATATATATATATATATATATATATATATATATATATATATATATATATATATATATACTTCCTCCGTATCAAAATAAGTGAATTACTTTGAAGTTTACGTTTTTTGAGACAAAATAAGGTAATAAGATATTAGTGAAATTAAATGAGGTAATTAGAATGGATGGGCCGACACCTTTTATTATTTTGTTGCTTTTTCTAAATGGTGAAAAAGTCAAATATAGGAAGATGATAAAAATGGATGGGGCCCCACACCTTTAATGATGTTTAAAAATGGATAAGTAAGGGTTAAGGGGTAATTTTAAATATAAAAACTTACCAAATAAGGTAAAATTTTAAAGTGATTCACTTATTTTGATACACCCCCGAAAAGGAAAGTTATTCACTTATTTTGATACGTAGGAAATATATTATATTATATTATACTTCCTCCGTATCACAATAAGTGATACACTTTCCATTTATGGGTGTTTCACAATAAGTGATACACTTCAAAAGTTACCTTATTTGGCAAAAATGTGGGACCCAACCTCCACTAACTATCCACTTTAATAAAATAAAATTACCCTTATACCCTTACTTTTACTTTTAAAACTAATTAATATCAATTTTATCAAGAAAAATGGGACCCATCATCCACTAACTATCTACTTTAATATATTTTAATCATACTTTAATATATTTTAACCTTATTTTCATATTTTGCCTCAAACTCCGCGATCTTCCAAATGTATCACTTATTGTGATACGGAGGAAGTATTAGGGAAAAGTGAATGTGTGGCTGTCATGTATATAACCTTAGGTGTGGAACTATTTAAAACTACGTAGTTTTGCTTAAAAAAAAAACTTAGACTCCCATCTAAACCAACACTAGCCCCTCAAAACCCTAAAATCTGTCTAAACCCATGTGTTTCTTCTCGTCAGAAGTTACAAACGCCTCTTGAATTCGGTGTTGAATTTCCGATCTGGGTTCTTGCTCAATCCCCTTAAATTCTCGTCTAAGCAACTGTTGAATTCCTACGTAATCTCTCAATTCTATTCAATGGTGAGTTTATTATATTATAAAAAGCATTTAATGCCTGCTGATATTTATTCCTTTATTCTTTTCTACATGGATTAATTCGATGAAGTAAATTCAATTTTTATTGCCTTTAAGGTGCATCGAACTGCATTAAGTGATATACATATAGAATTTTAATTAACTTACTGTGTACTCATCATACATTTTTTAAGTATAGGATAACGAATCTACTCAAGTTGGATTAATAGAAAACATTGATTTAAATGGTTTTGAAGTTTTTTAAGCAAAATTATGTAGTTTTGAGAAGTTCCACACCTAAGGTTATATATATGACAGTCACACACTCACTATCCCCATTATATTATAATCCTTGATAAACAAGGAACATTAATGATCAAGGGAATACTATGGAATGCCCATTGTATTCCTTAATATTCCTATTACTTTTCCCTTTCTCATTATCCACTTTGAACCAAACGCCCCCTTATATTATATCTATGTAATGTAATATTCACGGCTTCATTAAGGCTATTTTAACACGTAGGGTTCTGAGTACATAAAATTAAAGGTGTTTAAAACTGGATATCTAGATTTCAGATAATATATTTTTACTAATATGAAAGTCGTATATCTGAAATTTGTATATCTAATACCCAATATCCGAAATTCAGATTTTTGGAAACACAACTTTTTGGATATTTTATGCCTACATGAAATACAAATTGGCACAGGGCTTTTACTTAGACATATTTTTGTATTGATTAAGAAATCCCAGATAACCTGTGACTTCTTTTACATAATCTACAAATATCTTATTGTCTAAGACACAATACTAGTGAAAATTACTATACAATACAAATGTCATTCAAAAATCCATCTATTTACTGTTCATATAAAAAGATGGAATCATTGACGGTGTTAAACGGTTGTTACTAGATATTGAATTAAACAGCAGCAAAATTCATTTATTGATTCAATAAAATTGTAAAATATAGTTTAAAAGATAAAAAGAGCATAGACATATTCTTTAATCCAATACTACCCCATTAACTATGAAAAGTATCAAAAATATTTCCTCAAAGTTTAAGATATATACTTCATCTGATTCAAATTATGTGATACATTGTTTGTTTCACGATTTTTAAGGTAAAATATTATAATGATAGACAGATTATATTAAATTTGATAGTTAGGGACGAGACGTCAAGACCCACATCTTTTGAATAAAATGGGGTTAATAATATTTAATCTAATATATATTGAATTATTAGTGACATGTTATAATACATATTTAACCTGATTATATACTAGATAATTTTTGGGTACCCACACAATGTGTTAGATTAAGTTATTTGACATTTTCAGCTCAAGTTATATATACAGAAAATAAATCTAATGACATCTTTAATAATGTAAATTACATAAAAAATAAAGAAAATAATTCCGCAGCAACGCACGGATGGTCATTACGCTTGTTTATTTACATTAAGTACCCCATTCCTCTGAATGCCGTACTTTGTGCACTAAATATGGAGACAATGCGGATGGTACAAGTAGTAACTGCGTACCCAGAGGAAATCGTTACATGCTTCCTTTGTTGTAATGGTAAAAGTAGATCTTAAAATAAAGAGTAAATTACAACTTTAGTTTAGTTGTAAGTTTGTTTATTACACTGTTTTTTACATTAGTGGTACCTATTGTAATTAAAAAAATTTGAATAACCAAACTATTCTTTTAGTTTTATTTTTAATAAAACGAACATAAAGTACTACACATGTAATTGTAAACTACGCATCATCCTTGAAATTTATTATATTAACAAACTACATATAGCAGGACCTCCAGTATAATAAACAAACTTATAGGACTGAGGTTGTAAAGAACTTCCATGTAATTACTCTAAAATAAATATACTGAGTGTGGTCTTCATTATGTTCTGGACGGAGAAAAAATCTCAAATATATAAAAAGGTTGATAAAGTTACAAAATTAATATTTTTATTTTCTCTATAAATACATGCCCACATAAACTAAAATGCAAACACTTTCTTAATGTTGTTTCTGCCTCTTTGTATTATGATTGTCTTCCTCCATAGCCTTTAACTTGTTCTTAATTGCAGCTATTTTCGCACCTCAGCTCATTTGACCAGACAGGTTTGACTTATTTGACTCACTGCCACTTGAATTTCCAATTTTGCCCTCCATTTCCATCAAGTGCTTCTCTTTAGCTAGACGCACAACTAAAGGGCGTCCACCAACCAATTTACCATGCATTTTCTCCTTGGCGAGTTTAGCTTCCTGCATACTCACTTTAAATAAAATAAATCAGAAATTTGTTGGAATAAATATAAATATATAATTATATAAAAGTGGGATGTTATGTTACCTCCTCATTGCTGAACTGTACAAATGCATAGCCACGTGGCTCTCCACGTTTTGGGCCACGAGTATGCCAAAGGAAATCTTCAAATATGATTTTTCCAAATTGAGAGAATATCTTTATTAGAGCAGCTCTGTTAAGAATTTAACAGATTCTTGTCAAACAATGATATTGGTGGCAATACGGGCAGGTTGGGCAGGTTGTCGGGCGGGTCAAAGTCTGAAACTTTTTTGTAGGTCAAATGGGTCATGATGGGTTGACCCGTATCACTTTTTCGTCTTAATTTTTTTTTATATATAAATAACAACTAAATCTTTTAAATATGGTGATCCAAAAGATTTTATGCATTAAAAATAAACATTGGGAAACTTTCAACCGACTTGACCCGTTCCCTCTTTTTAACAAATCTTTTATTTTTACTTATTTGACCCGTTAAAGATAAAACATAATGTCATAACCCGAATAGACCTATACATATGCAAATGGGTCGAAATTGTGACTTCTAACCAAGGACATTGGGTTATGTTATGTGATTATAAGTGACTACAAAACAGTACTTTCATTGCTTACTCTGTTATTCTCAGATCAAGGTTGCCAACATAAAGGTGGCTTTCACTTTTTTCATCAAAAACAATGTTATTATCTTTATCCTGCATAACTTAATAACACAGCCATGTTATAGCAATCCCAAATAACAATATATAAAATAAACAAAATCGCATTTCTTGATAAAATTTCTTATTTTATGTGATGAGGAGGTTAGTGCACAAAAGTTACCATAGGTAATGATGTAGAGGACAATTCCTGTAACTCCAAGAACAGTTATAAAGTGAGGAATAGTGTCAGTTGATCACTGCAGCTCCACTTGCAAGAGATTTCTAAAAGCCTGCTAATCAGTTTAGCAATCAAGCACACATGATAGATTGATAGGGCTACATAATGATAAAAATTGGCTTCCAAAAGAACATCTACAATAAAGGATTAACCAATGGATACATTTCTATATAGTTTGCCCATTTTTTAATATATCAAGCTGACAGAGAGATTGTAAACTAACATACTGATGGTCCCAAATAATTTTATTAAATTTTAGTAAACAGATGAACTGTATCAACTATACCAAAAAATTACGATAATTGCAGAAGGAATTGATTATAAAAACTGACTAAGGTATTATATGACGAATTACATTTTAAAACGATCATTTCAGAAGTAATTGATAGCATCACTGATGACCATTGTTCATATGTAAATGAAAATACCAGAAGCAACTAAGAACAGCCGAAAATAAATGAAATCCTGTGATTTTGTCAGTCGTAAATCAGCTCCATAGATGGATACAGGATTCTAATCATGTAACCTACTTTACATCTGTGCGTGAAACGAACAATTGATCATGATGAATATTACCTTACTATTTGACTTTTTGCAGACTACTCGCGAGCTCGATTGCGTCAGCTAGGGTTTCAAATCCCTTTTGCAGTTATTTGCTGTATGTATTTGGTAACGAACTAACGACGTCGTTTTGATCATTGAACGGGTTGGATCACCAAATGGGTCAAACAAGTTGAGCCCAAAGTTAGAGTAGCAAATCTGGGCTGGGCTATTTGTAATTAATTGTTTTAATTTCCTATTTGGTTTTAGACAGTTAACTTAACACCGAGTGTCACAAACTCTAGGCACCAGTATTTAATTTTGCTTTTTGCTTTTCAAATTCTTTGGTTAACGAAACAAGATGATCAAAGAGAGTTTGATATTCATTGTAAATTTGTACATTTATTTTTCACTTTAGTAAAATGATAAGGGAAGTGAATATCAGAATGTGTGTTGTTAGTAGATATTTATTAGTTGGTGTGTCAATTTAAAAGTACTAATATGATGATGATATGATAAATTATTGACAGATGTATATTAGTTTGTGTATTAGTTTGCATGTTGTCCAATTGGCTTCATCGGTTGGATCTTATATTTTTGAACCATTTTAAGGTATTCTAGTAGAAAAAGAAAGTCTTGATCTAATAAGAGATTAGGATTCAAACCAATTGGTCTAGATCATTAGCCACCAAGGTTGCATTGGAAGGTTTGCCTTCAAAAGGTCTTGGGTTCAAGACCTGCTGAGAGCATTCCCTAAGATATTAAATAGGAGGTGAGGTTTATTCCCCTAAAAAAAAGAGATATGTTCGAGGAATGCATACGGCCCGATTGGATGTCACTGCATATGTCGAACCACTAACTTACTAATTTGTCCTTAAAAAAACAAAAGAAAAAAGAAAAAGAGAGATTAGAGTTCAAATTTTACTGGGTAAAACTTTAAAAGTCGGAAATTTTTTATAGAAAAATCATAAGAATATTCGTTAGATTGCGTAGGTTTGAGTATCGACTTAAAATAGCCTGAAAGATATCCCATTCTGTTTACCGTTTAGTTGGGTCATATTTAGCTTGCATGTTACATTTTCAAGTTTAATAAAATTTAGGGTAAATTATAGTTTTTGTTTCTACCTTTTCTGGATTCGGAATTTTTGTACCTAAACTTTTTTTTTTTATTTTTTTGTCCTTTGTGTTTTTAAAATTCTGCATATTTGTCCTTCCGTCCATTCTGCATATTTGTCCTTCCGTCTATTTTTGGCCGGTAACTGAACGAAAAATGAAAGGTATGTGAGGACATTTTGATCCTTTTCACTATTCTTCATCTTCTTCACAAAGCCTAACCTAATGAACCATAATCCTAAATTACAAAATTCCTACAAATTTCAAAATTCCCAGATCTGTAACTGGTTCTCTTCGATCTGTTATCAAAATTCCGGCGGCGGCGGTTTATTCAAAAGGAACGATTGCGGTTAGTCCCCGAATTCATTGAAGAAAAAGAACCACCGCAGCCACCATTGTTTTGAGGTCGCCGGAAGATCTGTTCTTCCAAGGAAGAATACCTTATTTTCTACAAAAATGAATGCTCTTTATTCACGCTCTTACTCGTAAATCTCCACCGACAGGTCGTCCAATCGATTCTGGTAATTGGTTTTCTGTTATGGCTCGAAAGAGAAGGTTATACCTCAAAGAATCTGGATAAAACCATGCTTAATTCCCAGATCTGTAATTCCAGCTGCCACCATCGTTTTGAGGTCGCGGAAAATTGCTTTTTGACTTTCGGTTGGTTTGCTTGCTGTAAATTGGTTGACGTCTTCATAATCTTCTTTTTTTTCTTTTGATTTTCGTTTTATTAGGTGTAAGTTGCAGGTTCTTTAAATAAGAAGTTAGTAATTTGGGTTTTTCGTTCACTATTGAAGCTTATTTTGGTTCATGGAGTTCAAAATCAGACTCGAAGGTTGATTTGCAAGTTTAATTTGCCAAGTGATTGTTGTGTGGTGTGAATTTCTTCAAGAATGTGATATTGTTTCAAGAATGTGATATTGCAGATTTGTTGATGATGATGGTGAAGACCTTATATAAGGCATCTCCCAACAGTGGCGCGTCACTAAACCCGTCAGTAGCGCCACATCATCACATCCTTACCGACACGCTACTGACACGGTCGTGCCAACCATAACCCATCACTAACACATCACTAACCCTTAAAATATTACATTTAACCCCCCTCCTCCCTCACAAAACGCCCCACGACGCCATCCCCTACCCGTCGCCTACCAGACGTGTTTCTACTGACGCGCCCCACGACGGGAGGGTGCCAAAGGCGTCCTCCATCGACGGCGGCAAAAATGGTCCTGACGTGCGTCAGGACGTATGGTTGGGACTGATCTAATAACTTATTGCTTTTCCAGATCTGCAACTTATTGCTTTTCCAGATCTGCAACTTATATAATATCACATTCTTATTATTATAATAAGAAATTAGATTTTTGAAGAAAATATGTTTTTGAAGATGAGGTGAAGAAAGACAAGATGGATTTTGATGATGTTGATAGGGGTAATTTGGGGAAATTGACAAAAAAATCGTCAGTTAACGGCCAAAAATAGACGGAAGGACAAATATGCAGAATTTTAAAAAAACTCAAGGATAAAAAAACAGAAAAAAAATTTTAGGGACAAAAACCCCGAATCCGAAAAAGGTCAGGGACAAAACCTATAATTTACCCTAAAATTTAATAACTTAAAAAAGGGGGAAAAGTACTCTGGATTCCATTTCTGAGAGCATCTCCAATGCAAACTTTTTCTAAAACCTTTTATCTCTTCAAGTAGGTCAATTGAAGGTTTATGACCTTCTAAGAAAAAGTTTTTACTTCACAAGCTTATTCTTCTATAAGTCTTTCTTAAAACACAAAATAAGTTTTATCTACATCTATATGTATTGGAGCAAAATCTTTTTTGAAAACTTATTTAAACTTAAATATTAAGTGAAAGTCTAGGTAATACTCCCTCCGTCCCACAAAAGAGTTCTCATTTCTCCTTAAAATTTTGTCCCACAAAAAAGTTCTCATTTCTCAAATTTGAGGGGTCCACTTAATAAAATAATATTATTACCAATTATTCCACCAATAAAACACTTTATCTCTCCAATCTAATCTTATATTTTAATTAAAAGTATTACAAAGGACCGATCACTAACTATATCCTAAAAGCTTATGTCCAAATGAAATGAGAATTTAATTATGAAACGCATGGAGTAATTATATATATTACATTTACCTTAAGGTGAACAGTGTTCTTTGTCTTTTTCTGGAAAACTTACATCTACTATATATAACTACCAACACAATTCCTAACATGAAATCCAATCTGCTAAGATGGCTTGCCTCCACTAAGTTAACGCTCCCCTACTTAGCAGACCAGGGTTCAACTCCCTCCCATGACATTTTTTTTATTTTTTTCAAATCTTAGTTTTTTTTCTTTCCTAACTTTCATGAAATTACATTTTACCCCTTCAACTATAACTTTTTAAAATGATAGTTTATTCCCTTTAACTTTAAGATTTAAGAACTATATTTTATTAAAAATACTAATGATTTACCATCAAAACTTTTATGTTCCTATATAATTAACTAGCCTATAATCTGTGATGAATCACGGATGACTTATATAAAATTTCATAATACTTTTATAATTTTAATAATCTTTGTACCAACTTGTTACGAAATATATCCAAATGTAAGGGATGATCTTCTTCTAATAATTGGTTTACCATCTACTTGATACACTACACACATGCAAACATTACGATAAAACCCCTCAAAACTTCAAAATGTTCGGTTTAAGGTCATCTACACAACAATGTTGACCAAAATGTTTTTGCTTTTAGGAATTTGAACGTCTTCACTGTTAGAAAGGCTGGCCGACAAACATTTTTGAAAATTTGCTATCAACATTTTAATTTTTGGTTTACAGTTCATACCAAAACATAATTACTTTAAACCCAAGGAAGTATTTCTCTCAAAGAACTTGAAAATTAATCAATACAAAGAGCAACTGTGTTGTTATATTAGTTAAAATCAAATATCGATCAAGGCAATAAAAGTTGGTCAACAAAGGTTTTTTTAAATAGTCATACCATTTAGCAATCCCTCACTCTTCATCAGAATAATCAAACTTTATTGAGCGAGATTGTAAATCAATTTATTTGACCTTACATGTAACTTCCAAGTTTCTTTTGCATCTTGTGATATCAAAAATCCCTATGTTAAAAAATAAATTATGTTAAAAAATAAAATAAATCTCCAAATCTATAAATAAAAAAAAAAAGTTTAAGCCAAATACACTTTAATAATACCAAAACATAATTACTTTAAACCCAGGGAAGTATTTCTCTCAAAACATCTACTATGGATGATTCATCATCATAAAAATGGGTACTTTGTATGCCATTATTGTCTGTGGTAACACGATGATTAGGGTCCCATATCCATTTCATGTTGTAATGCCCGATTTTCTTCCAGCACACGTTCAGTTCTTGTAGCGCTTTTAAAACTTGTATTATTATTCCAGGAGGATGTGCTCAAGACTGTTCAAAAGAATTAAAAAAAAAAAACATTCAATGTCAAAATAAAATAAAATATTTTAATTAAAAAAACAAATAAAGGTGACAAAACCTGAAGCCCGAGAACCTGGCTTCTAATATTTGTTCCTTGATAATCTATGAATCCAATTGGCCGTTGTGATACAACTGAAATGGTAGTACAACTGTACCCACAGTTGGGTTTGGAATTCAGCTCCAAGATAACTATTTGAGTTGTGAAACCTATTGTCAAGTAGCAAATAATAAGCAAAAGTACCCTGTAAAAATATAGCAAAAATTAGCAAGATTGTCATCAATTAAACTTACATAAAAAAATAGGGGTGATTATGTTTTAACCCTAAAAAGAGTTTGAGTGATAATTGATAAGCCACTAAATAGAAAAGTTAAAAAGTTTATGTAATCATAGCTGAGACAACCGGGCATCATAGGTGCTCACTAATTTTAAAGCCTAAGGTGTATGTTCAAAACACACTATCCTCACAATTACCTCTAATTCAAAAAAAGCATTAATATATAAGCCAAACCAAGTGAATTATGAAACAAATAAAACCGAAGATATTGATCCTATAAAGAAATTGATCATTTTAATGCATTTGACACGGCTTTAAATTGCACATGTGGAATTTAAGTGGCATTTGACATGGCTTTAAATTGCACACATGGATTTTTGGTGGCATTTGACATGGCTTTAAAGTGCCAAGTGGCATAATAAATGTAAAAACACTTTGATTTATTATATATAAATATAACATATATAACTTTTCTTTTTATTTACTATTAATAATTTTCTATACAAAGTTTGTTTTAAAGAGGACTAAATTTTCTAAAATAACTAAGGGATATGAATCGACATAATAAGTAAAATAAAAACAATTTGGATAAAATAAGCAGCCTTAATAATACAGACCGTCGATATAGGTAGACGTTGTATAATTTAAACATATCCTAATATATAACATCTTTTGAGCATAGTATGAAAATCCCCGCGGCAACACGCGGGTAATTGCTACTAGTTCATTACATAAAGTTGGGCTGTTGGGAATGGGTCCACGCCATCCGACGTGGTGGTGAGGTGGCAGGCTGGCACGGCGTGGGTAGGACGGGAACACCACCCCCCTCAACGGCGTGGGGGGGGGGGGGGCTGCGTGGGGCGAGGGTGGCCACGGCCACGGGAGAGAATGGGCGTGGGGCTCCGGTTTCGAGGGTATTTCGATTGTTGCTAGCATTTTGGAGGGGAAAAATAAATGAAGAAGCTACCATTTTCTTGACCTGCAACACATATTTGGTTTTTTGTTTTTTTGGCTGCGTATTGTTGGGAAGAAGATGACAATAGGTTAGGGCTTTGATTAAAAAATAAAGCTTTGGGCTTTTAATTTTATTTTTCTTTTGGGCTTTTCACTCAAAGATTTTTTATAATATCAAAAGATCCTATACACTTTTTTTTAACTTTAATTAAAATCTAATTTATTAAAAACTTTTGATAATGTGGTATTATAAATTAATTAACTAGTTTTTAATTTAATGAAATGTTGGTTTTAGTTTTAAAAAATAAATAGAAATGAAATGATGAGATGAGATGGAAAATAAAATAGTGTGGTATGGTGTGGTGGGTATTCCCATTAAATAATGTGGTGTGGTGATGGTATAATTGCTGAGATGACGATAATGTGACAAGAAAAATAGGTACCACATGTGCTAAGTTAACAGAAAATGGAAGCCCATATCATCTGTCAGTGCATCATCGAAAACGAAAAACTCTGCGATCAAGCATTGATGACAACTGTTGTGTGAGTTCAAAATCCATTATTCCGACCTTTTTTAGCGAATTTGATTTCTGTTCGTCATATTTTCAATTTTGTAACGGGAGAATTAATCTCAAATCAATTTAGTGAGACAGAGTGAGAGCCTAGGGTTAGGGTTTGTTGATAGAGTTCAGATTGAAAGCGTAGAGATGTCGGAGGTGATGCTCCATATATACGATGTTACAAACAGTGATTCAGAAAAGACAAACAACACCATTGTTCAGATCAATAAGTTTTTCAAAGATGGAATCGGTCTCGGTGGTATCTTCCACAGCGCGATTCAGGTTTGTCCCTTTTTTTCTCAGCAATTAAGTATACATTGTTATATGGAGACGATTTAGGTTTTCAATTCATGTGACCTAATTGTCGAATTTTGATCTGTATTACTTTTTACTTGTTGCCTTTGTTTTATGTATTGAGTGAGTAAACTTGCTATTGTACTTGATCATAATAGAGGTGCATGCGGCCTTCATAATTTGATATATATGAATGGTATATCTTTGCCTTTTGCATCAGTTTATGCCAAATGATACCATAATTGAACAACAGAATTTGAAACAATTGTTGGTGAAGTGTGATTGAAGGAGTATATGTTAGATCTACACTGCTAGTGTTCTGTAAAATTCTGGTAGAAGTGTCATATTAATATAAAAATTGGTAATTTCACCTTCACTACTTGTAATTAATGAAAAATCCTGATATATAATATGTATGGCAGGTTTATGGAGAAGAAGAATGGTCATTTGGATTTTGTGAAGAGGGAAGTGGAGTTTTTAACTGTCCTTATGGGAAAAATCCCATGTACACATATCGAGAATGCATTATTCTTGGGAAAACAGACCTTAATATTTCTAAAGTTAATCAGATTCTCAGAGAATTAAGTACAGAATGGCCAGGAGACTGTTATGATTTACTCTCAAGAAACTGTAACCACTTTTGTGATGAGTTTTCTGAGAGACTCGGTGTCCCTAAACTTCCAGGTGATTTCACCATTTTATTTATCAAATTAGACTTAAAATATAATTTCAAATTATCTGATTTTTTGAACTTGTAGGTTGGGTTAACAGGTTTGCTAATGCTGGAGATAGTGCTGTAGAAATAGCAGGAAACACTGCTTACCGAGTGAGCATTTTGTTCACATCTAGTTATGGGCTTTGACATATCAATTAAACATGTTTTTTTTTTTTTTTTTTTAATTTTTGTAGTTCAGACAAGCTAAAACAGAGATTGTGACTGCTAGCAAAGTGGCATATCAATTTCTTTCTGGAATTGCTTCAAACACAAGTACAGATTCCACCACCACCACCAGCAGTTCAAGTAATGGCAGGTTTCAACAACCTTCATGGTTTAAAAACCTTGTGGCTGCTGGTGCAAAACCATCAACTACTAAACTTGAAAATGGTGGTTTGCACAGTTTGTCGCCTGAAATACCACGTTGATGAATGTTTAAGAAATTAATTGTTGTTTTAATCTGTGTAGTAGCTTATGTAAAACTTTGTATGGAGTTGAAAATAGACATTATTGACATGGTTTTATAATGTGGCTTTTGTTTGCAGCATATGGTCTAAAGAAATACCTCATTTTACAAGTGGGATGACACTCAAGTATTTAACTATTTTCTTATATATCACATGTCTAAGTTTTATTTATGTCAATTCTCACAAAAAAACATGTCTGATGATGAAAATACACTTACAAATTTCCAACTTTTTTTCCGTTTTTACAAAAACTCTATTGGTTTGGTCAAAATAATGAAGCTGGTTCATTTTTAAGCTATTTACAAAAAAAATGCCCCCATTTTTACTGTTTACTTGAAGTATTGGCCCTTCGCTAACAAATTCCTTAATGAAATAGCTAATTAATGATTAAGAAGATTAAAAACAATATAAATACAGGTTTACTTCGGTTAATGATATAGATAAAGAAGACGAATATTACATGTAAATGTATAATCTCCAATGGCAAGGAAAAAGAAATGCCGGTTAGGAACAATTGGCAAAAACAAACTTGCACGAGGCTGAGAGTCAAGCGTATACAAGTTCAAGCTTTGATAAGTTTTTAGTTCAACAATTTGCACATGAAAGGAAACTTAAGGAAGGAGTTTAACCTCCTTCTCATTTCATTGATTATAAACCTCACTTGGGTTTGTTCATCTATCAATGTGAGATAATTTCCAACTCATTTAATTTGTTTGATTTTTTTTCCTAAACACTCCACTTTGAGAATCGATATCTCATTCACCACAGCTCAATTTTGGACATTTTTTAACTTGTTGCATAGCTCTCACAAAGGTGAACGCAAAGCTATCAACAATTAATTATATATAACAAATATACATATAATTACATGAGTCCAAAGTTGGTTAAAATTCATTTTCAACACAATTTTTACAACAAAAGCAACGATATACAATTCAACCATAAAGTCATTTTTAATAGACGAGCCCTCATTGTTACAAGTCTAATTATAATGTAGTTAAAAAAGTAAACTTTGTCAATTATTCTATTTATTTTTTCGCTAAGATCAAATAGGTGTTTTGAATGTCAAAATTTTAACCATATTTTTTTGTTTACTGCCATTGAATGTCAAACATTGAAAAACTAATTATTTTTAACATCTATTAAGTTATACCTACCACCAAACTCGCTCCACCCATCCCCATAACCTTTCTCATCTCGTTATAAACCCATAGCGTGACTACCCTGCCATTGTTATATACTTATATGTGTAACCGGACACATTTTGATCGCCGCAAAATATAGTTGCATAGGGTACCGGTTGCCGCATCGAGCGGGTACCCTACTACTTATATTTAATTACATCAATCGTTCTTGTAGTAGATATCAAATTTCACCAATTGTAATTTCGTTTAAATAATACACTGGTGATCCTTATTTTTGAAAGATTTTGCAGCGACGTTCATTTGTGTAGGTATTAATGCAGAACAAACTTTAGTCGAGTAGATTTGTTAAAAAATCATATATTCGTAACTAATTTGTAATTATGTTGTCCCTATCTTCTTGCTATTGTTGTAATATAATTATAATCATCGTTAAAAAAAAAGTTTGAACGCTTTAGATGATCTTAGTCATGTAGAAATCCTTTTCAAATCATTGAGTGACTTTGGCAAATTTTTATGGTTATTTATCTGAACTAGTTTAAAATTTTCATAATTTCGAAGTTTTTTTCTTTTTTCTTGTGAGCATTCTTTTCATTACTTGCAAGTTGTAACTGCATGGCTTTTCAATTTTCATTAAAAACTATAAGATTCAATACACCTGAATAGAAATTAAAAAATTACCATGAATAAACAAAAAATAAAACATATGATTAAAATGATGCGTTAATGAGAAAAAAATAACGTGAATTATTATTTTCCATAAATAAATAAGAAAAGAATCCAAATTGTGAACACACTGTATCGTATGTATGAATTACATAACGAATTTGATTCAGTTGATTTAGCAATCCGATTACCCAAATCCCCGGGTATCGTTTTGCATTAATCACCATACTCTGTATGTGAAACTGAAACCTTTGCCTATAAATCCATAACTCTCTCGCTACGCTGTTTCATCATCATGGCATTCTATCAACGATCCTCGATTTCTACTGTGTGTATCTCTAACTTCATTCCAATCTCAATTTTGTATCAAATTACTAACCATCTCTAATGATTTTGATTTTGATCTGTAGAATTTGTTAGCGACATTGTTGCTGATTGGATTGCTTAATGTCGCCATCGTTGAATGCCGAAAGCTTACACCGTACGGATCTGACGTAGCATACCCTGCAATCAACTGCCGGAAACATTCGGCGTTTTTGACGGATTTTGGAGGCAAAGGTGACGGCGTAACATCAAACACGGCGGTTTTTCAATCGGCAGTTCAAAATCTCAGTCAGTATGAAAATGACGGCGGAGCACAGCGCCGGGGAAATGGCTCACCGGTAGCTTTAATCTCACCAGTCATTTCACATTGTTCATCCAATTCGGTGCGGTTATTCTTGGCTCTCAGGTATTATGCACATGCAGTGATGATTGTACGGTACAATCCTCCAATGCATCTTCGGTTTTGTATAACTAGTCGTCAGTTTCAAAATAATTGTCCAAGCAATTTTATATTTGTATATTCAAAACAGTAATTCATTAATTTACGCTTAAACTTCTAAGAATTAATGGTAAGGGTAATTAAGGTTACAATTATCTAAAAAAATAGATTTTCAAAAATGTATTTAGTAAGTTTAAAATATCAAAAAAGATCTTACTTTCAAATCTACCTAAAATAATATACGGACCTGTGCAATTCCACATAAAAATTAACAATTATCATCTGGTCGCACAAAAAATGATCCGATTGTCCAAAAAATTTTATTTGTCGCACAAAAAAAACATCCGGAGTTGCATAGTCGTGCAAAATGTGGTTAATTAGAAATGATTTTGGTAAGTATCTCATTGAAAAATGATTAAGTATTAATTTAGGAGAAAATGTTGTTAATTAAAAATGATTTTGGGGGCAGGATGAAGGAGAGTATCCAATTGTTGAACCGTTGCCTTCATATGGTCAAGGAAGAGATGGACCTGGAGGAAGGTTTAGCAGTCTGATAGGTGGATCACACCTTACTGATGTCATTATTACAGGTACATATATTTCAATTAAATCTTATTTTTTATTAATAAAAATAAAAATATAATAACCTTTTCTGTTACCTCTATAATTACACTTTTCATTTTTGACAATTTTATGAAAAAATGTTGTTATTGAAGGTGATAATGGGACGGTCAAGGTTTGTTATGGTGGAATAAGTTTCATGAAAAGAAATTAAACAACACGAGACCGAGCTAATGTACTCGAATCAAATTCAAATATCGAATCTCACTTTAATCAATTCGCCTTCATGGTTTGTTCATCCTATTTATTTATAGCAGGTCAATCCAAATACACTGATCATATTAATGTATTGTTTTAAATCGTATAAATACAAGTTTGTAATGTATTATTTTGTAGCGATATTATTATGCAAGATCTAACCATCACTGCACCCGTAGATTCTCCTAATACAGATGGAATCGATCCAGGTTTGAATTTGAATTAGTTTTCCCTTTTCAGTTACTTTTCATGTAGGTGTTAAAGTGTTAAATTCCAAATAATTTCTTGTAGTAATCTGGACAACTAACTAGCCAAATCGCTAAAAATCTCAACATTTTGATGCATAAAATCTCTCTTAAATCATTTTATTTACTTTTGAAATACATAATTTTTGTAATTATATTTGAGCTATTAATAGAAAGGGTTTTTCTAACATGTGCCCCTAGACACATGTTTATGCTCATTAACTACAATCAACTTTCCATTAAAACTAACAAAAACATTTAATATGTGTCTTGAAAATGTAAAATATTAACTTCATTAATGTGTAATAAGATTTTATTAGGAAACTTGGAGTGAATCAATGAGACTAAACATGTGCCTAGGGCACATGTTAGAAAAACCCTAATAGAAAATATATTTTCTTTAACAATCGCTAGGGCTACAACTCAACCAACGAGCTCGAAAAAATTAACGAGATTTTGATCTCTCAGCTCAAGTTTTTATTGAGCTTTTCGAGCCTTGTATATGTAACAAATAGTGTTTCAGGCCAACCCGACCTGACACTTACAAAAACATTACCCATTTGACCCATCATCACTCATCCCAATTTACAAACTCGACAAATAATAGTTTTTTTTTTTTTTTTTTTTTTTGGTAGATTCTTGTAAAAATGTAAAAATTCAGGACGTATTCATAGTATCCGGCGATGATTGTGTAGCCGTGAAAAGCGGATGGGACCAATACGGGATAAAATTCGGGATGCCAACCGAACAAATGATCATAAGAAGACTAACTTGCATTTCACCCGACAGTGCAGTAATCGCACTGGGGAGTGAAATGTCAGGCGGCATAAAAAACATTCGGGCCGAAGACATTTCGGCCCTCAATTCCGAGTCAGGAATCAGAATCAAAACCGCACCCCGAAGAGGGGCCTACATGACCGACATTTTTGTAAACGGAATGAATCTACACACAATGAAATACGTGTTTTGGACCACCGGGGCGTACGGGCAGCACCCGGACCCGGGGTTTGACCCCAAGGCGCTCCCGATAGTTGACCGGATTAATTACCGAAATGTGGTGGCTGAAAATGTGACGATGGCTGGGAACATGGGCGGGATTGATGGTGATCCGTTTACGGGGTTTTGTCTCTCGAATGTGACAATTGGGTTGAGTGAGAAACCGAAAGATTTACAATGGAATTGTACGGATATTTCAGGTGTTTCGAGTAATGTGACGCCACAACCGTGTGATGTTTTGAAGGATAATGGGTCGGTTGAGTGTGATTATCCTAAAGATCCGATCCCGATTGATACGGTTGAGTTGAAGACTTGTTCTTTTAGTACACCAAGTTAAGTTTGGCAACTTTTTTTCTGTTACTAGTATTCAGTCTGTTTGATTGTTTGATAATTGAAGTTTGTGCTGCTATAACTTACTAGTTTTGAGTTAAAAAGTTATATTATTTGGATGTTTAAAAGGGTAAAAATGTCATTCAAAATATATCAACATGGTAAGTATTTTGAAGAGCATGTATTTGTAAATGCTGAACAAATGAACAATAATAAAAGAGAATTGATATTTGCACCACAATTTGTAGTGTCTACACCACAGATTATACGTTAAAAGTAGTTGTGTATATATCAACCACCATAATAAAAAGGAAATTTAGCCATCGAATATCAAAAGAGGCTAAATTACAACCTCTCTTCTGCATAAAGTTGAATCTAAAAAAATGCAAAGCTATTTGTTGTCATCCAGTGATTATGCTTCTTTTATTATATTTTTTAGAACAAGCAAATATTCACACATTTATTATACAATCTACTACTCATATATGTCTCAAATGAGACTTGAACTATAAGCCCTTTGGTTCATGCTTCTTTTATATGATCAGAGGACATCAACTTCTCAACATAAGGAACACACTTGACTGACTTGAGATTTTGGTTTGGAAAAACTTTTGTGGTGAAGGTAATAATAATACCGAATTTGAAAATGCGGTGCAAGAAATTAAATTTATGGCATATTTTCCACAATGATATATTTTAGATACCAAATCAAGGTATGATACGAGGAAAAATAATTAATAGATTACACATGTTAAATTTAGAAGTAAGTAGAAATATGGATGGGAAGAAAATTCCCTTCACAACCAACAACCCGTTGTTTTGAACTCAAGTCAAATTCGATAGTCAGTTTTAGGTTAGCAATAAGTTTTACGTTGAACTCAAAACTTATTATCTTTTAAGTTGAACTAAAATTTTTGGCCAAATATGAAGTTGGTTTTGAAATAGAAAAGCAATTAAGATAGGGTTTTACAATACCAAACATTTTGGTACTTGATCATATATTTCGTTTGTATAAAAAAGTAGCATGATATAACAATTTCATGATTAATTTATTCCTCGGTCAGACCTAAATCATGCACAATTCCTCAATGGGCAAAGGCAAAGGTTTTCTTTGAGGGTGCAACTTAATCTCATAGACCTTAGGCCACAGTTTTCCAGTCACTGCATATAATACATATTCGTTCAATCAAATTATCATCTTTTTCTTTTTCTTGAATTTGCAATATTAATTCTCCAAACCATAAACAAATAATGTATGGAATTACTAATAGAATAAACTAACCAAAAATTCGTTTGTTTTCCTCATCCCATAAAACATCAATCTGAAACATATTATTATTATATCAAATCAGGTGACTAAAATCAATTGGAAACCAGCATACAACATTCACTTACGTGGTAACCAGCCTTTATTAATCCTTCCCTAAAGACATAAAAATATCATCAGTTGAACCAAGTAAAAGAATCTATTATATGATTTATTTTTTTATTATTTGGTGTGTGTGGGGGGGGGGGGGGGGGGGGGGGGGGGGGGGAGGGGTTCACCTTAATTCCTGAAGGAGAATCCATCCCGTCACAGATCCATCTGTTGGCGAGATTCTAACTATGCAATCACTCTGTCAAGTAAAGATATTATAAATTACAAAAATTAAACATCAGCTCAAATTAAATACACATTATATATGGATCATGTGTCATAATAAGATAACAAAAATCGAGTGTATAATCAATAACTTACCTGCCAAATGTTAGCCCAAACTTCATTGTTTATGTACTCTAATTCATTGAGATAATATACTTGATCATCTTTATATTTAATAACTTTCTGTGCTATAACTGCATACATAAATTAAGGGGGAGACAATAATCGTATAATTATTTTAAAAATAATCGAAAAAATGATCAAATGCAAAACTTAATCATGATTAATAAATAAACCGTCCATTGTGTGAGGATTAATTTGATATAAAGAGGATGATCCATCACTTCCAAAGAGTACTTTCGCATCACTTGCAAATCCCCAACCATCATGCATATCATGACTAAATGTCTCAAACTGTAAACAATTTATTTAAATATTGTAATGAAAAACACAAATTAATTATTGGGTGAAGCACATACTTTGCTTAAATTATCTTTATCGTATACGAAACCTGTTTTCCTCATATAAGTTAGTTGATACAACCTACAAAAACATATAAAGTTCTACATTATCAATTAAGAGACTTTAAAGTTTAAACTAATTCATATTGTTAACTAACCTTTCACCTAACAGAGTTAAACCTTCCCCAAAATAAGAATCATCCAGTTTATGCATTGTTTCAATCTGGGAGTAAGAAAAACTTTAAAATATAGCAGTATATTTGGTGCTCTTTTTTGAAGATTTTATAAGCCATTTTTATAGCTTCAATTGAGTCAAAGATAAAGAAATTTAAAGAGTGCATAAAAACATAATTCTCTTGAAATATGCATGTACCTTTCCTGTCTGAAGATTTACTTTCCGAACTGATGACTGTAAAGGAATATCAACTTGTAAATGAATCAAAGGTTATGAAATAATATTAATAAGAAAAATAACTTATGTTCATCTCACCAGTCATATATGTATGTGACATAATTCTTTTACTTTTAATGAAAATCAAAGCACAGTTTATCAGTCCACCGGAACTGACCGCTTCTGTGAATCATATTATGATCCATGATTCTTAATAGAAATAATTAACAAAATAGACAAAAAATGCACTCATTTTCCCAAATACAACTTGCCGACTCAAATCTTCCTATAATAGACCGTGGGACTTGGTGGTTTTTGTGCAACTCCAGATTTTTTTTTGTGAGACCAAACCATTTTTTGTGTGACTGATGTTCGACATACTATTTTAGGTGCGACCAGAAAATACTGGTCAAATTTTGTGTGAAGTCGCACAACGGTTTATTATGGGGAGATTTGAATGTGAAGTCTTTTTTTTTTTTTGGAATTTTGGATTTTACTAGGTCTATTTATGGAAATCACCATCCTAAATATCTTGGATTTTAATCATTTTTCAGTATAGCGTTACCAAACCAGAATACACAATGTAATTTTCAGAATCCAGATTAAGTTGTTATTTAAAACGAAAGATAGTTGATTCTTATAGAGAGCAATTTCATATTAAAGGACAAATATATCCTTAGTTGGAGTAGTGAAATCAAAGTGTGGTAAAAGGAAAGAAAATGCATAATTGTCTTTTGGTATGAAAATATTTTGAATGGATAAAAGTTGCTCTATAAGAATCAGCCAACATGGTCAAAGAAGTCAAACTCACGTGTCTATTAAGTCCGGTTGACTCGAATAGTGTATTGTTCCCTCCATATAAAAGTCCCTGAAAGAAAGCAAACACACCGTCATACTTGTCAAACGCAAAATTGATATGGATTTAGGGGGTGTTTGGGAAAGCATATTAAAATGGCTTATGCTTATTAGCTATTAGCTTATTTAGCTTAATAAGCTTTTTTAGAATTACTAAAAGGGGCATATTTTAGGGGGAGACAATTTGGGACGAGAGGTAACAGAGACGAGGAGAGAAGAATGGGAGAAGAATTTAGGGTTAAATGGGAGGGAGGGTAAAATGGTAAAAATCCTTAAAAAGCTTAATAATCCATTTTCAAATAGCTTTTCTAAAATGCCCTTAATAAGCTTAAGTTTATAAGCTAGCCAAACACTTAAGGGTGCTTATTAGATTAAAAAAGCTAAAATACTAATAAGTTATGTTAATAAGCTCCCCCAAACACCCCCTTATTGCAAATCTATAATCATCATTAATCTATTTGTAGAAATTGTTATTAAGTTCAATTTACTTCATAACATTTAGATTATGTCAATCTTAATTTAAAAAATGAAATATATATCATTTGACATTTAGAATCAACTTAATCAAATGCACTTCTTATATGATCGGGGGCGATTATAAATTGAAAATTCTGAATCTATAATCGTTGATAGAAATTGAAAATTCAGAACGTATAATCGACCTCAGTGAAAGCAGCAGGATCGTGACGGAACTCATTAACGACTTCTATGGAGTAAATTTGGGGATCATTTGATCCGAGAGCATTACACACAAAGCTGACGACAAAAATCACTGCTAAAACTGAAAATCGATTAGGAATTACAATTTCCATGGATCTAGAAATTGAGAAGATCGGGAGAGTTTATTTAAGGGTGGATGATTGGGGTTAAAGTAGCTGGAGAAAGCTCCGATGATGATCGGAATTGCGAACGGCGTGATCAGCAGCATGCAAACGAAACAGCCGAAATTCAGCGGCAGGACCTTTGTGTGAATTTATTCATTTGAAAATGGGCTAACATAACAAAATTACAAAACTAACTTGTAATTTGCTTTAATTGTCGAAAACAAAAAAGAAAACCACAAAACTGCTACTTTCATCAAAAGATGTAAAATTGTATAAATATATCAAAACATAAGTCATAATGATTTAATCAATTTAAAAAAAAAAATCACAAAACTACTACTTTCATCAAAAGACGTAAGGTTGTACAAATATACTAAAACATAGGTCGTAATATTTGAATAAATTTTTATATCGTAGATATCACCTCCTATATAAATTAAACCAACTTTAAATACAATTAGTTCAAAAGTAAATTACAAAAATGTCCGATGTTTTGCTAAAACATAGGTATTTATTTTTTGCTTGCAAATTCGGTCACTAGTTTGTAGAGGGAAAGAGGTTATTTTATTATTGAAATTATTATTTAGGTTGTTTTTTAATTTATTTAACATGTATTTAACAAACATAGATATAAAATAATTCTTCCTCCGTTTCAAAATAAGCGATACACTTTTCATTTTAGGGTGTTTCAAAATAAGTGATACATTTTGAAACTTTCCTTATTTGGTAAAATATAGTGGGACCCATACTCACTAATTATCTCCTTTAATAAAGTGAAATGACTCATTTACCCTTACTTTTACTTTTAAACATCATTAAATTCACTTAAATCATAATATGTGGGACTCATCACTCACTAACTATCCAATTTAGTTTAATTTAACTTTCATTCCAATCTTTTGCCTCAAAAAACATGAAAGCTAATTTGTATCACTTATTTTGAAACAGAGGAAGTATAAAAGTGTAATGTACACAGTTTCTAGTCCCAAAATAGTTGATCATTACATACTACATAATAGGAAAAAGAATAAGGTTGCTATTTTATCATGTGTCCTTTTGTAAATAGGGTTTTTCTAATATTTGCCTAATAGGCACATGTGAATGTGCATTTAATTATCATAAATTACTTTATACTCCTTCCGTCCCATAAAAAAAATTCCCATTTCCCCTATAAACTTTGTCACACAAAAAGGTTCTCATTTCTCAAATATGAGGGCTCACTTGATAAAATATTATTATTATTGTGCACATCACCACTAACTATCTCCTAAAAACATTCTCTTTCAAATAATTTTATATTTTAATCAAAAATATTACAAAGCACCACACCACTAACAATCACTTAAATACTCGTGTTCAAGAGAAATGAGAATATCTTTGTGGGACGAAGGGAGTATATACATTAGGCATTCAAAAGAGACGTTCATTAGGAAATGTTTAAACGGGGTTTTTATCAAATGGAGTGTTACCTTATAAAGACAGTGTGTTACAATTTCAACTAACACCCTTAAAAATTAAAAAAGCTATATTTCATTCTTTAAGACTTTTAGTTAGGATAGGCCCTTTTGTAAAATTTACCTTTGACCCCCAAACATACTCAAATTTTACAATCTGTGTTACCTTTGACCCCTAAACATACTCAAAATTTACTATCTGTTCTTTATGTGGACTAAATGCAAATGAGGAAAGATGGAGAGACGTAACATAAGAATTATATGGTTTTCAAATATGTGTGAGTGGTAGAGAAAAATGGTGGAGAATAGAGAAGATGTGAGTTTAAATACCGAGAAAATACAGTTTTAGATAAATTATTGATCGATATGGTTTGAAAGTAGAATTTATGTTCACAAAAAAATATATTAAAACAAAAGTTTATCTTAATATATAGACATATAAAAATAAAGGTGAATTTATTGTATAAATAGTTTCAAGATTTCATATATGGGTGGTTTATGACAAGTGAACTTAATTTTTCGAAAAATAATAATTGTAATATGATTGTGATGTGTAATAAATTAATTGAATTAATAAACCCGCAGCGTGGCGCAGTTTTTTCTTACTCGTCATTTAAAAAATCACAAAACTCATTAAATATACCAACTTATTATGAATATGCAAATGACAAAATCATTAAATGGATCTACACATTTTCAACCTTCATGTCATCTTCATCAAATTTGTGTCTACTAAATTACCTTTCATTTGTATGTACATGTAAATCAAGGGTAAAACTTTTAGTATAAATACCTCATGAAATGAATAAATCAAATGCACCTCATAACATTTTCATAAGTGCTTGTACACTTCTTTTCCTCTCGTGTTCTTGTTGTTCATCTTTATGTTCTTATTATTTACTTAGCAAGTTCTTGGATGAAGTAAATTAGTATTGGCGTTCATCAATAAAGTTGATTTTTTGTAACTGTCAATAACTTTTAAACTAAGCAGTTTTAGACAAGGATAACACCAACAATAGCAAGACCCAATCAAATCTTTTCGTCCTTATTCACTCCTCAATAATTTGGTCGTTGACTCCCACTCACTTGGAAGAGAAGAAAAACTTTGAACAAAAGATAAGACAATCCGTTTACCCAAAGAGCATTTTCCAACCAATTCACAAAAGATTCGCGAAACTTGAGACCAACATGGAATTGTAACACTGTTTTTTCATGAGCTTTGTTATATACTCATACACATATGATTGTGACATATGATGGAAAATATGAATAAAGAGAATTGTTAGGTTGCAGAAATTTTTCCTTTCTTCAATTTCGACGATTCAGAATTTTTCCTTTCTTCAGTTTTAATGATTTAGAATTTTTCCTTTCTTTCAACGATTTAGAATTTTTCTTTTCTTCAATTTTGACCTTACATAAGTGACGTAAACAAACCATCTAGTAAAATCCTAATGGTGAAAGCGTTTGAAATGATCTTTAGATTACATGTTTGATTTCTACCTTAGATAAACATTTACCAGAAGGTTAAGGGATAGATTGAAAATGACCACACTTAGATATTGTACATCACGAGCAAAGCAACCTTCGAGAGGAGTCCATTAAAAATGGAAATACCTTTAAAAAAATAGGAGAACAAACAGCTGACAAGCTGGGCTGTTAATCTCAGTGGGATCTCACTGAGATCTCAATGAGATCGGAGTTCAAAATAATATCGGTTCAAAATATCGGTCACAAATATCGGTCCCGAGAATATCGCCGATATTGACCGAGATTCTCACGGAGATTTTGATATAGGGATCTCGGTTTTTTACCGAGATTTTAAGTTTACATCTTACAATCGCAGCTAATGGTTCTTTTTGTACTTGAAATCTTAATAAAGTCAAGAAATTTAAATTTAAGTCAAGAAAAGATGCAGAATGAAATAAACAAGAAGCACATTTAATTTAAAGGGGAAGTGACAATTTCCTAAATCTGAATTGATTGACATTAATGTACTCTAAAAACTACTATTTTAGAAGTGCATTAAATTTAATTTTCTTTATAAATGGTAATTACCAGCTCATTAAATGCACGTTATCATAGGGACATACATTAGAAAAACCTTAATTTAGAAACCAAGAAAATTAGTCTCAAAAACATATCTACATTCAAGTATTCTACTATGTATTCACTACCAGGGTAATGGAGATAAAACTTTTTTAGAAGTTTCCATTTTGGTAACAAATAGATCAAACCAATGAATTTCAAAATGCAATCTTCTGTGATGATCTAATAATGAAATACTGAAGTGCATTCTAAATTTATAAATCATGACGAGGAATGCCAAAAATTGAGAAAATTGTAGAATTATATAACTCAAGTTCTATAATAGCAGAGTAACAAATCACATCATTCAGAAAACTGAAATAAAATTCAAAATTCAACTAGTCTTTGACAAAACAGATACAATGATTTGCTTAAGAAAAGCTTGAGCTTGGTGGTGCACCAGCACCACCTCCTCCACGCCCAAAACTTGGTCTTCCACCAGCACCCTGCAAATTTTATTATTATTATTATTATTAAACCACAAATTATATCAAGATAGTTTGACAAGCCATAACAAACAGTAAAAGTTAAACTTGACCAAATAATAACATTCTTTAGTATGAAAAACACACAACTAACCATTTATGGAATATCAAAAGTCCAAAGGGGAGAAGGAAACAGATGGCAAAAACATAAACTATTATTTGTAGCAGATTTAAACATTAAATATTTGTGAAATGAAAATATCGAAAAACAAGTGAGAAATGAAATTTTTTATCTAATACAACAAAAACATATCCAACATCTCCAATCTTCAAGTGGAAGTATGCAAAATTGTGCACAACTATGTACCGGTATACCTAAAATAATCTATATCTTCCTACATTGGCATTAAGAACATCTTCAAGACTACTAATTTATACATCTCTACCACAAAAATTATAAATGCACCAAATTAATCATCCAATTATCGATGCAAAAATAATTCATAGTGAGAAACATTACCCTGTTAAAAGCAGGCTGGTAATCAGCAGGAGCTCCACCCTTTTCACCACCAAATTCACCGGCAGGCCCTCTAGGTCCACCACGGTAACCATCTCTATCACCAAATCTAGGTCTATCTCCTTCAAATCTCGGTGGCCCACTACAAACACAATAAACAATCAAATCATGCAAATTAAACCACAAAATCTATAATAAAAAAAAATCATGAAAACTTGCATTGGATCATTACCGAGGACGGTCACCGGGAGGCCCACCCATTGGACGACCGATTGGCTTAGCAGACTTCTTAAGAGTAGCAGGAACAATGTCAGATGGAAGATTCAAGTAAGTTCTGAGGAACTCGATTCCATCGTTTGTCAAATACCAGTAGTAATGCATCCAAGCGAATGTCTCTTTCACATATTCCTTTGATTTGAAGCTCTGCATCAGCTTAATTACCTGCAAATTTGGCACGTCGATTTCTGGATGCTTCGCCAAATTGTAATCCTTTTTCGCAAAGCAAACTCCCTCTGTATAACAAACATATAAGTATAAATCAATTAACTGCAATGAAATGCATAATATTAGTATGTATATTCATCGGCAGAGAGTGATTTTGACCTTGAAAGAGGTACTTGGAGATCGCCTTACGATTCTTATCAGGAATAATCTGAAATATAGCGAAACAAAATTAGATGTGATACTGGAAACACTAGACTTCTGATGATGGTAAGCATTGTTCGTTAACGACTGATTAAAGATGAAGAGTTACCATGGTTGCTGGTATGGAAGACGGAAATGGTCGGAAGAGATGCTTTTCACAATTCGCGCAACTTCAGAAACCCTAGAATTGCTTAAATATATAGAAATAGTAATTTTGATTGGGCTTTTAGGCAAATATATTGGGCTGGGCTATCGTGGTTGATCATGTGATAATTTTATAAACTTTCTCAAATAAGTCTTAATACTCATCAGCGGGCCAAAACAAACCGGTATGATCTCAGGAGTTTCACATCATTCTCATTTAGTTATAAATCCAGTTGGTTTGTTTATCTTCAATGTGGGATTTTGTTTGATTTTTTATTCTAAGTATATCAGCTGATATCTCATTTACCACAACTCAATTTTAGACATTATTTAACTCGTTGTGTAGCTCTCACAAAGGTGAATGTAAATCTATCAACCATTAATTGTATAACAAATATACATACATTGTTAATAGAATTTTTTTTTAACAAAAATAACGATAATAGAATTCAACCATACACTCATTTATAATAAACGAGCTCCCGTTGTCAGTAGTCTAATTATATTGTAGTAAAAAATTTTAACTTTGTCAATTATTCTATTTACTTTCTACTAAGAGAAATGTTTGTTTTGAATGTCAAAAGAATTAACCATATTTTTTTTGTGGAGCTCGTGCGTCATGACGGGGGACGCATCTAGGAAAGGCGAATAACCTTCTTGTTTATATTTAATATTAATTCTTATTGATGAAATTTCATTCTACATAATAAACCTAAACTAAAAGTGAACTAAATTTTAAATAAAGCTAAATTTATTGAAGTATTATTCTATTAAAGATTAAAGAATAATGAGATGAGATTCTACATATAAAAAAAGAAAAGACTTCTTTTTGTGAGATCCTTAGGAAATTCCTATATGGTATATGGCGACCGGGTGAGATGGGAGTATGAGATTGTTGTGGGCTAGGGTGTTCGTTTGGATAATTTGGATATATCCAAACCAAATAGGTGAATTCAAATGATTTTTGGATTTTAAATGTTCAAACCGAACCGTCCAAACTAATTTAAATCCAAACCGATCCGAACCAAATTAAAATTTGGTTGGTTTGGTTTTGTCCGAATTAAACCATTTTTTTTCTAAATATATTTCACAAGATTACAAAAGTATATAATATAACTAATATTAAGTTTAATATGTACAATTTCAAAACGATAATCTATTTTATACATAAAACAAGTCTAATTCATAGTTTGTGACATTTCAAACCATGATATATTCTGTTATTTTTCATAGTCCATAGATATTTGATATTTTATAAATGGGCAAGAATTGTTGGATATATATATTTAAATATATGTATATTACTATTTGGATTTTTTGGACAATCCGGATTTTATAATGGAAACAAAATCCAATCCGAAAACCAAACTATTAATTTGGTTTAAATCCAAACCGATAAAAACCAAAAAACCAATCCAAACGATCCAATACAAATTTTCCATTTGGACAATAGTGAACACCCCCTAGGTCCAAGTCTATGATAAAGTGGATCGAACGAAAAACCTTCTGCAACATTCATTGATCAGCATTATCACCCAACCATACTTTCACCTGAAAACAAAACCAAAAAAAAAAATCCAAAAAGATATATAGTATAATATATCATTTATTTATTTGTATGCATAACCGAGGATATTAATCCATGCAATTGTAGTACTCGATTTAAATAAATATATTAAGTTACTTTTCAACTTCACAATCGATATGGATAGTAATATTTACAATTACAAAATCGTCAATTTCACACGACAATCATTATGTGTTAAATTTGTACAAAATGATGTTACAAATTTGAGAACTGCATAGACGATAAATAAACCTTGACGAAATCGTATTTGGAAGAATCATTACGACTGGAGATGGGAAAAGGGAAGTCATTAGCTAATGCAGACCCGATGGTAGAAGAACAGACCCTTATGTTTTTAGAAGTTCAAGATCAACGTACAAAAGGGGCTCAAGTACAAAGGTCATTATTTTTGGCTCGGGTTTCTGTTTTAGGCCTATGACTGCCAAATCGAAGCTTGAGACGAGGGCTACATTCTCATTCTCGGCCAAAACACACCGTTTTTTGGATACTTTATTTGCATTTTAATGTTTTTTCTTTATTTTATCGAACTTTGTTTAGGCCCATTTTATGGTCCGTTTGTTGTTTTAAGCCCATTTGAAAATCTCAACCATATATAAGATGTGTTTTAGCAATGAAATGATAAGTTGAAGTTTTAGTCACGCTCATTATTATCACGTATTATTAATACAGTTTTGGAGAATTTGATTAAACAGTTAGATTGATTATAA
Organism: Calendula officinalis; assembly: GCA_963853835.1. Lineage (NCBI taxonomy): Eukaryota > Viridiplantae > Streptophyta > Magnoliopsida > Asterales > Asteraceae > Calendula > Calendula officinalis. The sequence goes on along the minus strand of OY970829.1, from coordinate 48,190,772 downwards.
GAAATGGTTGGATATGACCGTAATAAATTGTGTTTTTAGGCGTATTCTAACAACTGAGCTAAATGAGCCAAATATATATATATAGTTAATTAGTTACAAAAATGGTTGGATATGTCGAAAACGAAGAAAAAAATTGACAAACAATGTTATAAATTTATAGTTACGTGTTTTTTCATCTTTGTTTGTATAACTATATATAAAATTTATAATGTATGTACAAAATTATCGCCTTACATCACTACCTAATAAACATTATAGTATCGCTATGACTTCTAAGACTTGAGACTTAATCATGTCTCACGTTATTTAGAAACTTGTTTACATATACATATAATTTCGTCACTGTGTATCGGTCTTCTTGTTAAACATATTAATTAGACAAAAATAGCATTTGTTAACTATTCTAATTAGAACATAATAAAACTCGTTGTGGTTGTATTTGTAATAGTTAATGATTGATATTGATGTAAATTTGATGTAGCTACGGTAGGTTTCACCGCACCATTAGTCCATCACTTTAGTGAAAAGAAGCCCAAAAAAACCCTAACACTTTCTATTAAAGGCTTAGATAATTATAATGTAAATTACATTATCTTTCCTATACAAATTTAAAGAAAAGGATAATATTTCCTTAATCAAAAAGAGTTGATAATCATGAGAAGCCTAATACGGATACAACTGATCCATGTACGTGCGTGACTACTATAAATTAACCATTCATCAACTTCCAATTATCATATCCTCCACCGTGTTTAATTTGCTGCCGGAGACACCGCAGCCGCCACCACCACCACCATCTCTTTCTAGATCTCTCTAAAAAGTAAAAACCCAAAACAAAACAATGAAGAACTCTTTCTCTTCATCTCAATCCCTTTTGTACCTTTTAATAATCTCGTTTTTCATCATCACCATTACTGCATCCACCACCACCACCACCGGAGAAACCTCCGTCATCAACGACCAGCCAGACCGCCACCGCCAAATCAATGATCCCAATCCATGCACCATCATCTTCGGTCGTAAATACCCATCGCGTTTATGTGATAATTCCCATCAACCACCACAAGTAGTACTTCCGCCGCCGCAACCCCGCCGTCCATCTCCACCAGTTGACGATGAAATCGATCCAATATATGGTGTTTACAAACGTTTAGTCCCTTCTGGACCCAACCCACTTCATCACTGATTTCAAGGTTAATTCTAAACTTCTTTTAATTCCTTAATTTATATTTTCTTTAACTCCATGATCAATGACACTACAATTAGTTTGTTTTTCCCGCCACCTATAACAACTTTTACTATTCCAAATTATTTATTTATTATTATCTTTTTGTTTTTTTTAATTGGCAGTCCATTGTTGAGGTTGATAGCATTGTTCGTCAGAAGAAGCAAAATCAAGCAGGCAACAATGATGGTTTCAGTCGTAGTTTTTTTAGTTTTTATTTTCTTTTTCTTGCATGGCACTATGGCAGTCATATTTTTATTATTAGCTATAATAGTGGATGATATTTTATTCAAATTCTCCTTTTCTCGCTTGGAAATATATCTTAGTTTCTTGCTGATAATTAAATTATGGCCGTATTGGTAAGAATTTATTGAGAAGTCATGAAATCCATGGTCCTTTTATATCGTGCATGGTTCATTGGTTCTAATAATTAATTCGATATAATTGCATCTTTGCATGTAATCATATGAAATCAAGATGTCTTGTTCGATCATGTTGTGTTTCGGTTATACGAAATCGATAGAGTTTCAGTTCCCTTTTGAAATATAAGTAATTATGTTTTAGCGAGAAGCTAGCCAGAAACAAAACCACAAAGATTATATTACATGGATAAGTAATTTTGTATGTTTTGTTTAGGGTTTTTTGTGTTAATAATGGATAATGTCTGTTCCATTTTGGATGCGGCCTTTGTCTAGGGTTTTAGGGTTAATATTCAAGCAATGATCAGTTCAATTTTTTTTCCTTTAATAAACTCAATCAACTTCTAAAAATACCTTATTTGTCAACTAAATAATATCAACAAGAAAAAAAATTAAATGACAAAAGATAACCATAATCTTTGAAAACATAAAAATGCATGCCATTAACTCTTTTAAACGTGAAGAAGATTTTGAATTCATTTTACATGATAATTATTGGTTAAGTATGATTTAGACGACTGCTAACAGTGGGCAACCGACCCCGCCAGTGATCCCGTTTCTTTGCCTCATTATTGGTACAACAAGATCAGTGGAAGGCGTCGGTTGCTTTGCGCCAGTTTGGGGACGAGAGTGAAAAAGAGATCGGTTGGTGATGGTGGGGTCAAAGGGGTATTTTTTGTCTGTGTATTTTGTAATGGTGGGTCCCAAAAAATTTAAAGGAACATGTATTATTGGCATGGGTACGTCAGTTTAATGTCAGTTGGAGGGTGAGCTGACGTGACGCTGATTTGGAAAAAACTGACGGTATCAGTGTCCACCACCATTGGGAGGGGTCATGTATTTGATTAGCTTCATGTATAGTACTCTATATCAGTGTCCACCACCATTGGGAGCGGTCATATATTTAAACTGACGGTCATGTATTTTGTTGGGTCGCTGAAAGAATCCCTCACTGAAGAAGATTTATTGAAGACAAAAGACAATAGTTAGAAGACAATCTGAAGATCGGTTCTTCAGATTGCGGGTAACCTTGAATCTGATTAGTTCGGATTCAGGTACCTGGCTACAATATATGAACAACAATTGAAGCAACGATCAGTTCCCCGTGCGGAATCAGAGACTGGTCAACAGTTCAAATAGTTGTAGTAGGTTCAGCGTATACTTGACAATAATGCTGAGTCTTGAAGACAAATACTTCTCTAAGCAAAACTCTTATTGAAGGTCACTGAAGTTGTCTAGTACCTGAAGAAGCATGAGTATCTGAAGACTCATGGTGATACTAAGCGTATCAAGGTCTGAAGTTTCAATGACATAGAAAGACACAAGTATTGCACAAGATTGTATGTCGCCGATAAAGGGAATCCTATGCAAATCTTCTAGAAGATATCGACGATCATAAAACGACAGAAAGTACTGTCAGAATTCCGTTAATATTGCTCGTCCCATGAAATATTCTCTGCACCAACGGAATTTATACATGTAGACAAATTCACACATCCTTAGCTGTCACGCTTTACAAACACTATAAATAGAAGACTTGATGGATGAATTTCGTGTGCACCCAACAACGTTCTCACTTTGCTAAAAACCTCCTCAGCTGAAATCTTTTGAGCAAAGTGTAAGCACCCTGTGATACCTCTTGCCACTTGTTTCATCAATTGAATCTAAGTAACAAAGGTGTATGATCTTGTGTTTGATTATTAGTTAATCAATACGTGTCGTAGACAGTATTTGTCATTGTCTATCTCTTACAAGTAGTTTAGTTATGATTCGTGTCTTAGCTATTCTGCAACTACTTGTATCTTTGTATATCATTTTTGATAAATAAAGAAAGAGTTTATTTACTGTTGAGTGTTCACAATTTAAATTGGTCAGTAGAACTATATAACTGTAATCTTTCACTTATCACGGGATAAACATATTTGATTAAATGAAACTCCATATTTAAATAGTACTCTGGCCATGTTTGGGAAAGCTTATTAATGGGGCTTATAAGCTTATTAGCTTATTAAGCTCCAAATAAGCTTGAATTTGGAGCTTAATAAGCTAATAAGCTCATAAGCCCCGTTAATAAGCTTTACCAAACATGCACTCTATATAGATTAGCTTCATGTATTTGATCGATTTTAATTTATAACTATAGTTACATATAAATCCTTTGTTTTATATTAAGTGATACACGTTTAATTTTATGTATTTTGGGTCAAACGATTGTAAGCAATTTTAGAATAAATTAAAGGAGAAAATTACAACTTATGCTTTGATATACTTGTACAGACTATTTTAAAATATGTACAGTGTGCTAAGAAAAATAATTATTTTGGTATAAATATCAATTCTCTTAAGAAAAACAAGAGGAAAATGAAGGGTATTTAAAAAAGCTTATTTAAGATCTTTTAAGCTTAAATAATTATAAATAGAGTTCACAATAATCAAGATCCACCGACGATAAGAGTATGTAGTATGGTACCCGCCAAATGCTCGCCAAAAATGGTTTTGTGGCACCAAAGCCCGCCACCAATTCTGTCTGGCCATCATTAATTTTTTAAGCAACTTAGAACATGAGAGGATCTAAATGCCTATATATATATAATGGAAATAACCGGATTTCAACCAGATGATGTTACTTTAATAATTGTTTCTGCTATGGAACACGAAGGTCTAAAATTATTCAACAAAATGTGCGATCCCGATCATTAAAATATCACCTTGAAAATCTAACACTATATTTGTATAATCGATCTGCTTTCTTAAAAATGCCAAATTCATGTAGCCCGAGAGAAGCTGCGGTTGCGTGGCGAGCTTTATTGTGCCAAGACTTCCCTAATGTGGTGGTTATTTGAACATCACTCCCTCATGCCATGGGCAGGGTGGCCACGACGTTTTACAGGGTTTTTGTGAGAGACAAACTTTGATTTGATAGGGAGCCTTCACATTTTTCTCCACACCTGGAGGGAGGTGGTATTCTCATGTGGAGCACGGTGTGTTGGGTTGGCACATAGGACTACACGACACATCGCACCGAAGACCCATACCTAACAACCTTACAAAAATAAATACATTTTTTCTCAAATTTTGGACCCTAAAAAATATGTGTATGTTTGATATTCGCGGCTAATCTTCCCCTATATATGGAGCTACACATGATTGGGTTTTGACATGTCATCACTACGCAATTACCTGATTGGTGGACAATGCCACGTGTAAATCCTTCATTCGTCAACTCATTCTTCACAATACATGCAATACGACCAAGTAAGCAGTTAATACAATCCGAGAAATCAGGCGAATTATCTAGCTTTTTCAAAATATGCAGCCTGTCAAACCAATACTATTTTCATGATTTATTCTTAATTTTAAAACTTGATTCTTTCCGTTTTTATCATTCAATTAATCACGGTATTTCGACCAATGAAAGACGGAATTTCAGTAAATTATACCCAAATTTTAGTCACTCCTTCCATCGACGCTACATACAAATTGAATAAACCCTAATTTTGTCACTGATTATAAGCTTCCGAAGGAATTATACGAACAAGTTCTTAAAAATAAGTGAAGATTTTGAAGGTAACTTTTGATCCAAAGAATTTAAAACTTCTTAGCATGAAAATTATTCCTTCCTTTTCATTTTTTTTAATTGTCGATTGCATTCATGTGTTATGATTATCATTGTTTGCTTTGTTGCACACCACATGTTCGACTAAATGTCTTCAGAATTTAGAGTTATGATTTTACCAAATTCACTTATTAAATCTCCATATTTACTCTGACGTAACTGTTATTAGTTTGATGATTCATTACTGTTGCATTATAGATGTGGATCACCAAGTTCTCCAACACCAGATAAAGAAAAGGTTTCCATATTCATTGATTGTGGTCCAACAGTCGCACCACAATTTGAGGTTCAAACATTATGATTACTTAATATTTATTCAAAATTATCACTTAATGTATATGAATTTAACCGTACAAAAAATCAACCTTTTTGTATATACAGGGTAGAGGTGGTGAAGACTTTTAAATTGAATTATCTGGCCATGAGACAATGCCTTTTGGGAGGTAGAAGTGGAATAGGTATGTTGTTAATTTGAATATTTAAATTATCATAATTCGCGTAGTTGTTAAACAATTTTATAAAAATATTTATTTTCAATATTTGTGTTTTGTAACATGTATTTAGGGACTGGAATTAATATTTTGTCTTTGTCAATTGTTGATGATCAAGTTTGTTGGGATTTATATATTGATGGCCTTGTGATTAGTATAGATGGAAATATAATTGATGCCTTAGGTGCTGCAGTTAAGGTAATCACTTTTCGAATAATTATTAAAATTACCAAAAATAACGTTTGTGAAATTTAGTTGTTTTTCTGTGAATTTGCTAAAAAAGATTAATATTTTATTTTATAATGATCAATATTTTGGTATTTATAGGCTACTTTAAGCAATACAGGCATGCTAAAAGTCAACGTTGCTTCAGCTACCCCTTCTTATGAACAACTATAAGTTGATGTCAGTGATGAAGAGCTTTACAATTTGACACAATATTATGCTCTGATGAGCTTAAACTTTCTGATCATAATTTGCATGTTTTCCATTGCTTAACATCAATTTTAAATATTCTATAAGACGTAATTAGTTAATTACATGTTATTAATCATGTTGCAATTGGTTTGCCAACTTCTACAGTCGTAAAGGAAGTAATCAAACTTGATCCTGTTGAGAAATTTTCAAATGTAATTCAAATCCTTATATCACATTAGTTTTGATTTTTTCCCCAAGGTCTAAAATGGAAATATATTAGTTGGGAGAATTTTGCGCCCACATGAGAATTCTCTGAAAAAGATAGAAACAATGAGTCAATGACAGAGTGTAGAACATTTATCAGAGGTCGAGGTTCTGTCAAGGATTTTGTTAAGCCATTAAGGTATGCTTTCTTTTCTAAATATATATCATCAATTCAAGGGATTTTTCTACAATTGGAAAACATATTCTTATTATTCATTATCACATAATTACTTTAATAAAACTACTTTTGTTTGAATTTAGGAAGAATATCGGTATTTCTATTTGTAGAAAATCTGGTTGACACCAAAAAGATCAAACAACACTTAATCTTGTGATATTTGGATTAGCAATAGAAGAAATGTGTAACAAAGATGATGATAGCTGAACGAGGGCATATCATTGAATGGCTCCTGAGGTAATAAAATTGTTTTTTTTTTACTTTTAAGGTTATTTGGTTTAATGTTGAATTAAAGATGATGATTTCCATTAGTGGATGTTTATGTGTTTTAAAATAAAGAGGTATATAGTACAGCCACATTAAGAACAAGGAGAGAAAAAGCATTAATGTTATTATTATACAGCCACATTAAGCTTGTGATGTTTATATGTTTTTTTTACTTTGTTTCTTCTGAATGTACAAAGGTAAGTCATTCCATTATTTGCTAATTTATGTTATTATTATGTTTTGGCCGGGGAGGGTGGAGCACTTATGTGTCTCTTCTTCACTATGATAAATCTGAATTTTTTAGCTTGCTATTTGGATTTATAAAGAAGTACTTTGATGTGTAATTTGGCAATTTTAAGTTTTATGTAGGTGATAATAAAAGTCAAGGTCAGACGTTGTCTCAAGTTGGTTTGTTTCTGCAAAAACCGGTATTCTCACATGGTCAGCTTTATGTAGCTGTATCACGAGTTAAGAATAAGAACGGATTGAAGGTCATTTGTTGTGACAGAGATGGCAATTATACTAATTCAACAACAAATGTCGTTTACAAAGAAGTCTTATTTCGTCTGTAATTTTTATGTAGGGTCTGTTCATGTATCAAATTGTGTACGAAGGAAGGTGCGCATGAAAGTCTTTACGGAAGACCATCAAATTACTGATTACATCTATCGATTATTATGTCATTTTTAAACTGTAGCTGATATTTGTTGACATTTTTCTATAATATAAATCATGAAACATGCCCGCCCAATCGGGCGGGCTATGAAGCTAGTATCTTATATGGATACATAGTTTTTTGACGAGGGGTTCGTAACGGTACGTCGGCATCATATGTCAAACGATAACGTGAGATGTATGAGATATCAAGCTCCAAAATTGATGTAGAAACAAATGTGTGTTCAAAGGTTTGACCCGTGACCTATGAGCTCAACCCACATCCGGTTTGTTTTAATCAATACCAACTAATTGTTCCTCTTCAATTTCGGTTACTAGTTGCTATATAAGACCAACATCAGAACTTTTTTCGTATGACACGACAACACAAAACAAAACACACACCAAGCTCTCGTATTACTAAGATTTTCACGCAAGTCAAGAACTCCAGCAATATACTCCCTCCGTCCCACAAAAAAACTTCTCATTTCACTCTAAATTTTTGTCCCACAAAAACATTCTCATTTCTCATATTTGATGGGCTCCACATAATTAAAAACTATTATTACTAAAGACTCCACCACTAATATTCACTAACTATCTTTTTCTCTCCAACCCAACTTTATCTTTTAATTAAAAGTATTATCAATGACCCCACCAATTAGTATCACCTAAAAACTTGTGCAAAAACCAAATGGGAAGTTTTTTGTGGGACGGAGGGAGTAAGAGCATCCCCAATGGTTAACCTCACAAAAGCTTATTGCTTTTGCCACATCAACATTTCAATAACCAAAACCTTTTCATAAATAGCATCTCCAATGGTTAACCTTTGCAAAAGCTTTTTCTTTTACAATATTTCTAGTTTACCTTTATCTATTTCAAATATTTTATAAATACCCCTATATATAATTCGACAATTTTTTAACATATTACTAAATATAATATTTTTATAAAATGTCTCATACAAAAATATTATAATAATTGACATTAATATTATATAATTTACTTATTAACTAACAAAAATATAATAAAGAATTTATATATAATATATTTAAGGTTTAAAATGAAAGATTATTAAATATGAGGGACCAAAAAAGACAAACATTGAAAGTGGGTTAAAAGGTTAGTAGAAAAAAAAGTCTTTACAATAAACTTTTAGAAAAACTAGTCATTGCAATGGTAATAAGTCATGCAAAGACTTATTGAAATAGTAATAAGCTTTTAAAAAAACTACCATTGAAGATGCTCTAATACTTTAGGCCCTCATAAACTGTTACAAGGAAGTTGCCTCCAACACAAGTTCCGACAATTCTAAAATCTTTCTGTTTATTGTAAACATCAATAAACAATTTGTCTGATCGAGATGAATATTTATCGTTGATGATAGCAGCTTTATAAGGCTATATTTATTTATTACTCCGAATTCAACGTTTTAGGGTTTTTTTTATCTTTAACATATTTAATTTTGTTTTATTTCCATTCACACATGAAATTATACATCCTTTTCTAAAAACAATAATAATATCTATGTTTTCAAACAAATCGTTTATGGATACCCTACGGCCTACTTAGACCATTAGGACAAAACCATTAATGAAGACTCGAACCAAACTAAGAAGTAAGAAATAAAAATGCAGAAAGAAGTGTCACTGCATTCCAAAAGGATAGTTATTTAAATGTTTATTAACATTAAAACATAACATAACAAAATTATACATCTAACCTTTACTATCATATACCTATAAAATCATCACTTTCCAACATCGGGCACTCATCAGAATCATGCCCGAACTGCCCGCAACACGGTACACCACAACGCCTTCGTTTCCTTAAACCATCTGACCTTCTCTCTTTCAAACTCCCAGTAAAGCTCGGAACAATACTATCTGAATCCTCAACTTCCGGAAGAATCAAAGAATCGGGCGGGCTAATATTATCATTATCATTATAAGATATCTCATTACACGCCCCAGGAAACTCCTTGACTCGGGTCAACACCAAGTTAATTTGACCAAAAACAAAGTTCAACCGTTCATCCGTTTCCACAGATTCAGAAACCAAACTCGAAACCATCGACTGTAACATCTGGACATTATGACCCGCGGGTTGACCCGTATTAGGATTAAACCCGGGTTTTATGTAGTCACGCCAACGGGCGGGTAAGTACTGATACGGGATGTGGAAACAATTGTTTGTTGATAACACACGAAGAACATGTCTACATAAAATTCCTGAAAATTCAAACTCGTGACAGCTGCAGTTGATGAAGTCATCATGTGGGGCCCACAGGACTTTGTAACCGCCGGTTATTTCTGTGTGGTGTCTGACAATGAAGTAATTACCGTCTATTAATAAGGATGCGTATTGTGGGGCCAACACGAGTTGTTCTTGGAATTTGGTAAAAGCGTATGGTGTGAGAATAGTGGATGCGTGTGATTCGATTGGTGAACCGGTTTTTAGAGATGTTTTTCGGGTCATTTTTTGTTTTAGTGAACATTCGTCTTTTGCGTCTATAATTGCTGACACCTGGATAAAATAAATATTAGATGGTAAAACGGGTCAAATATGTATTTTAATGCATAAAACATTATTATTGAAAAAATTAGATTATTATTGAAAAAATATAATTTTTGTTATGATATTGAAAACCAGGTTTGTTTATCTAAAATTGAGTAAAATTACACAAAGGTCCTTCAAGTTTGTACCATATTACATATTTGGTCCTTTAGTTCATTAATTACACTGGTAATCCTTATTTCTAAGACTATTGACACGTTTGGTCTTTTACATAAATAGACGTTAACTTGTCCAAACAAACGGGTTTTTATGGGTTTCAAATTGGTGAAGAGAAAGGGAAAAGGACAGATTTACCCCCTTGTGCATCACACATGACCTACCCGTAACAGACGGGAAAAGTTGACGTCTGTTTAGGTAAAGGACCAAACACGTCGATAGTTTCAAAAATAAAGACTACCAGTGTAATTTATGAAACTAAAGGACCAAATATGTAATATGTTACAAACCTAAAGGACCATTTGTGTAATTTACTCTATAAAATTAAAACAATACCTGCTCCACAAAATTTCCAAGAACACATTGAGCACTTAAAAACCGCTGAATGAAACCATTAATCAGCTCGGGTTTAAAAGTAGTTGTCATTCCCGCAAAAAAATAACACCTCAAAAACGGTAACGCCCAAAAAGCGCGTAAAGCATACAAACTAACAATATGCTTATTTCCACCAAGTCCATAACTATCAACCATTTCTCTCCACCCAATTTCAAATTCATCAACCGAATGCAAATCATAAAGTCCATAAAATTCGGTTTTCCAATTATCATATTGTGAACCAAGAACAAGAGAAAACCAATCTGAAAACTTTGAAACTATGTGCCAAATGCAGAACGCGTGTTTTGTTCTTGGCAGTTCGGTTGCAACTGCTTCTTTTAGCCACATGTTTTGATCTGTTAATATTGTTTCTGGAGCTTTTCCATTCATGAAGGCTAAAAACGTCTTTAACGCCCAAGAAAAAGATTGCATATTCTCATCTTGTAATAACACGCAACCGAAAAAACAGTTAGTCCCATAATTATCAACACCGACCCAAATCCCGAGAATCATATCATAAGCATCTAATCTATGTGTTGTGTCAAAAACCACAACATCACCAAATGACTCATAAGATCTAACTGATGACCCGTAACACCATGCGATATGATCCAACCGATTATTTCCATCGATTTTGAAATTGTATTTAAAGGTCGGATCTTTATCCTTTTTTTCCTTGCACATTTTGATAAGGTCAATCGCGTCATTATCTCGGTCAACGTTTCTAAATGACTCGAGTAAATTCCTCACGTCAATTTCGGTAAACGGTAAACAACCGAGTTTAACGCCTTTTTCTAGCTCCATTAACCGTAACATTTGTCTAACCGACATCCCGGCTTTTGCAAACATGCATATACGGGTTTTATCGTCAGAACTCATTGTACAATAAGCAGGAATCAATTGTACGTCGTTTGACTTTATGGTTGACTTTAGAAGATCGTGATTGTGAATATTGCTAAAACCCGTGATCCGCCATTCGGGCACGTCAAAATCGGCCCGTTTGACTATTCTCATATAGGCTTGGCAACCGCAACGGGCTGATTTTCGGTTTCTTTGAACTTTCCCGTCTTCTGACGGTTTGATTTGTGGGAAACCGCCACGGTGGCAGGTGAAATCCCGCCTTGTGATTCCTCTGCCAACACCGTCTTTGCCACGTGTACGGTGTCGGCGAATTGAAAAACCGAATTGTTTTGCAAAACTACAGTAGAATTCATAAGCAGCATCTTGAGAAATGAATCTTTGACCAATAAAAGGTATAAGGTTGACTGAAGTTTGTCTAGATAGAATTGTGTCTTCTGGGATTTCCTCAATAGTGCCGATATCATCACCTGATAAATCGGTACCGTTTCCGGATAGTTCTTTCATCATGCTCATTATCTTAGGGACTGATTGTGTAAAAAGTAAGTTAAAGTATAGTCCCTACAGATAAGAAAATTTATATAACAGACATAAAACAAGAAAAGATGAAACAATGATTTTCAAAAAAATTTAAAAAAAAAGAAAAGAAAAGATGAAAGTAATATCACCTATTAAGGTTGCAATATAATTGTGTTCGACTTCATTTCCATCCTTCTGCACATTAGAACTCAGCAGCTATGACAATATTACATTTTCATCTTTTGATATTAGCATCATTAAATTAGACCCCAGCAGGAAATTGTAGGAAAATGACATGAGAAATCAACCTTCAAAAATTCCTTTAGTCAATATATATACATATAGACATACATATATGTATGTATATACTACCCAAGTGCATAAGAAGAAAGGAGTAAGAATATTACATGACTTGAATGATGAATAAAGCAATAATGATATGCAAAATACCAGAAACACAAAATAAGTCATGGTTACATGCCAAACACAAGCATAAGTTTAATGCTAAAATGCTAAAACACAAAATTATAACTTTTGTTCATTCTTTCCTAAACCACCGAATTTTCATTGATTTAAAACTGTGCGAGCTACAATTAAAGCATCTAAAATGCATACCCCCTGAATTTCATCATTTATTCAGAGAATAATCACAGACCAAAAGCAAAATAACCCTACGAATCCGATAAACCAAAGATCGGCTAGTCAAAAACCAAACGGCGTTATAGAATCAAAATAATGCACTAAATCAGTACAGTAAATAGGCTTCAAAACCCTAACTAGTCGATTGATTCCTCATTACTTATTAAGTAGCCAAAACCTCATCGCTTGATTATATGCAACATGCATAAGTTAGATTAAACGATCGCGAAATTTGATAACCATGAATTGTTCAATAAGATGCTTCACACATCAGTTTTCGAGCTACACTATGCAATACATCATTTCATATATTTTTTTTACTAATATCACACAAAATCGGACTCTAGAGTAGGGTTCGAGTGTTCGATTGAATAATCTGAATTCAATATACAAAAAGGCGTACCGAATGGCGAAGATTGAACTCGAAATCGAGTTCCCGACGGGGATGTTTCAGTGCAGACGATCAACAGTTTCCATTAAATAGAGGATTTCGGAGTTGAATCGGAGCGCCGTGCAAGAACGGATGCCGGATGAAATTGATATTATTCCCGTTTTAGCCTTTTAGGCATTGTTTGTATATCTACATTTTTTTTTTGAAAAATACCAACGCTTATAGCCTAGTGGTATCCAAGGAGGATTTAAGGTGTTGCCCATGACTATTGGGTTCAAGTCCCGTCGTGGATAAAAAGGTGGAAGGTTCGAGGGAAGGCATACTGCCCCTTGTGAATGTCACTGTCTAGGCTCGAACCACTAACTTACTAACTAGCCGTTCAAAAAAAAAAACATTTTTTGGAAAATAAAATAAAATAAAATAAAAAAGAGGTGTCCGATTAGATGCAAGTATAATACTGCAATTGAGTGATTATAAATATTAGGAGGCGGCGCAATGTGGTTGCGGGTACTTTATGACTTTATTTTAAAGCGTCAAATTGGAGGGTTACGGTGGTAGTGGTGGCAGACGGTAGGCGGTGGTGGTGGGTGGTAAAGCCTTATGGAAATTTTCAATGATTGGTGTAATAAAATCAATTTATTGTTTTGTATGCTTGTAGAGTTGCAGTGCTTTAAAGAAAAAATTATATTATTTCTTACTTTATCCTACTACACATAAAATAATTGGCATGTAGAATCCATTAATTTTCTTTCATAATCTCATCATTTGATTTGCACGATCAAGGAAGCATTATCATTACTTTTGTTTTAAATAAATTATATTGTCCATATTGTTAGACTACATATTGCTAGTTACTTGGTTTGGACGTTGGCCGTTAACATTCATCTATCAGTAATTTCATCACTTTGTAACTTATGTGAGACATTAGTTATATATGTATAAATAATAAAAATAGACACTAAGGTCCCTCCCGTGTTAAAAAAATGTTACATGTCTATAGATGTTACCCAATCTGACCAGTATTACTAAAATTGTAGCAAAAACTGTAGATGTGGGAATAATATGTGTGATGAACAACAGTTTGTTCTGCATTTTTGCTCTAAAAGGAGTGGTCAACAAAATTCTTTGTGAAGTTATAGATTTTAATCTTTTTCTTGAAATTATTTGCTTTTTTTAACTTAGATTCTTTTCTCCTAATATAAGCAAACTCTTGTCACCAGTATATATAATAATACGGAGTAGTTTATAATAATGAAACATTATAGCTTATAAATATTGTGAGATTATTATGGGCAATCAGTCTTCGTTTTTCATGTGTTATTTGAGTGAAGTATCATTTGATCTTTCTTCCACAAATACAAACGGGATTGAATTGTTATTATGTTGGAATGTAGAGTGGGACCCATGGGGCATACCCGATGATTATAAATGTGAAATTGTTGAAAATGATGCACCAGTTCCAAAACACGTGCCACTTCATCGACCCTTGAAGTTGTTGCCGCCATGAGTGGGAAATTGGAGCTCATTAAGGATGAGCAAGCAATCCCCACAATGTGGGATACTTAAATTTATAAGTTTGATTTTTTTTTCTTTGTGTTACAAAGTTTGATTTTGGTTGAACAAATGGTTTCTAACATCTCCGGTATTTGATATAGGAGGTTAATAAGCGCTCAAACTCAGTTGTCTAAATGGATTTTAAGAAAAACGAGCTACAAGCTTGATGTGTTAATTGTGGTATAGTTGGCTGGTTTTTACAATTTAACTAATCAACGTACGTTAGCATACTTTTTGGTCTTTGTGCCTTGATATGGTTCTAGGTGTAATGTTGTTGCCTAGTTGAAGCGTTTAAAATGTTGTCGTTTGTTGTTAACGGTTATAAAAGTTCCAAAATGATGTTGTTAACTACTCGTACGTGTTTGTATTTGGTTTATAAAAAGTATCGGATTACTTCAAATTATATAGTACTAACATTTATAAGTTGGTGAACAGCCGGGCAGCTCAATTCTACCTATATACAAATGTGGGTGGTTCAATATTCCGTTAGTTTACTATTCACAAATAATGACAGCAAAACGTTGACGGTGTTAGTCACTTTTTCTAAACAATAAATTAAACAGCCGAATGAAACTTTGTTTATTGAAACAAACAAAATTTTAAAATATACTGTACTTTTGTAAGATAGACAGAAAAATTGCATATGCATATTTTTTAATATATATATATATATATATATATATATATATATATATATATATATATATATATATATATATATATATATTTCTTATAATCCAATACTAACCCCTTAATTATGAAAAGTATCAAAAATATTTCCTCAAAGTTTAAGATATATATTTCATCCAATTTAAATTACGTTATACATTGTTGGTTTCATGGTTTGTAAGGCAAAATATTATAATAATGGCCACATTATATTAAATTTGATAGTAGTGGGGAACAAGACGTCGAGACCCACATCTTTCGAATAAAGTGGGATTAATAATATTTAATACTCACTCCGTCCCAATATTATTATCCATCAGACAAAAACACATATTTTAAAAAAGTACATTAATTACACTATATCACCAATCAAATTTCTCTTTTCCAGCTAAATATTTTTTGATTAGTTGAAACTTAGGATCAGACAATTATTTTGAGACAGACCAAAATACAAATGTGGAGAGTAAAATTGGGACAGAGAGAGTAATAAGTACAAATTAACCTAATGATATATATTTAACCTAATTATATATATATATATAGGGTCCGATTCAGCGCATAACCGTTTAAAGGTGCAGAACCGCAGAACCATCCTAACATCCAATGTTTTCTATATTATACATAAGTTGTACATTTTCATACATAACACATTTACACATCCAATGTTTCTAATTTTTTATAAACACACACACACACACACACACACACACACATATATATATATATATATATATATATATATATATATATATATATATATATATATATATATATATATATATATATATATATTGAATTATTAGTGACTTGTTATAATATATATTTAATCTAATTATATACTAGATAATCTCTTCTGTAGCCACACAATATGTCGAATTAGATTATTTGACATTTTCGATTCAAGTTATATATAAAGACAGTTTTTTATAAATCCAATATGACATCTTTATTAAAGTAACTTACACAAAAAATGAAGAAAATAATTCCGCAGCAACGCGCGGATGATCATTATGCTTGTTATTATTATTTTTATACTTAGCCGTCAACTTTGACCTTTTCGTTTTCTTTTTCTTTTTAATTTTACCCTTTTGACATTTAGGTTTTGAATACTTATATTTTAGTCATATTTGTTTTAAGGGTTTTGTTAATGACAGCCCTAAGGGCTGTCATTAAGAGATGGTTACGTGCATAAATCGTTTGTACTTTTAGTGATGAGGGTTGATTCCTAAAATGCAGGGGACGGTTATTGGTTATTGTACAAGTTCTTAATGCGTGTCTTGACGTCTTTGTAACACCCGTATTTTTAAAACATCGTTTAAACCATTTAAAATACATTTTCCCAATATCTGACATATTGTCCAAAATACAGTTTAACAAAAACTTTAAAACTTATATCAGAGTTTACAAAAATACGGTGTCACCGAGTATATCAAAACCATAGGCAACGGGATCTACCTACTAGCTCCCGAGCTAAACATCTCTAGGCCACTTCTAGTGCAACCTTCTATCACTTCAAACCTGTACCTGAGTACATAGCCACAAAACAAACGTAGTACGTGAGACAAAATAGCCTCGTGAAATACATGGGTTTTAGACCCCAATAATAGTCATTTCATAAATATATAAATATATATATAAACTACATAAACACCGTCTAGTCACCCTTTATGACTCTAGCTACTTTGCTTTCCTAGCAAACATGTCTAGTACCTAGTCATATAGGTACCAGAAGCCCAATCATATCTAGTACATAAACATATATGTACTAGAAGCATCAACCTGTCTAATACATAAACATATATGGATTAGAACCTAGCATACCTAGTACCAAACATATGCGTACTAGAAGCACAACCATATCTAGTACATAAACATATATGTACTAGAAGCACCAACATGTCTGATACATAAACATATATGTATTAGAACCTAACATACCTAGTACCAAACATATGCGTACTAGAAGCACCCGTGTGCTTAGTGTATAAACATATATACACTCGGTGTATAAACATATATACCACCGTCCAGTGACCGGGGGTCCCCCGCGTCACCACCATCTATCTCTTACCATAACCTAACAGTTATGACAGTCAAAGCCTTCGGCTATCACATCCAACATCAAACAAGTTAGTTATCTAATACTAACGACATATAATTAGTTCATCACAGTGTGAACGTACCTGTATGGTCCCATGGACCCGATCATAAGCAACCACAGTTACTTCTACATCTATGAACCCTATGAGGTCCATGCTTACTTTATACATAAGATACATTTCTTATCTATCGATAACATAATACTTTTATCTCTTCCTTGACTATAATAGACAATTATTACTAGTCACATCATATTCTTTCTCATATATATATTCGTTCTTTACTTTTATTAGTATATCTTACCAATAGGTACTCATTACTATAAAATCATTCTCAATTGCTTTACTAATAAATATTTATTAATAAAGGCTCCGTATACATTCTCTTAATCAATTATTTCATTATTATTGTTCATTAACATAGATTCCATAACTACTTGGATCTATCATAATTTACTTCAAAATTCATCAATCATACTAGACACATTCTAGTATCACATTCTACATACTTTCATACATTTTCAACTACTATCTTTATCAAAATATTTGTTAATAAAGACTGATACAATATCATATGTACTTTCAAAATTAATTGCTATGTACCCAGTTTAAAAGTCTCATGTACTCACCTTAGCAAATAAGTGCTCCAACCGTATTCTTTACGTCAGTTTCCTTGCTCCCCAATTCGGTCAGCCTTCCAAGACCTCACCAAATGCCTAATACAATAATCACAAGATTATCAACATCACATTCTACTACCAATGTGTCCATCTATCTCTAGATAACACTTATTAACTCATTTCCCCCAATTATGGTGATTTACCAAGCCCTAGGTTTAACCAACCCTTAAGATTCTTACAAATCATAATCATACACTTGTTTCCTTTGTTACTATACCATCTATCAAGTGTATACAACGTTTATTCACCATAATCCATAACCCCCAATAGCTAGGGTTTCAAACCCAACCATCAAAAATACATAGATCTAAAGCTACAAAGATAAAGGAGTGAAGATATACCTTAAATCTTCAACTAGGAGTGAAGAATCACAAGATTTGATGAAGAAATCAGCTCCAAATGACGATTTACACCCAAAATCGTCCACAAACTCGAGAGAAAGAAACTAGGGTTTTCAAATGCATCAAATGAGCTCAAACCCGATTTTATTGCTGCCAGACAAAAGATCACGACGCGAACAATGTTCGCGTCGCGAACTCTGCGATTCCCCATAGTTCACGATCGCTAACTCATCGTTAACTACTTCGCGCCCGATAGCCAAACTCCCTGGCCCGACTTCCCGATCGCGATCGGTAGTTCGCGTCGCGAACTTCTGAAGTGTGCAGGACTGCACTTTTTCCACTTTGTCTCGACCCGGTTTCGCCCATAACTTTCTCGTACGGTGTCCAAACGACACGAAACCAATTTCCACGTGTTTTATATGATTTATCCATAATTATCATATTTTTACATATTTTATTTATTTACAATTTTGGGTCGTTACAGTCTTAGTGACAGCCCTTAGGGCTGTCATTATCATTTTCCTTGTTTTAATATGCTGATTTTTTTAACCAAAAAATGTAATGTGTGAATTTGTAATATAACATTACCAACTTGATTTTACAGCTCAAATTATTTATACTATCTGAACTATTGAGAAAATGAACTTATAATTGTACGAATATCAGTATATATAAATTTAGGTATCATATGAAAATCCACCATGTCATCGCGCGTTAAAGGTGTTTGCCCACAATCTTAAGGTTGAGGGTTCAAGTCTCATCATGGACATAGGTGGACTTAAAAGGGCGGTTTGGTCATTTAAAAATTATTAAGGGCTGCAAGGACCACCAGTGTGACAAAGTCTATACACGAGGACATCGAGTATAATAAACAAACTTAGATGACTAATATTGTAATAAGTGGTATACCACAAGGATCTTTCATGTAATTTACTCTACAAATATACAGAGAAACTAATTAGGTTAAACCTAGTTAATAGGCTAAACATAATACCCAAAACAAAAGAGCCCAATAATTCTATTAAGCTAACATCTTAAACACCATGTTAAACTAGAGCTAGCAAAATCCACCCCGAACTATCAACCCAGCCCATTTAGTACCCAAATTTAACGGGTTAGATTATAACTTTCGACTCGTGGGTCGTAAACAGGTCAACCCGTTTACAACCCGTCATATAAACATGTTGCGTTTGGTTTAGATATACAACTCATTTACAACCTACCAACCTGTTTAAATGTCTAATAATAATATATATATATATATATATATATATATATATATATATATATATATATATATATATATATATATATATATATATATATATATAATATTACTACTTATTTAGTTATTTAATATTTCTTTATATTTAGCTATTTAACCTATATTTAGTAAGTGTTAACTTGTGTTTGTATTCTGTAACTAATTGACTTTTTTTTTTTTTTGTTATTTAAGTCTTAAAGTATGTGTCTTTTTTCTAATTTTTTATATTATGATATTTAAATGGTTTAATCTATTTGTAACGCATTTAGCATATAATTTGGTTGAAAATTTTCTAAACAAATCAACTCGTTTATAACCCAACCTGTTTAATAACTTGGTTGAATTAAAAATCTAACACTTTTAGATAAGGGTTAATTTCATATACGTCATTGTAAACTTCTAATATTACGTATATATCCTTGTAAATTTCATTATTACGTATATATCCTTCCAAAATCTTAAAATTCTCATATATACCCTTTTACCTAATTTAATACTCCACCCGTCCCACAAAAAAGTTATCATTTCTCCTTCAAATTTTGTCCTATAAAAAAGTTCTCATTTCTCAAATTTGAGGGGTCCACTTAATAAAATAATATTTTTACCAATGATTCCACCAATAAAATACTTTCTCTCTCTAATCTAACCTTATATTTTAATGAAAAGTATTACCAAGGTCCCCACCACTACCAATCTCTTAAAAGTTTGTGCCCATTAGAAATGAGAACCTTTTTCCTGGGACGGAGGGAGTAATATTTTAATCTTTTAAAATTTTAAAAACATAAATCCTAATATAAATTAATACTAAAATCGCCTAAAAACCCTTGACGAAATATAATGCAATAGTCGAATTTGGCAAGAAAATACCCTTGATGAAAGAAAAAACCATTTACAACTAAAGCGTATTTAGGGCATTTTACCATTAATTTAGATTAGCATTTATGTTTTACTAAATTTTAAATGATTTAAACATTATTAAATTAGGTAAAAAGTTACATGTGAGAATTTTGAGATTTTGAAAAGATATATACGTAATAATGAAATTTGCAAGGATATATATGTAATATTAGAAATCTGCAAGGATATGTACGAAATTAACTCTTTAGATAAATAGGTTTTTTTTAGGCGACAAGTTATAAAGTTAGTGATTCGAACCTAGACAGTAACATCCACAAAGAGCAGTATGCCTTTCTTCGAACCTTTCACCTGTGAGGAATAAATCCCACCACCTTTTAATCTCTAAGTTTTATCTCCAATAAAACTTGAACTCAAAATCTATTAAAGAAAAACTTCAAGGCTATCTAATTGAAATAGACCAATTGATTCTTAGATAAATAGGTTAGGTTCGGTTTTACATTGCTTGTACCCGAAACCTAAAACACCAAGAATACCTTTTTAAACATTAAAATAGCCAAAATATCACGTGTCCCACACCTGTTTTTAAGATTTATATAAGACTTTTTCCACTTTGCGATAAACCTCAGTCGGTCAAGCAATCGTCTTCCTCAATCTGCTTCAAGGAACTTTAATTATCTGCAAATCAATGTCAATGGCGTCTGATCTCATCACCAAGGCTAAGGAAGCTTTCATTGACGATCACTTTGAACTCGCCGTTGACTTCTATTCTCAGGCCCTCGCCATTAACCCTAACAATGCCGACGTGTTCTCCGACCGCGCTCAGGCCAACATCAAACTCCAAAACTTCACCGGTATGGTTTATTATCTCGTTTATCTCTTCAGATCCTGATTCGAACAACAAGCCGGATCAATTTATTGATTCTATATCGGATGATGGTTTAATTTAAGCTCATAAATTGCGCTTATGATTACTTTTAGGCTTCCTAGGTGTTTTAATCACCTGGAAATCTTGATACTGTTTTTATGTCAAATTGAATTGATTAATTTTGGTTCTTAGGTTTTTATTCATTCATATCGACATAGCTATGTTTATGCTGAAAATTGTTCTGTTTTTATCAAAAAAAAATTCGGAAGATTGGTCATGTAGTATGTATGCGATTACATAATTAATGGAATTTTGGTTATTTGTGTAAAGTATTTGATTATATTAAATTGTATGAGCGTATAATACTGATATTTCACAATTATGTTGGTGCAGAAGCTGTTTCTGATGCAAACAAAGCAATTGAGTTGGACCCATCAAATTCAAGGGCATATCTTCGCAAAGGGTGAGATGCTCTTGAAATAACTAAAAAAAAGTTTGTTATTTTTAACTAAAACGAGATTTTTTCTAATTATATGCTTCATATAGCAGTGCAATTGATTTAATAGAATGCATTTTATCTTTTGAAAGCTTAATAGGATAAGAATTTTTCGCAAGGATAAAGTAATGATCAGATACCAAAATTTATAATTTCTGATTTTTTTTCAGTAACTAAATTTGACCTGTTTTTGGTCAACAGAACTGCGTGTTTTAACCTGGAAGAATATCAAACTGCTAAAACAGCTTTTGAAGCTGGTGCTTTATTAGTTCCAGAAGATACTCGATTCAGTGACTGGATAAACAAGTGTGACAAGTGCATTGCAGGTAGGTACTTTAGATCAATTTTTTTAAACAGTTAGTGATGTCAACTGTCAGCTACGCTTACAAAAATTGTATTATTTTAATAGAAAGTTAAATTTATTGAATAAGATTATTTATGAGGTTTTATGCATTAAGAATATACTTTGGGTGATTTTGACCCTATGTAAAGTCAACTCTATAAAATAATGAGGAATTGATTTTGAATTTATTTTTTGTGTTCTGAAACAGAGGAAACTGGTGAGCTACCAACACAAAGTGATGTTGTCACTACAACTGATGCAGCAGCTCAAAAGGATGCTGAACAAGTGAATAACATATCTGCTGAGGTGGCAACCAAAGTGCCAGCTAAGCCAAAATACAGGTCTAAACCTTAATAACTTCAAATTTCATATTCACGGATTCACCAATTATATTTGTGAGTTTTTTACTCAAGAAAATGTTTCACTTATTTTATCCTGTATATTTCACTTGTATACATTGATTATTGAAAGAGAATATGCATGATATAGGTGGAAAAACAGAATATTGAACTTTAAGAAATAGAAATCCAAAAACCTAATTTTAAGTTTTATAACTAAATTTTTGGAGATGACCTTTTACAGTTTAGAGAGAATTTCCACAACATTAGATTTTCATAATAAGTAAGTGTGTCAAATATGATTACAAAAACTATATTTTATAATAATAATCACAAAGATTATAGGAAGTTTAAAGGATTGGTTGTTTAATTAGCATCTCTACTTTTACTAGAATTTTTTTAGTTTTTTATTGGCAGATATGTAATTTATGTAACAAACCATGTATATTTCCAGGCATGAATTCTACCAGAAACCAGAGGAGGCAGTTGTGACCATATTTGCAAAGGGAATACCAGCTGACAATGTTTCAGTTAACTTTGGGGAACAAATTGTATGTTGCCATTTTCTCAACATTTATGAATTTACCATGCTTCTATTTATAATTGACTCGTTTACTTTTTCATGATCACCCATCGACTTCTTATTATTACACAAATTGTCCCTCGTTTTGAAACTTGTAACATCGAGGGTCTCTAAAAACTTAATGGCCTTTTTTATGCTTTAGGGACCGTTAGTGTTACAAGTTTCATAATTAAGGACTATCCGTGTAATGAAGAAAGTCGAGGGACGAAATTTGCAATTTCATACAAACCAGAGGGACTATTTATGTAATTTTCTTGAAAGATAGGTTGTTTGTGTTACGTTTCAGTTAAGTGTAACGATTGATGCGGGTGGAGAAGAGGCCTATATTTTCCAACCTCGCTTGTTTGGAAAGGTGGCATGATTATTATTTAGATTTTGAATTTCATCTTAAGTTTGTAATTAAGATATTAATTAAACATTTTTATTAACAGATAATCCCTGCAAACTGCAAATATGTTGTTCTTTCAACCAAGATAGAAATCCGTCTTGCAAAAGTGGAACCAATTCACTGGACATCTCTTGAATTCACCAAAGACACTTTGGTTGTCAGAAGCAATGCTGTCTCATCAGGTGAGTACATGTTAAAACGGGCCGGGTCGGGTCGGGCTGGGCTGGGCTGACTGAACACTTTTCTTATTCGTTTATTTACATTTTGTATAAGTAATATGCATCTTTAATGGGATTAGAAATTGTATTATTACAATAATAATCTAATTACATGTTTGTCCAACACACAGGTAATCAAAGACCAATGTACCCTTCCTCAAGAAAAACAAAAGACTGGGATAAACTTGAAGCTCAAGTGAAAAAAGAGGTATATAATCTTTTGACCTAAAAAGAGGTATAATACCCTAGTGTTAATTTATCTAGGATGTAAAATAAGTAATTGACATTTTTTTTTAATTTCAGGAAAAAGATGAAAAACTTGATGGTGATGCAGCTTTGAACAAATTTTTCCGTGATATATATTCAGATGCTGACGAGGATACCAGAAGGGCCATGAGAAAATCTTTTGTAAGATTCTTTTTTTTTTCTTCCAACAAGATATATTTTAGGGAACTGGTTATTGCATTTATTCTAATACTTGTGAGTATCCATCAAGTAGTCGGTGGCGATTTGATTTGAAAATGGTAATTTAAAAAGATAGTTACTTACCATTTCTTATAAGGTCTAATTGATTTCTGTTTAGGTGTAAAGTCACAAAATAACTTTAGATTTTTTTAAGTGAAGGTATAACCAACTTCCAAAAGTTTTGTTTTAAGGTCAAACCATCTCCTACAATCTATGTTTTGCAACTGGTTGCGGATTTTGATTGGTGAAAATAAGTTTTAAAAGACACATTTAACAGTGAAAAATTTGAAATTGTTGACCAAAAACAGGTGGAGTCAAACGGAACAGTGCTGTCGACAAATTGGAAAGAAGTGGGATCAAAGGAAGTTGAAGGAAGTGCTCCAGATGGTATGGAACTCAGGAAATGGGAATATTAAGATTTGTTTTTGTTTTTGTTTTTGTTTTTGTTTTTGTTTTTGTTTTTATTTTTGTTTTTGTGGTGGACCAGTTCTTTGTTGGTTTGGGTAGCTGCCTTTTGGAGTTGTCTATAGTCTTTTGAATTCTAAAATACATATATTTATTCATTTTCCTTCTTCTAGATAAACAATGCTTCTATTTATAACCTAAAGCCTCCAAATTTTTTAGTTTAGATTGTGTTCTTGTTTTGATTAATGTTATACTTGGAGTAGGTAATTAATTTGTGTCTCTAAAATCTTGATAGATGGTCAGCATGATTTTGCCAATATGGTTTTAAGCTCTGAAGAAACTATGATTTTTGTCTTTTGCTACTTGGAGCAAGTAATAAAATGATTATCGCGTTTAAAAAAGGTAATAAAATGACATTCAAATTTTAAATTATTAAATGAGTATAGCCTAATCTGTGTATGACAAATTTACAGAACTAGTTTAGAATTTAAGCTTGAAAGATTAAACTAATCGAATGAGATATTTATGATGGGTTAGGATCCAGCGAGGATTTAAAAATCAATGAGAATTGCAATGATAAATATCAACCAATAGTGTTCATTAAGGGTATGTCCGTCATGGGCTTCTAATTAATGCATATCAATAATCCAAAATTAACAAAATAATTCAAAAATTAACAATGATAGGTAAACAAAATGATCTAAAATTAACAAAATAATTCAAAATTATGTATGATAATTATTATTTGCCTAATTATTTATGCAAATTAACAATGATAAAAAAAATAATAAAATAATAATTCAAAATTAACAAAATGATCCAACATTTCATCCAATTTTTTTCTTCAAATTTTCATGACTATACTCATTTTGTAAAAAAATTGATTTTAAGAATTTTAGCATTTTTATTTTTTTACAAAGAAATAAAAAATTTATGATCGAAATACGAAGTTATAGGTAAAAAAAACTAGCCAATCAGAGCATGCTATGTCGCATTGGGAGAGAGTGTGTTTGCAAATTACCATTTTAAACTTCACACTTTTCTTTTCTTTCCACTATTTTACTAAACCTTACAAAAAAAAAAAAAAAAAAAAAAAAAAAAAAAACTCTAAACTTCTAATATTATTTAATTTTATTCACATTAAATCATAGTCAGGCCCAGATTTATCCTCACAGTACTCACCAAAAATAGAAAACTCACCCGATCCGAGTTCCATTTGCTTACGATAAACAAATATAAATATACACTTCCTCCGATTCAAAATAAGTGTTACACTTTCCTTATATGGGTGATTCAAAATAAGTGCTACACTTTGAAAAATTACCATATTTGAAAAAAAATAGTAGGACCCACACCCATTAACTATCTACTTTAACAAAGTGAAATGACTCATTTACCTTTATTTTTTAGTTTTAAACATCATTAACCCGAGTTTATTCAAAAGGTGTGGGACCCATTATCCACTAACTATTCAATTATTCTAATTTAATCATCATTATAAATCTTTATCTCAAAAACTGTGAAACTTAAAGTGTGACTCCAAATACTTATTTGGAGGAAGTATAAAATTTGTTATCTATTTGAAATTGGGCCGAGAAGTGGGCCGAAACGGATTAAACCCGAAAAGAAATATTACTCATAAGAAACTCCTCCGGAAATAAACCCTTTGTCGCAAAACAGTATCGATCGATCACTGTGCATTCACCCGATCCGGCCAAATTCTGTTCGACAAACAAACAGGTATGTACAAATTTGTATCACGAGATTATGTAGCTTTTGAATTGATACGATTGGAAAATTGAAGTTCAAGATCCAATTTTTGGCATCTTCGATCTGCTTTACATTACATATGGTAGTCATCGTTGATGCTTGTGTAAATTTTGTTGACGGCCCAATTAATTGTGTAGGGTTTATGTGAGATAACTAATTTGTATCAGTGTAATATCTGCTATGGTCTCCAGTTTTTTATGTGTGTAAAATTCTTCAGATTGGAATGATTTCTTAGGGTTGCTGCACTCCTCTGTTTGAATTGAAGTCCGATTTTGACTTTATTTGGTTAAACAATCTTTGTTTGACACAAATAAACAGTTCAATTTGTTGTTGCTCTTGCTATTGATCTTATTGTTATTAAAGCAGATGGTATAACAAGTGTCTACTTGCAATTGATTTTGTGGTGTACAGAGTAAATTACAAATTTGGTCCCTGTGGTATATCGAACTTATGGATTAATTCCAATAGTTTGTATTTCACATAAAATACAATCTCTTAATGATTTTAAGTTTGGCCACATGAGATTGGGATTAATCTTGTTAAACAGAATCTGGACTTTGAGTAGTGATTATCTGTTTTGCTCATTATTTTTTAGATGAAAGTAGAGATAAAAAGTTGTGAAAAGTAATTAATTGTTGCTTCTATGTTTAATTCACAATTTCATATCTAATTTTTTAATATAAAATTACAAAAGGTGGAGGTTATGGCTGGTCAAGATGATTCTAGAAAAAAATCAAGTGAAAATGAAGTACCAACATTCAATGCTGAGAATTTACAAAGCAACATGAAAGTGGTATACTATAGGTCAGTTTTGCAATTTCATTGCAATTTAGATTATTTTTATGCATAATATGATGCTTTCTATCTTACATACTATCATTTATTATTATTCTTGATTTTAATTAGTTAATAATTATGCAGTCGAACATTCATGTCTATAATTGGTGGAGTGATTGCTGGAATATTGGGATTTACGGGTCTGATGGGATTTGTGATTTACTTACTTGTTATGGGTATTACATCTGTTTGTCTAACAGCAAAGGCTGGTTTTTCCATCCATTCATATTTTGACAACTGGAATAGGGTTCTGCTTGATGGATTTCTAGGGGGGCTTTTGGTAATTAATTACTATTTATTATTATCCTTTAAATACTTACCATATGCTAGTTTGAATATTAACCTGCTAACTATCTATGTATTGTTTGTTTTGCAGTCATTTGTGCTGTTCTGGACGTATCCTTAAAGTTGGTCTTTTAGTGTGTTTTATCTAATTAAGTATAAATGGGAATGGGTTAATAGTCTGCCCAAATGCTTAAAGGGTTGTTTAGATATAAAAATATGTATTAATTTTTTTAGTAAAGTTTTCAAGAAAAACTCCAATTACTGTTCAAATTGGACATTTAAGGAAGAAAAAAAATGAAAATAAAACACCTACCATTTTAAATGAAATGAAAATAAAAATTTAGAGAAAATTTTCTCCCTTAAACCTCCTAAATTGTTGTATTAAATACCTAGAATATTATTTCAACATTATAATTTTATATAATACATTATTTATATACAAAAATGAACAAAAAAGTGTTGACCTTTTTACCTGTGTTGACCCATTACTTTGACCCGCGCAGTTTGCCAGTCCTCATGAAAGAGTATACTTCAATGTTTGAATACCTTGACAAGAAAAAAGATTTGCTTATGATATGGTGCATATATTCTAGACATGTTTTGGTTTCTCCTTTCTTGTGGGTCCCACTGAGGTACAAAAAGAAAGGGTGTTGAATTCAGATTTAAGATATCTTGTATTTCTTTAATGTTGAAAGTTTTTTAGGAACAATATTTGAGTTTTAAGAACTTTGTGTGTCTTGACTCTTGACTGTGTAGAGGTTAAATGATTGTAGTAACTCATAGCTTATGATATATTTCTTTTCTGAAGCAGGAATTATGAATCCGCATAAAATGTCTTGTTATTACCTTCCATTGGAGTAGTCCTATCATGTTTTGGGTACTTTTTAAATCCAAAAAATATCCTAAAATATAAAGTGTATTTTTATAATTACTTATTATTACTTAACTGAGTAACAATATTTTTTTAATCACCTAAGTTGGAATAAACTATAACTTTAGCCTAACAAGTAGAAGTATATTATCATATGACTTTTTTTTTTTTTTTTTTCTTTCTAAAAGTTTTATCCAAATCGCTACAAAGTAATAACGAAAATCCTATTAGTTGTTTCAGAATGTTATTAGACAAATTTGGGTTTTAGTTTTAATTCGAGAAAATACCTTATCACTATTTTATTATTTAATATAAAGTTGAGCTGATTTTACGAGTACAAATTTGTTTATATCTTGTTGACGTTAATCCAATATCTTTTTTCTCGTTCTTTATTGATTTTCTTGCTTTATTTCCACTATTATTAACATGATAGGAAAAACGTAATAGAACACTTTGAATTTTTGATATCAAGTAATCTCATATTTATGTTCAAGTTTTGGGTTAATTTGAGTTACATACACTCTTACATCATAACAAGTATAATCAGACGATGTGAATCCATATAATAATTAGAGATAAAATAATTAGATAAATAAATTTAAATTAATTGAAGTAAGAATCTTATCTTAATATTCAAAAATATATAGTTTATACCTTGTAGCAACACACATGATAAAATACCCACGTAAAAACAATAAGCATGTGACTGTGATGAGTTTGCAAGTTACACATCTTATTTGTAAACAAACATATCAATAAAACTACATTTTATTTAATAAATAACCATTATTCATAAAAAAAAGAGAAAAATACAAAATGATTGATAAATACATTGCTACTAGCCTATTGGGTATTATTCGGATGAAAAATATAAAAATATGGCGATAATGAATGACCCAACCCATTCACGGCCCGAATTACTCTCTTATACCCAAAAAGTAACACTTGGATCGATCGATCGATCTATCGACTTACTATAACTGATCGGAGACTGCCGGAAGTTATTGAGAAATGCAGTTCTTCGGTGGTTCTGAGATCAGTCCATCTCCGACGGCATCGGGCAACAATGCGCATATGATATACATATTCAACAGGAATGGCGTTTGTTTGCTTTACAGGGAGTGGAATCGTCCTCTTCGTACACTCGATTCCAATCAGGATCATAAGCTCATGTTTGGTCTCCTTTTCTCCCTTAAATCCCTAACCGCCAAAATGGATCCATCCAGGTTTGTGTTTTCAATTTCATCTTTGAATCCGTTATAATTCTAGGGCTCCAATGACTTCATACTGAACATTTTGATTGCGAATGACTAATATTAAGCTTCATTTTAGGTCAGATTTTGAACCTGCTATTTTGACTTTTAAGTAATCAGGAAATCTGATTCATTATTATTTTTACCAAAACCGGATCACCATACCAAATTGATTATTGCAAATTCAGTTAGAAAGCACATCCAATTGAATATTTATGGTAATTATGCAAATGATCGGTTACCTCAATTGGAGTTTGGATTGCATTCACAGGTAATTTGTATAACATATTGTTGTGTTGAATTGGGCAGTGGTGATAAAGGGAATCTTGGGGTGCCTCAGTTACCAGGACAAGGTTGTTCATTTCACAGTTTTCGCACTAATACTTACAAATTGAGTTTCATGGAGAGTCCCTCTGGGATAAAGGTCTGTCTGTAATCCATTAAAACCTTTAAAATATTTGAATTAAACTTGTATTACCTATTGGAGAAATGGGAAAATAGACCTCGGAAACCTAATATATATTTTGATTATGCCAAATTGGCAGGTTAAGATTTGGCAGTTGGTTGTTGAAACTTATGATTTTGGTTTTTGTGTGTGTTTTTTCACTTTTTTTAATTGTTTTGCAGATCATCCTTATTACACATCCTAAAGCTAGTGATCTAAGAGAGTCTTTAAAATACATTTACAATTTGTATGTTGAGTATGTTGTCAAGAATCCACTCTACACTCCTGGAACTCCAATCAGGTCAGCAATTTACTTTTAACTTCTCCTGTGAGTGTACATGTATTTAAGAGTAAATTACATAAATCGTCCCCGGGGTTTGTATAAATTTATGAATTTCGTCCCTCGATATTTCTTTATTATATGGATAGTCCCTAATTTTGTAACTTGTAACATCAACGGTCCCTAAATTTTTTAAATCTTGTAAGTTGTTACATATCGGTTCCTAATTTTTTAAACTTGTAAAATCAACGGCCCTGAAATTTTAATGGCCTTTTTTGCTTTAAGACAGTTGGTGTTACTGTTACAAAATTAGGGACTATTTGTGTAATAACAAAAAGCCGAGGGTCGAAATCCATAATTTGATACAAAACTACTTAGTCATATCTATATATTGGAAAAAAGTCCTTTATTGTCAAATCCTATATGCGAAATCCGGCAAAGGCCATGCATGAATACTTGATCATAATGCATGGTAAAAAAAACTAAAAAAATATAATGCATGTAAATCATAATAATTTTATATGAAGTAAACAAATTGAGAGCTTTGGGGCTTATGTTACATGGTTATGGTCTAAAAGATGAAGGAAGTTTGTAGACTTAAAATGATGAGTTTATGGTTAGGAAAATATGTTTGTATTATTTGTTTGAAAATGATAATGTTAGGGTTGTCAATAGTATGTCAAGACATGCATAAAAAACTTGTAAATTTTAGGTTATCCACCATTGACAAAAGTACAAACGTTTTGTGCATGCAACTACCCCTTTAAGACAGTCCTAAGGGCTAGCATTAACAAAACCCTTATTTGTTTAATGTTCTGTCTTTGATTGTGCAGAAGTGAGCTATTCAATACGACTCTTGACCAATATGTACGAGGTCTCGGATAATAAGCCAAGGTCCCTCAAACATTATTTTTCAATCTCTGTTTTAGAAAATAAAATAATTAAAAATAAACATACTAAATTTGTATAATTGAATACATCAGCAGGGACCAGGTTTTACTTGTGAAGAATTTGGGATACAAATATGCAATTGTGTGCTCTACTAATTACAAATCTTTTAAATTATATTCTTCTAGATATTGCATTAATACCGTATGTCATGTAGTTATCTTACGAGTAAATTACAAGGATGGTTCCTGAGTTTTGTACCAAATTTCATGTTTGATCATTTACTTTTAAAAATTATACTAGTAGCATCGTTTTGGAAACTTTTTGCACTTACAGTACAAACTAAACTTTTTCTAGAGTTCCATATATCCATAGCTTGATTAGGTTATCAGTTTTAGACCATCTGATGTCACACATTGGGTTTCAAAAAGTTCTTGCCATGAGTCATAGTTGACCTCGTCAAAATCAAAGATCAGAGGAAGGAAGGTACCTATTATGGCATAAAGATAAATGATCTTCCAATGATTGATTCATTCTCATTCAATCGTAATCAATTATAGCATATTATGTTTATGTGCACCTTTGCGAAAGTAGTATGGACTAAAATATATACATCAGGTTTGATGAATGATAGGAATCATGTGAATTGATTTCAAATAGAAGCTAGCGGAGATTAAAAATACATGTTATTGGGTGAGCTACTTGAATGATTTGGGTATATTAAAATTCTATTTTATTTGATATCACAAGTATGGAAGATATAGTAGATTATTTTGTATTTATTTTCATGGTTAACTCAGCGAAATAATATAATTTAATGGGTTAATTTGGCTTAAGTCTCATTTGTAATGTTTTTAGTCTAGTTTTTGTTTTGCTAGATTCTCATATTATTAAAAAATTAATAATTATTAGTTTTCAAAGAGAGAATCTTTCATTTTAAAAAGAAAATTGTTAGTTAAATTAATTATATCAGTAATTTAATATTCCTATAAATATAGAAAAAAAAATTACTAATAAAGATAAACATGGGTTAATTTAATTAATTATTAGTTTTCAAAAGGGAAAATTCTTTCTTAGTGATAACCCTTATTATCAAAACCCTAAATAATAATACCAACAATAATAACGTATACTGGGCTTTACAAAGTGAAGATACACTAATAACTAAACAATGGTCTATCTATAAAATACAAATACATAGAAAATACATACGTCTCATGTGTAAAAAAAAAAGGGGAAATGGGCACCACCGCCACAACTCAAGCCCAATTTAAAATGAGAATAATCTTTTGTTATAGGCTTGGTAGCCACTCAAGCCCAATTTAAAATGAATATTATGATTATTATCTTTTGCTATGTAATTTACTCTTATTATTATAGACAATTTCTCTTTATTTTAATATGGTGAAAATGGCTATGACACCCACTTATGCAAAGCCATATCTAAATAAGTATCTAATCCGTTCAAAAAAAAAAAAAATCAGTAAACTTTCGAGACCAGTTACAAAAATAAACAAAATTTCGAGAATGACTTACAAATTATAAACAACTTGTGATATTTAGGCATTTGCTATTAATTTGCTAAATTGTTTTAAGAAGATAGGAAACCGCAATGTACAATCATAATTTGTAATTTGGTTTTCAAAGTTTAATATAAATTGTTCTTATGTTTTCCCCCCTCCCACCTAGGCATATCACATTATGATCCTAGGTGGCATAGCAACCACGACATGTAGACATGTGAAACGATGAATCTAGGAGAAGTCCCATTGGTTATCATTTTACTAAACATTAATTATATTATTTTGGTAAATATAAATCTAGCCCTAAAAATTGAAGTGTGGTTTAAAATAAACGAAGTACGATTTCAATTTTGTGACAACACAATATAGTGATGTTGAAGGTGGGGCTTATTTATTAATGCCTGATATTATTTTGTGTGGGCTAATTTGTGATATGCAATAAGTGTGATATTACAAGACGATGTTGGTGAAGTCGATAGGAATTGGTGCCAATGTGGTCCAAATTCACACCCGATATTCAAGATGAGTTGCATGGTCCATGTCACCTGTTCTAAATTTTCTAATCTTATTGGCAATTTTTGTCATCCACGCAATTACAACTGGCTCCTAATTCCTAACCAATAAGTTATACATATTTGTTGAGTTGGCTGATTGGCCTATGAAAACGCTTTAAGCCCGTGTTTTAAAAATTAAACTGAAAAATGATAAGGTAGCCTGTCAGAATGAGTCGGTTAGATTGATTGTTATTGCTCAGCTGACCGACCATTTGGACATAACTACCCGGTTCGACCCGCCGTTCGAACAAAAAAAATGAAATACTTAGAAAAATAAAATAGATATATGTATTTTTTATACTCCCTCCGTCCCTTAATAAAGTTCTCATTTGTGTTGGGCACAACATTTTAGGAGATAATTAGTGGTGGGGTATTTGGTATTACTTTTGATTAAAATATAAGGTTTGATTGGAGAGAGAAAGTGTTTTAAGAGATAGTTAGTGGTGAAAGTATTGGTAATAATATTATTATATTAAGTGGGCCCCTTATGTTTGAGAAATGGGAACTTTATTTAGGGACAAAATTTGAAGGCAAAATGAGAACTTTATTTAGGGACGGAGGGAGTATATGTTTTGGAAATTAAAAGTAATAAATTTGGTTGAAAAATAGGTTTTGGATTTTTTATGCTCTTTTTTGTATTTTTATAGTTTTTTACAAATATACACAATTTATATAATTACTACATTATAAATACTTAATAGTATTGTCATCCATCTTAAATGACTGTCTAATCCTGTCACACTAATTCAGTCGTATATAAAATATTAGCCGGTTAAATATATAAATAAGTTTATAAACATTGCTTTAACTATGGGATTTGCTAACCCAATGCTTCTAGTCTAGTGGTATTGGTGAAAAAGATAAGGTGTTGCCCATGACCTATAGGTCTTGATTTCAAACCCCGCCGTGGATAAATTGTGAGGTTTATTCCTCATAGGTGGAGGGTTCAAGGGAAGGCATATTGCCCCTTGTGGATGTCAGTGCCGAGGCTCGAACCACTAACTTACTAACTGGCCGTTCAAAAAAAACTATGGGATTTGCTAACCTAGCCTGATTAGGTAGATGCATTAAATAAACTCACTTTAATAAATCTCTAGCTAACCCGATAAACCCAACTCATTTAATTAAACCATTAATTAATATTATCCCGATTGTACTTCGAGGGCAACCTAAATAGGAATTTAATTTACGGTTTACGTTTAACCAGTTTATTGATGACATTGGACACGTATTTCCAACAAAATCGGCAGGTCGAACTGGAAACGGTAAGGAAGTCGATCATAATTAACCGGTTACAACGATGCTTATAGAGCGGTCGAATCCAACGTGTTTGCAGGTTCGTCCCATTGATTTAGGTGTTCTAATGCGAAACTACAAATAAGGCCCCTAAATAACTAGTTGCTTCCCACTTTTTGAATTTTGATCGGAAGTTTGTGTTTTTTTTTTCTGGGGTAAAGAAGTTTGTGTTTGTTGTGTATGTTTTTTTTTTATAAACTTTTTCTGATGGAGAATCGGAGATAGTTGTTCATTATGTTTGTATGTGCTTTATATTCGATCTTATGTCTTTTATCTTTTAAAAATATGTATCGTGTGCGTTTTTATTGGATCAAGTTTGATTGTATATAAGAAAGGCATTAAAACTCAGTTAAACCGTCCATTCAAATCATAAAAAAATAAATTTTCTATTAAAATACTAGATAAGTAAAACAAGAGGTGTGTTATAGGAAGAAGTCCATTTATGCTAAATCGACCAATATTCTAAGTACGGTTAAACATGTCGGCCCAGATTAGTCAGCTGATTGAAAAATTAACCCAACGGTATTTTGGTGGCCGGTGGCAGGTGGGTTGGAGGTTAGGAAAGTAACAAATAAAAAAGAAAAAAAAAAGTGTAAAAATAATTAAAAATCCATAAAAATTATTTATAAGGGTAATTTGATCATTTTAGATAAAAATTGGACAGGGAAAAAAATGAAATTTTAAGATTATAACCACAAAAATATGAAATTAAAAAGTGTAAGAAAAAAATAATAATATCAACAAGGGATTGACTATTTGAACACACATTTCTACTATTTGGACACCCCAAAAATTACTAATAATTTTTACACAATCTCCACCATACTCCGCTGCTAGCCACCACCTCTACCAACTCACTTCATCGGAATCCGCCGACCACCGCCGCCACCGCTTAGTCTGCCATTCACTCCGACATCACCAACTTACTCCGCCGCTCATTCCGCCTCCACCAACTAGCTCCTCCGCTAACGTGAATAATCATGTTAATTAATTATTTGTAATCATAGTTTTCAAGTTTTAACTTTGATTGGGGTGTTTATGTGGTATAGAGGGGTGTCCAAATAGTAAGACCCTTATAGAATTTGAATAAATGCATGGATAATTTTTATAATTTACTCTCCTTAAAACAAGCGTTAATCTAGGAAAGATCGTGGAAAAATAGAAACCATAGGATGGTTTGAAAAAAAGCAACCCGCCAACCCCCATGCGTACGATTGAAACCACTTGCATGGTTATATTGCCATTAAATTCTAGAGAAATGATATTTATGCATACCTTTTGTGTTTATCTATATGTGTTTTCCATCTCTAAGCTTTTGACATGTATAATCCATTAATTATTTTTTCTTATACCACGTCTTAATTTTGACACTTATCATCATCAAATAAGTAGGCACATAAATATCCACAAATAGTACCGCCAATACCATTTCTCATTTCATACCCCACTTGTTATTGGATATCATCATATCGTCACTCAATTAGGAGAAAGTTCGGTAAACTCTTTTAGTACGGCTCGTCACCTATCACTTCATTGTACGGAATTCACTATTATCATATTCCCACTAAAACAAATACTTCCTCCGTATCAAAATAAGTGACACACTTTCTATTTTGGGGTGTATCAAAATAAGTGACACACTTTGAAAAATTTCCTTATTTGGTAAAAATAATGGGACCCATACCCACTAACTATCCACTTTAATACAATAAAATTACTCTTATACCCTTACTTTTACTTAAAAAACCCATTAATATCATTTTATTCAAGAAAAGTGGGACCCCTTCTCCACTAATTATGTACTTTAATTTATTATAACCTCTACTTTAATCTTTTACCTCAAAAAACGTGTAAGTCAATTTGTGTCACTTATTTTGATACGGAGGAGGTATAATTAATTTGAAAATATGACGTATAGGTATTTTTTATTTTTTTAATGTAAAAACACATTTTAACTATTTGATTTACTAATTAACCCTTCATCAAATTGTATGAATGTATCATGTATGTTAAGCCAAATGTTGTAGGGCTGGCCTTGAGTTTGTCTATAGATGAATGTATCGTGTTATGTGGCCTTATCACAGATTGACTGACATCAATTGTGATTACAAGTAGTAGTTTTTTTGTAAGTTAATAATAATATCATACTTATAAGTTATAACTTTCGATATGAATCTTAAGTTACTTTAAAAATATCCGTTCTAACTTAGAGTTTAATTTGGATATGGCTACAAATGCTTGTGAGTCGTTCATATTCAAGGGATGCTGATTTTGAGCATATTAGGGTTATTTGTTTTCTTGATGAGGATATTATTTGTGGCACCCAATATTCTGTATCAATTATAAATTATAGTGGTCTATTAATTATAACTCATGAGAGATAATTTTTACGGAGCAATTTCATGTTAAATGACAACTATATTCTTAGTGAAAGGGGTTAAAACAAAGTATGGTAAAAAGAAAGTAAATACATAATTGTCAATTTATCATGAAATTCCTCTATATGAATAAAAACCACTCTGTAAGAATCAGCTCTCGTAACTTATTAGTAATCAACAACCGATAAATTAGAAGTGCATCATAATTTTAAGCGTAGTTAATGAACCCATTATAGACTTAACTAGAACAGTGATTGCCGCGCGTTACAGCGAATTTATGAAAAAATTCTCTGGGGTTCATGAAAAGTTATATTATTTTCGAATTTTAATACTCCCTCAGATTCAAAATAAGTGGTACACTTTCCATATTTGGGTAATTCAAAATAAGTGATACACTTTAAAATTTTACCTTATTTGGTAAAAAGTAGTGGGCTCCACGCCCACTAACTATCTACTTTATAAAGTGAAATCACTCTTATGCCCTTACTTTTTACTTTTAAACATCATTAACCTTAGATTATTCAAAAAATGTGTGACCCATTCCCAACTAACCATCCAATTAATCTAATTTAACCCTCATTATAATCTTTTGTCTAAAAAATCGTGAAACCCAAAGTGTATCACTTATTTTGAATCAGAGGAAGTACAAATTTTTCATTCTCAAATACATGTAGTATTAAAGTTTGTGGTGATATTTAAAATACAATTAAAGTTTATAAAACTGTTAGTCCCGTGATAAGTGAATTACTGCACTTATACACTTTCACTGACCAAATAAAATTTAAGGCAACACTCAACACTTTTAAAAATTTTCTTTATTAATTAACAATGATACAATAATGATGCAAGCAGTTTGCGGAATAACTAAGAACAAATCCTAACTAAAGTGCTTGCATGAAATAGACAATAACAGATACTATCTAAGACAAGTTCTGATCAACATATGATCAGACACAAGACCAGACACCTTTGTTACAGAGATTCAATTCTCAAATCAAGTAACGAAAGGTTAACTGGTGGTTTACACTCTGCTCAAAAGAATAAAGATCTGGAGTTATTCTAACAGCGTGTAACCTTGTTGGGTGCACACAGAACTCGATCGCTAAGTTCTCAATTTATAATATTGGGAAACATGGTGCCAAAGGAATGATCGATTGAATCCATGTGTGAAAATTCCATTGGTGCAGAGGATATTTCATGGGACGAGCACGACTAACGGAATTCTGACAGTACTTTCTGTCGTCTTGTGATCGCCGATATCTTCTAGAAGATTTGCAAGATATTCTCATAATCAGCGATCCACTAACTTGTGCTTTACTTGTGTCTTTCCGTGACACTGAAACTTCGAGCCTTTGTGCGCTTCAGGTAGCCATGAGTTTTCGGATACTCATGCTTCTTCAGATGGCCTTCAGCTTCAGTGACCTTCACTAAGAGTTTTGCTTAGAGAGGTATCTGTCTTCAAGACTCAGTGTTATTGTCAAGTGTACGCTGAGCCTGCTACAACTATCTTATCTGTTGATCAGTATCTGATTCCGCACGGGGAACTCATCGTTGTTTCAGATGGTTGATCAGATAGTGTAGCTGGGTAACTAAAATCCGAACGGATCAGATTCAGTTACCTACATCTGAGGAACTAATCCTTAGATTGTCTTCTAACTATTTGGCTTTTTGGTCTTCATTAAATCCATTCAGTTACCCACAATCCGAACTTATAATCCGAACTTATATATACATTTGTCATCCATATATACTATTCATAAGGTTTTTTTTTTACAATTTTATATATATTTGCTTTTCAAATATATATTATGGTGTGGAAAGAAGAAGCAAAATTGCCACCATTCCCAATGGTAACCTAAAAATATGTATCCATATGGTCATAAGCTCGAGACCTTCAATGACCATTATCTGCATTACCTTTTGTATTTCTTAAATATTAATTTACATGTTTTCCAAGATAATTTATATTTATCCCATGAAATTTAAGATAAGTAATTTTATTTATAGTAAACGTATATATCACAACATAAAAAATGTATGATTTTATAATTCTTCTAAGTAATTGCATAAAAGCGGCAAAATAATCTCTTAATTTTCTATTATTTATCAATAATCGCTTCATTTATGTAGGTTTTATAGAGTATGCATTTTCACCTTCATATTATATTTTGAAATTTCAAGAAACCATCTATAATAATGTTGGTGTAACGACAATGTATATAAGTCTACATTCCTTTTTATAAATACAAGATAAAGAATTTAAAAATAATCAAAACTATATATTAATTCAGTCGTAAAAAATGTATATTTTTAAAATCCGCAGTAACGTGCGGATTTATTCAATCATCGTTGATTAACATTTATAAAAGAAAAAGAAAAGGTATAGTGGAAGATTGAGTAGACAATCTAGTGGTACTACTTAGGTATATATTCAACGTCATCATGCCATGGATCCACCCATGACACCCGAGATTTCATATCGGATTTTAAGTGCTTATAAAGTGACCACTTAGAACTTAGGTATTATTTGGCGCTATTATTCCTCAACTCTTGACCAACCAACCACGGGCCCACCACATGTAACTTTTTACTCTTTACTACGTCATATTTAATAAAATAAGATTTATCTTATTGAAAAAGTTTTGTGTATGTTTTTTTATAACAGCAAACTCTAATGGGTTTGGTTCGTATTAAGGAAAGGGAAAGAGAATGGTGAGGAATACTAATCATTATCCTTAATTTAATGGGTAATGGCTCCTTACCACTACTAAGCAATGATTGATTTCATTATATCCAACCAAGCCCATTTAATCATTGTCTTACCCATTCCTTGGTATCCATAACCCTTAACCAAACACACCCACATGAGGGGACACTTGGTTCACACGGGGGAATGGGAAAGGCAAAGGCAAAGGGAATACTAAGGAATGCAATGAGCATTCCTTAGTATTCCTTAAATAATTAACATTGCTTGGTTCAAATAACTAACATTGCTTATTATTCCTTATATGCGTATGTGTATGTATGTGTGTGTATGTATATGTGTGTACGTGTGTGTGTATGTGTATGTATATGTGTGTGTTTGTGTAATACAAGTGAGTAACAAAATTCCATTACCCCCAATTTGTTAGGGAATGCTTCATTACCCACTAGTGGGTAATCGTTAATAGTATTATAGGAAACCAAGTAAAAGTATTGATTGTCTTTACCATTCCCACCCCTTAATACCCCCAACCAAGCACCCCTAATTTGTTTCTAAATTAATTCTACATATGTTTATTATAATATTTAAACTTCCAACCTCAATGATAGAGGGTAAACATCTTAACACTAAGCCAAAGGTCATTTGATAAGTTTTGTGTATGTATGCTTCAAACCTTATTAAAGTAGGTAAATGGATATGTTAATGTTATATAACAAGGATTGTTAGACCCGCGCGTTGCATCGAGATTTTTAAATTTTATTTTTAACGTAAATAGTCCATTCTTATTTCAATCGTTTTGATTTCTATGATAAGATAGGTTTGTTTTGATTCGAATTAAAACAAAAGTGGATTGATCTAATAAAAAAACAATAATAATAGGATCCTATAAATGTAGGAGGACTATGTTGATATTTCATATTAAGGTTTTTATATAAGTTCAAATACTTGGATGTAATTTTTTAAAAGTTCACCAATAAAATATACAATATGGATACATTGAGCGCCTAGAACGTAATTTTTATTAAATTCAAATATATATAAAACCAATGTTGTATTCAGTCCCAAAAAAAACATACTTGAGAGCAAAGAGTAAGACGGGCTAGCCGTAGAAATTATGTCTTCTACATAAGTTTTGTAGCCATGTTAAATTTTGATAACCTATTATATACTATGAAACAATGATTTCTTAGGGATAATTATAAGTTATATTAAAAGAAATCTATATGTAAAAAAAATATTACAAACATCTATTAAACTAATCATAAATATACATTATTTTATTCACAATATAATTTGAACTCATGAACACAAATCAATAGGGAACACATTTCAATATTTTATACTCCCTCTGTCCCACAAAAAAGTTCCCATTTCCCCTCTAAATTTTGTCCCACAAAAAAGTTCTCATTTCTCAAATGGTGAGGGACCACTTAATAAAATAATATTAAAACTATGGACCCCACCACTAATTATCTTCTAAAAGCACTTTCTCTCTCCAGAAAACCTTATATTTTAATCAAAATATAACCATAGACACCACCACTAACTCTCTCCTAAATACTTGTGCCCATTAGAAATGGGAACTTTTTTGTGAGACGGAGGGAGTATCAATTAGTAGTCAATGATATAGGTTTGTAATTAGAGTATAATATGATGAATACAAATTTGGCGATAAAGATAAAAAATTATACATTAAAGTTGAAAATAGGATAAATACTAATAAATTATAATAACTTTTTGCTCTTTAATTTAAAAGAAAAAATGTGAATTCGATTGTCATCATATGTTTTTTCGGTTTTCTAAAAAATGACATTGGAAGCATGTGATCCCCAAAAC
Source organism: Calendula officinalis (assembly GCA_963853835.1). Taxonomy (NCBI): domain Eukaryota; kingdom Viridiplantae; phylum Streptophyta; class Magnoliopsida; order Asterales; family Asteraceae; genus Calendula; species Calendula officinalis. The sequence continues at coordinate 48,149,240 of OY970829.1, read as the reverse complement.
TTCTTTAATTTAAAAGAAGAAAACATTGCCGTGAGATTCTTAAAACGCCGTTTTGCATTTCTTCTAACTTGATAAAACGCCGTTGTAGTTTACTAGCAGGGTACCCGCGCAATGCGGCGGCGGGTACCCGTAACCATATTTCAAAGTGACGACAGTACCGGTGGTGGTGACAATAGTGATGGTGATGAGTGGTGGTGCGTAGTGATGGTAGGTGCTGACATTAGTGATGGTAGAATCAGATTCGAAATTGACTTTTTTTGTGAAAGTAAATATGGGCCTTTTAAATAGAGAAATAATGGTTGAGTTCTGCTGACGTTAAAGGTTATATATATATATATGTATCTGGAATAAATCAATATAATCAAGTAGTTGAAGTGGTTAACACACAGTGACTACTTAGGAGAGGTCTTGTGTTCGAATCCTGTAAGCAACACTTTATTTTTTAGTTAAATAACTTACTAAAAGTGGAAATCTCCTTAAACTTAAAATTAAGGAGCTCTTTAAACTTACTAAAAGAGGTAGGCCTAAATGCATTAGTAAGTAGTAAGATAATGAACAGTAGCCTGGCTACCATAAATGTATTATAAGGTAAATAATGACGTTTTTTAAATTGGTGTTTTATTTAATAATTATGCTTTATAAGATCCTGACCTAAGTGACGAGGTATTTTATTTAGAAAATTAAATACAAATCTAATATTTATCCTATGTGACAATGACTCAATTGTTTCATTAGCCTTAAACCCTGTTATTCAGCACATCACCCATGTCTTTCCAGGTTGGGAACACTGCCCACTTTCCTGTGTGTGGGTTGGGGGTGATCAACTCAAAGGAAGTCGGCTAGTGCATAGTTGCCTTCGAACTGCAATCATTATACCAAATGTAACATAATGTACTCATACCAAGCCTCATGTTAGCTAGTTAGTTAGACAACCAAACCAATTAATGTAGGTTTATACCGATTAAATAGACAAAATACGCAGCAAAAATAATAAATGATAATCTAGTTAACATACAAAACCAATAGTTGAACTGGTAGATTTATAAACACTAAAGTAACTAATTAAAGCAATAAACACTTATGATATCGGTGCTCGACGATTCCTTGTGAACACGTTCTTGCCAGTATGTAGGTTGGTGAGAACGCAAAGAAAAATCCCTCTAATGGAATTGCACCAAAACTACGACTATGAAGCAACTCGTCAAACCGAAGAGAATTTCTGACGGCGGCGCACGGCTGAGCAGCAACAACGACAGCCGACGGCTATGGTGGAGGTGGCTAGGTTTCGGCCGAGAGTGAGAGAGGCACAATAACGAATGATTGGAGTTTACCCCTAATTAGGCCTCTATCTATAAGACACTAAATGATTAAATCTAATTTGAGATAAACTCTAATTATCTTTCGTTAGTGACCGAATTAATCCTGAACTTTGTAAATATTAATTAACACTTTGATTAATGACAATGCAGTCTCTCAAGTAGCTTCTACTCGTGTTACGGGGGCAACCCAAAAGGACCTTGTTATTAGATCAAATATTATCAATTTATTTGGTAGAATCTAATAGTTAATTAGATAGAGTATACTAATATAGTGGTTTGTTCAAGTTAGTCCAAAGATTTTATCAAGTCTTAACGGATAATTATTAACTCTTGGATCAAGAAAAACTCAAAGGTCAAGATCAAGATTCAAACCGCCACCACAACTACCAACACATGTGTTTCAATACATCAATACCCCACCACCACTACCGGCGGCCAGCGGCGGCAGAAGACGGCTGACGGCGGCGATCGGCGGTGGTCGGCGGCATTCGGTGGTGGTCGGTGGTGTGTCCGGCGGTGGTGGTTGTAACTTGAAACACATGTGATTCGTAGTTCGTATACTCCCCTGTTTTTAGTGAATCACATGGGTTTCGTGACTTGAAACACATGTGATTCGAAGTAATATGCTCGTCTATATATTTGGAACCCCGGTTGTTTAGTAAATCACATGTGTTTCGCCTTTTGAAACACATGTGATTCGTAGTTCGTATGCTCTCCTGCTTTTAGAACTCATTTTTTTAGTGAATCACATGTGTTTCGTGACTTGAAACACATGTGCTTCGAAGTAATATGAACGTCTGTATTTTTGGAACCCCTGTGTTTTAATGAATCACATGTGTTTCGCTTTTTGAAATACATGCGATTCATAGTTCGTATGCTCACTTGCTTATAGACACTCCTGGGTTTTGTGAATCACATGTGTTTCATGACTTGAAACACATGTGATTAGAAGTAATATGCTCGTTTGTATTTTAGAACACATGTGTTTTAGTGAATCACATGTGTTTCAATACATCAATACCACCACAACCCTCATTACCACCGGCATCTTCACTGTCAGCCACCACCGCCGTCGTCGACCACCGGCGGCGGATGACGGCGGACGGCGGTGGTCGGCGGCGGCCGGAGGTGGCGACCGGCGGTGGTCGGTGGTGGTGACCGGCGGTGGTGGTCGGTGGTGTTTGAAACACATATGATTTGATCTTGATCATTTTGATCCAATGACTATGATTTGTTCCTTGAGACTTTAGAATTTTAATGGACCTCCTTCTATTGTTCTAGGTAGTCCAAAAAATTTTACAAAGTCCCAAGGGACAATAATTGGCTCTTGGATTAAGAAAAAGTCAAAGGTCAAGATCAACATTCAAACCACCACCACCACTACCAATACATGTGATTCAGTACATTAATACCCCACCACCATCGACGGCCGGCGGCGGCAGAGGTCGGCGGCGGACGACAGCCGGAGGTGGCGGCCGGCGGTTGTCGGTGGTGTTGACCGGCGGTGGTGGTTGTGTATTTAATTTTTAGTGAATCACATGTGTTACGTGAGTTGAAACACATGTAATTCGAAGTAATATGGTCGTCTGTATTTTGGAACCCCTGTTTTTAGTGAGTCACATGTGTTTCAATACATAAATATCAACGCCACCCCCACCACCACTGTCAGCCACCATCACCACCGTCGGCCGCTGCCGGCCAGCGTCGGCGGCCGGCGGCATCAGGTGGTGGCCGGAGGCGGCGGCCACCGATGTTGGGCGGCGGCCGGAGGTGTCAGTGGCGGCCGGAGGTATCAGTGGCTAAGGGATTTGATCTTGACCATTTTGATCCAATGACTAAGATCTATCCTTTGGGACTCTAATAAACTCTTGGAGTACCTAAAACAGAACTCTATAAACAATATATCTTATAAGTATTTGGAAGTACGAATAACGTGATCCAAATACAAGGCCGTCCCTGGGCACGACCGACAAGGGCGGCCGCCCAGGTCCCACAAAATTTAGGAGCCTATTTTTAAAAAAAATCAGCTCATGTATACATATGAGTAAACTTATTTGAATCAAAGTAAATCAAACGGAATATTGAAAATAGGCGGATTACAAGCAGGGGCGGATTGGAGGTATAACACACGGTGGCATGGGCCACTACTTAAATTTTTTTTAGGTAGCACAAAAATTTTAAATTTTTTTGATATTATAATGCTACTATCAGATTAAAAAGCTACCCAATAACATAAAGCAATATTAAAATAAGGGTTTTGTTAATGACAACCCTTAGGGCTGTCATTAAGAGGCGGTTACGTGTATAAATCGTTTGTACTTTCAGTAGTGGGGGTTGAAACCTAAAATGCAGGGGGCGGTTATTGATTATTGTACAAGTTTTTGATGCATGTCTTGAGATCTTAGTGACAGCCCTTAGGACTGTCATTATCATTTTCCTTAAAATAAAAACCCAAATATTAGTAATTGTCCAACATAAAGCCCAACTCAAAATCTAAACCTAATTAAATAAAAAATTTTCCTCCTCAGTGTGACACACGCCTCCGCTCACCTGTCTTTCCCTACAAAATTTGTAAGTATTTGACTTCTCAGTCAAAATTTGTAAAGACTTTGCCTAAGAGCATCCCCAATGGTTAAGTCATTGCAATGACTTATTAGTATTGCCATGTAGACTTTCCACTCAACTTTTATAAAAAGCTATCAAAAAAGCTTTTGCTCCAATTCATCTAAATGTAGAAAAAGCTATTTGTGTGTCTAAGGAATGACTTATGGAAGAAAAAGCTTTTGAAGCAAAAGCTTTTTCCTAGAAGGTCATTTACCTTCAAATGACCTAGAGAAAAGGTAAAAAGCTTTAGAAAAAGCTCCCATTGGAGATGCTCTAAGAGCATCCCCAATGGTTAACCTTACAATAGCTTATTACCTTTGCCACATCAGCAATCTACTAACCAAAAACCTCTACATAAATAGCATCTTCAATGGTTAACATTTTCAAAAGCTTTTTCTTTAACAATATTTCCAATTTACCTTTATCTATCTTAAATGTTTTATATATACCCCTTGTATAATTTGACACTTTTTATAACATCTTTCTACATATTATATTTTTTAAAATATCTCATATAAAACTATTATAATAACTGACATTAAATATTGTATAATTTATTTATTAACTAATAAAAATATAATAAAGAATTTATGTATAGTATATCTAAAGTTTAAAATGAAAAGCTATTAAACATAGAGGATTAAAAAAGACAAATTTTGAAATTCCATTAAAAGGTTAGTAGAAAAAAAGTCTTTGAATAAGCTTTTAAAAAAGCTAGTTATTCCAATGGGTAAAAAGTCATCCAAAGACTTATTCAAATAGTAATAAGCTTTTAAAAAAGCTACCATTGGAGATGCTCTAATGCCTACACTTTTTCAGTTTTTCCCTTTGCCCTGATTTGTTTAATATTATATTTATTTCAATAGACTTACATAGGCTACACAGAAGTACATGTACTGATCGATGCATCAACTATTTTAGTAAGCCAATATCATAATTGTTATGTACTTTGTGTATATATAATCTATTATAATATTATATTTAGTGTGATATGTCTTCACAATTTTTAATTTATAATACATGTGATATTTGATATATTGATAGATAATATTTTATATTTATATAATATATGTATTGTTTTTATGTTTTTTAATTAAATATTTATTATGTCAGATAATTAGAAATTTATATATTTAGATATGCATAAGGATTGATTGAAAAAGAATTCATAAAGCACCTCTCTAAATCCTACAATGAAGCAAGTAAGTTCAACATAAAATCTTAATGAAATTAATTCCATTTTAATTAGTTCTTGGATTATTTTAATTGTAAATTAGTAGGTTTATATTTGATGCAATCGTATTTCTAGAATTTTTTTTATTATATTTGATGCAATCGTAGTTTTAGAACTTTTTTTTTATATATTTGATGCAATCGTATTTTTAGAATTTTTTTTATCTTTCATTTTGTATGCGGAAATTTCTTTTGTGCTATTACTGTTGAAAAGTTCTAATTCCACCCCTGACTAAAAGGTCCAATCCGGACATTTAACTTGAGTATTGAGATGACACTTTTAATTTGACGGAAACTTTTTAATTATTTGGAGAAAAATTACTTCAGGGGCCCATTTTTAAAATTTTGCCCATACCCAAATATTTAATTGGATCGGCTCTGTCCAAATAACATGTGATTATCGTATATGCGTGTATTCGAGAAGAACAAAAGCGAGTATAGAGGTGTAGATGGTTCACTAAAAAGTAAAAACAAGAAATTAAATTGTCCACCCAATTGTAAGTGTACATGGAACGAAGCTTCTTGATGGGTGCGTACGTGGCCGGTGGGATACAGCTGGAATTTGCGCATGCGCTAATATAATGAGCTCGTTTTCCGGCGGCTACGGGGCGAATATGTCTCCGCGTTATTCCTACCAACTTGAATTAATGTATTGTTTCTGTCAGGATCGATTAACTATAGATAAGTTAATAAACACCTTAGATCTAGTTGATGATAGAAGTTGCAGCGGATCAACACTATATCAATAATTAAGAACAATGAACTGTATGAACAATATGCAAGAATATTAAGAACACAGTTTCACAAAAAGCTTCAATGTATATTATTGAGTTAACAATACACACGTACGTTTACAATTCGTAAGGAACATACTTATAGTAGTCCTTGAAGCTAAACTATTTACCCTAGTTATTCTAGGACTTGATTTACATCGAATAATAATAATATACATTGATTTACATTCTATAACTATCTATACGAAGATCTCGGACTTGATATCTTCCAAAAACGCGTTGTCAGTAGTAAAACTCATCACCAGTAGTAAATATGAAGATCAGTAGTAAACTTGGTGATCAGTAGTAAGTCCATAATCAACGTCAGTAGTAACTACAATGATCAGTAGTATCTTCAATCTTTTCATGATCAGTAGTAACTTAGTTATAGTGAACACCAGCATCAACTTCATCAGTAGTAATATGTTCTGCCCCATCAGTACTAAGTATGTCAGTACTAACTGCAGCATCAGTAATAAGTTGATCTGTGTTTTGCTCCAACAATCTCCCCCTAAACTTATTGATCATCTTTTAATCAATCAAGTTTCTTTTGTTCTTCTTGTTCTTTTCTTCTCTTCTCTAGGGTTCTTTGATTTTGTTGAAGTCTTTGTTCAATAATATATTTGCTGTTCCTCTTTGTAAAGTAATTCAATTTATTTTGGAACATAACAGCATCATAGGGTTTCATCAAAGTGTTTATGAATATCTGATACATAGTCTTCTCAGAATGTGGATATTCTTTCTCATATAAGTACAGTTCACACACTTTGCCTGATTTCTCAAAGAAGTACATATTGGCAGAAGGAATGACATTCCAAGCATACACATTACCTGGATTTGTAAATTGTTCTGGATAATTATCTGGATAAAATGCAGCATCAATCATCTTTGTTAAATATCCAGCTCCAGATTCTTTCCATGATTTCTTTGTCATTCTTGGTTTCCCAATAATCAAAAGTTTGATTACATCACTTCTTGAACATGATCTGATTAAGGGTAGCCATCCAGTAAATCTTTGTACAACTTTGTCTTCCCTTATGACCTCTATGACATTGTTCTGCATTACTCTCCAGTTAATAATTTGATTATTCTGTAATGGAGCAACTGGCATTTCAAGAACAGGTATAATTTGTTGTTTTGATTTCTTCTTAGAGCTTTGTTCTTGATCAACAGATTTTCTTTTCAGTGTTTGGAGAGTTGAAGTATTACCAACAGTTGTAACACTACCAGCTTTGAGCAAATTTAAGCTGATTGGGATTAAAGTTTTGGCTTTGGCTTTCTTTGATTCTTCAGCTTCTTGTTCAGCCAAGTCTCTTTTCTTTGCAGTGCAGTATTTTTCAATTATGGTTATCATCTTCATTCTTCCAAAAGATTTTGCACTGTGACCTTTTGTCTTTAGAAAGTCTATCATAAGAGACTTCTGTTCAAATATATCATCTGGTAAATCATCTTTTGTTCTTTTGCATTCTGCTACAAGATCTTCTAGACAGTTTAGATGTTCCTCTTCTACTTTTCTAAGCCTTTTGAACTCTGCTTCTTGGGCTTCTATCTGAACATCTTTAATTTGAGCAGGTATTTGAACAGTAGTTGTACTTTGAACTTTCTTTTTCTTTTCTACTAAAGCTTGATACATTTCCACTTTCTCCAAAAATTTTCTGTGTTTAATTCTCCATCTGGATTGCTTTTCTGCTCTTACATGATTAATCTTGTTTACCATGTGATGTCCTAAAGCTCTGTTTGGATAATCATCATCATATATTTCTTTTCCTTTTCCAATATGAGCAGATGGTGGAGGTGGAATGTATTTCATATCTGGTATACCCATCATCAGAAGTTTTGGATAAAACAAATGTAGTTGACCTTCTGGTAAGATTTTTGGGTGTGGAGGAAGTGTACATTCATCTACCTCAAACCAATTCACATTATCATCAATGTCAGGTATGATAAGTGGTTGATCAGGTGTTGGTGGTTTGGTATTGATGACACGTCTCTCTCTTTCAATAAGCTCTGGAAAATGTAGTTCTTCCTCTTCAGTAGTAACCAGAGTAGTTACTACTGGTGTAACTTCAGGAGTTACTACTGATAGGGTATCAGTAGTATTTGTTGCTTTTAATTTCTCTTCTTCATTTACTACTGCTATTACCTCAGTAGTGGGAGTTACTACTGGTATTTCTTTTTCAACTTGTTCTTCTATAGTAGTAGTAGTAACAGGTTCATCTTCTGTAACCATCATCTCTGGGCCTTCATCAACATTTGTTTCTTTTAAATTTAAGAGGGAGGATGCTGCTGCTGCAATAGATTCATCAATCATTGTCTGTATATTATCCTTCTCCCCCTTAGTGAGCTCAACTGGTGGAGCCTCACTATCATCAAGTTTCTTCTTCAATTTTCTGATGATTTTGGTTTGTTGATGAAGCCTGTGCTCATAGAATCTCATCCTCTTGTTGATGGTATTTACATGCCTTTTCATGGCAGCCATAGTTTTTCCTTGATTGGTTAAGTACTTGAGACAATCTTGTACAGTGGATTCCAAGGAATCCACTTTAGCCGTCAATTGGGTGATTTTAATACTGCCCTCACTCCATCTAGCAAGATCATCGGGCTCACTAACAGGTACATTGGTTTTAAGGTTTTCCTTCCTTTCCATCAATTCCACAGATCTGCCCTCATCACTGCTTGGTGATTCATTGGGTCTTTTAGACATTCTCTTCTTCCTAGAAGAAGCAGAGATGCCCCCCTTGTGGTTTCTTGGCACCGGGGTCCTTTGAGTAATTCCTCAAAAGAGTCATCACTCAAAGTTGCCGAGGTTTGGGTCCTAATGATGTTTTCACTGTCCTGTGCACCCACCTTTGGGGCATCAGTAGTGAAAGCCCTCCCCTCATGTCCTCTCTCCTCCTTGGAGGACAACTCTTTGAGCCTGGGGTGTGACTCGATTTGTCCCCTGGTGTCCTTTGAAGAAAGTTTCTTTCTTTTATAAATTGTGGAAATGTTTTTGGTTTTGTCTGGTAGGTCTTCCACAGAGTGAAGAGTAGCACTCTGCAGATTTATATCAAGTTCCTGGGACACATTCAGGACTTCTGTTTGGGTTGGTGATTGAGTGGCTATTTGGATTGGTGTTTGGGCTGTATTTGGGGGTGATGGAGTGGGTTGAGGTTCAACTTGGGTTGTAGCAATGGTTGAACCCTCTCCAATATTGGGTTGATCTTTGATCATGTTAGGAAACAGAGGGGTTTCCTTGCCCGAAAATTTAAATTGTTTTCTCATATTTGAGAAAACTTTCTTGTTCAACTCAGGTAATATAAAAATGTTTTTAGGAGTTGACAAGTTTTGTAATTCACAGTTTATGATATGTTGTAGAAATGTGGGATACATTAAAAATTTAGAAGAACTAAGATTTCCCAACATACCATCAAATATCATGTATGAAAAATTAAATACTTGGTCTGTGCATAAACAGACAACAGCAGAGGCTATTGCCTTATTAAACTCATTCCAAGTACTTCTTTTAGGAGAAATACAATGCTGAATGGAATGTATTAAAAATTTCCATTGTGGGGAGAGCAGACCCTTTTGAAAAGTAACTATATTCAGTCTTCCCTCATATCCCATTTTATTCAAAATTTCAGCAATGTATTCCTTAGGAAGAGTAGACATACCTGAATCATCGTGTAATTGTAGATGGTGTCTGATTGATTGTTCTGTTACTGTGATGTGCTTTCCATCTACTTTAGATTTTATCATTGATGATGTTGTTCCTTCTGTTCGCTCAGCATTGGTCCAGAAATCCACCAAGTGCTGTTGATATGATTTTGGTTTTACAGTTAAGGCAAACTGTATATATGAATTTCTCAAAAATTTTACGATCGGACGGAAATCTTTTGTTCCGTCGGGATTCTTTAAAAATGCAACCATATTGTGAAATTCTGAGTATTTGAGATCGGTTTGCACATCGAGAGTTTGTAAAGTTGCCATTGTTGTTGAGATCTTGCAAGAATTTTGTTACAGATGAAGGGTTTTTGATCGTAAACTAGGGTTTATCGAGAGGTTTTAGCAAATCGAAGTGAAGATAATGCTAAATTAATCGTCTGCCGCCTTTTATATCTTTCGATTTAACCTGCAAAACTACGAAAATAGCCTTCGAATCATAACATAACGGTTATTTTCATGGGGGTTAGTTTGGTAATTGTGTTTATGAAAGACCAGTAGTAAATAAGATATCAGTAGTAAAACGTCAGTAGTATCTACTAACATCAGTAATGACTAAGGATTTTGACATCAGTAGTAACTATAGACATCAGTAGTAACCATTAACATACACGACCAGTAGTATATGTGAATACCAGTAGTACTGACTTACCAGTAGTATTTGTGTAAACCTAAAATACACCAGTAGTAATGAACTACCAGTAGTATTTTGTGCATACACTTTCACACCAGTAGTACAGCAATACCAGTAGTAAAACACTTAAGAAAATAATATTTTATAACACTAACTTTACACATGATTTTAAGTGAGATTTTAAGATATTAAAATCATTCCAATACTGCTAACCAAGAAGTTGAATCTTCCTACATCAAATGCTTTTGTAAAAAGATCTGCTAATTGATCATCAGTATGGATTTTAACTACTTTGATTAATTTCTTTTCATTACAATCTCTTATAAAGTGAAATCTTATTTCAATGTGTTTAGTTTTTGAATGTTTTACTGGATTATTCACAATACTAATAGCACTTTGATTATCAATAAAAATAGGAGTTTTAAGGATAGAGATACCAAAGTCTAGAAGTTGATTTTGAATCCATAGTACTTGAGCACAGCAAGCAGATGCAGCTACATATTCTGCTTCAGCAGTAGATGTTGATACATTTGTTTGCTTCTTACATTGCCATGACACCAGTCTTGATCCAAAGAATTGACATCCACCAGTAGTGGATTTTCTATCTTGACATTCACCTCCATAGTCACTATCTGTATAGGCTATTAGTTCAAAGGGTGAGTCATGTGGATACCATAGACCTAGTGATGGTTTGCCTTTCAAGTATCTGAATATTCTTTTAACAGCCTGCAAGTGTAGTTCTTTGGGTCTTGCTTGATATCTTGCACACACACAAACACTATACATAATGTCAGGTCTTGATGCAGTTAAGTACATCAAAGAGCCTATCATTGATCTATATAAGTGTTCATCTACATCCTCCCCCTCAACATCAGGATGTAGGTGTTTGTGTGTTTCCATTGGTGTACTAGCACTTTTACTGTCTTTCAAATCAAACTTTTCCAAGATGTCTTTGACATATTTTGATTGATTTATCAAAATACCATCAGTTCTTTGATTGACTTGGAGTCCAAGGAAGAAGTTCATTGGACCCATGGAGCTCATCTTGAATTTAATTTGCATCAGTTCTTCAAATTCTTTGCATAATAAATCATTGGTTGAGCCAAAGATGATATCATCTATATAAATTTGTACCAGTAGTATATCATCTTTGACTTTCTTTGTGAACAAAGTTTTGTCAATGGCTCCTCTTTTAAAGTTATTCTTCAATAGGTATGATGATAATGTGTCATACCATGCTCTTGGTGCCTGATGTAGGCCATATAGAGCTTTATCTAATTTGAACACATAATCACCATGTTTTGGATCTTCAAAACATGGAGGTTGGCAAACATATACCTCTTCTTCAATTTTCCCATATAGGAAAGCACTCTTAACATCCATTTGATAGACTTTGAATTTCTTGAATGAAGCATATGCTAGAAATATTCTTATTGCTTCAATTCTAGCAACATGAGCATATACTTCATCATAGTCTATTCCTTCTTCTTGAGTGTATCCTTGGGCTACAAGTCTGGCTTTATTCTTGATCACTATACCTCTTTCATCTTTCTTGTTTCTGAATATCCATCTTGTTCCAATGGCTCTTTTTCCTTTGGGTAGAGGTACAAGTGTCCAAACAGCTTGTAATTTAAATTGAAGGAGTTCTTCTTGCATTGCTTCAATCCAGTTTGAGTCCTTCATTGCTTGTTGGATCTTCTTTGGTTCATCCTGAGACAGAAAGCATTCATACATACATTCATTAGCAATTAAACTTATATTACACATATTTGCAGTTAAGCTTTTGTTTAATTTGCTTCTTGTTTGTAGTGGTGAGTTAACATCACTTAGAACAAGGTCTAAAGGATGGTTCTTCTGAGTCCTTGTAGTTGTAGTTTTATCAACTACTAGTTGATTTTCAAGATTGGATTCATTTGTCTCAGGCAGTTGTTCATCTTGTGATTCTTCATTGTCATGGATGTTTGGTTCATCATCATCTTGGTCAGAGTTACTACTGGAATTATCTTCATTAGGATCAGTAGTATTGTTGTTGTTACTGGTGTCAGTAGTATCATGAGAATCTAGGTTATTGTTGGGACCAGTAGTATTTTCAGTACTATTACTGGTACCAGTAGTATTGGAATTACTACTGACCTCATTCTCAGAGTTACTACTGCTTTCAATATTTGAGTTATTACTGATATCAGTATTAACTATGGGAGCAGTATCAACAATTATGTATCTCATCTTTTCTTGACCAGTATTAACAGATGATGTTCCTTCTTTTTGATTATGACAATTTGAATTACCTGCATTGAAATTCATATTAGAATTAAAGGATTTGGTTAGATTGTCTATGTCAAATAGCCAATCTGGACCATTTCCTTGTTCATTAGGTACATTTTCATTAAAGGATACATTGATGCTTTCTTCAATTATCCTTAGTCTTTTGTTGAATACTCTGTATGATTTGCTTTGAGTAGAGTATCCCACAAAGATTCCATCATCAGCTTTGCAGTCAAACTTACCAATTTGTTCTCTTGTAATCAAAATAGTACAAGGAAAACCAAATGATTTTAAGAAACTTATAGAAGGTTTTCTTTTATTGAAAAGTTCATATGGTGTTTTAAAATGTGGCTTCACTATTAATACTCTGTTTTGAACATAACAAGCAGTATTAACAGCTTCTGCCCAGAAAGTAATTGGTAATTTTGAGTCTGCAAGCATTGATCTTGCTGCTTCAATGATGGTTCTATTCCTTCTTTCAGCTACACCATTTTGTTGTGGAGTTCTAGGTGAGCTGTATTGCCTGTCAATACCTTTAAGATCACAAAAGTTAATTAAGTTAGCATTTTTAAATTCTGTGCCATTATCACATCTTATGGCTTTCACTTTTTGATCAGATGTGTTTTCCAGTTTGACAGTTAAGTTCTTTATGAGTTCACTTGTTTCATCCTTTGTCCTGAGAAAGAAAACCCATGTATATCTGGAAAAGTCATCAGTAATAACAAGACAATATTGTTTCTTTCCAATACTCATTACATTTGTAGGTCCAAAAAGGTCCATATGTAAGAGTTGTAAAGGAACAGAAATAGAGTTCACAGTTTTGGACTTATGAGAAGTCTTGTGTTGTTTACCTTTTAGGCAAGCAACACAGTGATGATCACACATGAATTGTTTTTGAGGTAGTCCAATTACCAGATTTCTTTTTACTAAATTATTCATGTTTTTAAAATTTGTGTGACACATCCTTCTGTGCCATAGTTCTGATTCAGTGGTGTTTGCCTTGGATATAAAACAGTTGACCTCATTTGTAGAAATGAGTTCTCCCCCTATATCTAGGCAATACACATTGTTTCTCCTAGGAGTTCTTAAAACAACATATTTTTCATCCAAAATAAAATCAGGAGAAAGAATGATGCACTCAATGTCTGTGAACAGAATCTTGTTCTTTTTATCACAAACTTGAGACACACTGACAAGATTGTATTTTAGTTCAGCAACATAAAATACATCATCAAAGGTAATTTTTCCATTAGTAACAGTACCTTTACCTGTAATCTTACCTCCCTGGGGATTCTCACCAAATGCCACATATCCTCCATCAAATGACTTGAAATCTTTAAGAATTTGCAGATTTCCAGTCATGTGCCTTGAGCATCCACTATCAATATGCCATGTTCTTCCTTCTTCTGGGATCTCAATGCTCTGCACAAGTGAGTAAAGGATTAGTTAAGTTTGGGAACCCAAGCTTTATATGTCTTGGGTTCATCCTTTGAGAAATGAGCTTTTGGGGATTTAACTTTAAAGACTTTTGGTACCCATACTTGTTTATTACTGGTATTTTGTTTTACTACTGTCCTTTTGGAGTTATTACTGGTGTGAGAATTTCCTACTGATCTTGGTTTATACCCATTGTTTTTAGCTTTTGAATACTTTACTACTGATGGACCAGTAGTATTTGGGTACTTACCATGTTTAGAATGACCAGTAGTGTTTTTGAAATTTGTTTTGGGAGCAGTAATATTTTTGAAATTAGGGTTTTTACCAGTAGTATTCTTGTACTGGTACCATACAGCATTATAATTAGGGTTAACACCAGTAGTAAATTTGTTAGAGTTTCTACTGGTGTTGGAAAATTTAAAATATTGTTTATTTTGATTGGATTTTCCGTTGTTCTTGAAGTAATTGCTGTTCTTTGGGCTGCCAACTCTTCTGTTTTGCACAAATCTTGGTGCACTTCTTCCAAATCTTGGAGTTTCAGCAATTGGAGTTTTGATTGTATTTACTACTGAAGGACCAGTAGTATCTTTTAACCTTTGAGTTTTTGCATTTTCTTTAAAAACTTTAAATTCCTTTAACTCCTTGCAATTTATTGGATTGAAGTGACAATCCTTTGCTAAATGATTCACTTTATTGCAAATAACACATTTTAATTTATTTTCTTGAGCCTTTATTGTTTTTCTTTGTTCTAAGAGTTGGTTTCTATTTCTTTGGTTTCCTCTTTTTAGAATTTTGGGTATATTTTCTGCATTATATTTAGGAGACTCATTTGGACTTTGAGCTGTGTGAAAACTTGTATCAATTGATTTTGGTGATTCAGTTTGAGATATTGTAAATTCAATTGATTGCTCATCATCAGAAAAATCATTTGATTCAGATGTTTCAATATTAGATTCAGTTTGATTTTCAGTTTTTAATTCATTAATGATTCTTTCTGAACTGTTTTTAAGTGGAGGAATGAATTTATGTGGAGGTGGTACAGCATGATATCCCACCCCATGAACAACCTTTTCTGTAGTTTGATTATTAGTTAATTCATCTAGAATTTTAGTGCTTCTTTCAAACTTTTTAATTGTTAATTTATTTTGTTCAATTTCAAGCTGACATTCTTCTAATTTACTTGTTAGTTCTTTATTTTTTGTTTCATAGAACTCTTTCTCATCCACAGCTTGAAGCAATTCTTCCTTGATCCGTTGATCAATCATCTTGTACACCTTTATTTGATGTTCTTGATCAGCAATCACACTATCAAACTCATGATTTCTTCTGATTGCTTTTGCTAGATCTTCATTTAATTTAGTGTTTTCTTTTTCTAGATTTTTAATAATTTTAGCACATTCAGGAGTACAAGGTTTAGATTTTACCTCAGTTTTGTTGTCAGTAAAGGCCATGAGAGCTTGATTTTGAGTATGCTCTTCTGCTTGGAAGCTCCAGTCATAGCCTTGTCCTTGTTGTGACACAAGAGCAGTTGATTTTGATCTTTTTTCTGGTTGAGGACATTCTTTTGCAAAGTGACCAAGGTTGTTACAGTTGTAACACTTGACTTTAGTCTTGTCAAATCCTGCTTTGTCACCTTTGTTGAAATTGAGACTTGTCCTACCAGTTCTTTTTAAGAATCTTTTGGTCCTTAGGCTCAGCATAGCCATCTGCCATTTAAGATCCATCTCCTCAAGATCATCTGGATTCAATTGTTCCAAGTCATCACTAATCAATGCAGTATGCACATGACTAGTGAAGAAGGATTCTCTTGCAGTATCCTCAGAATCTGCAGCCTTTCCTGTGGAGATTTCTTGTCCTTGACCTGTACTAGACACAAATGCAGCATTGTTAGAAGAAATGGAAGGGTTTTTGTGATTTACCTCAGTTTCAAACACTCTGAGATCATTATAGAGTTCATCTAACTCCTTTTCTTCTAGAGCATCTCTTTGTCTATACACCACTGTGTACATGGCCCATTCTTCACTAAGAGACCTTAGGAACTTCATGTTGACATCTTCTTGATCCATCTTTACACCAACTTGGTTGAGTTCACCAATTAGTTTGTTGAATCTGTCAAACACTTGAGTGAGTGTTTCATTGGGCTTTCCTTTGAAATTTTCAAAGTCTTGTTTGAGAACAGACTTCATGTTTCTTTTTGTACTCTTTGTCCCAACGAATCTCTTCTCCAGTGCTTCCCAAAGCAACTTAGCATCATCATATTCAACAAAGAGATGTTGATAGTCATTAGGAATGGCCAGTAGGAGAGTGCTTAGTGTTTTGAGTTCGATGCCTTTATCTTTCTTCTCCTTCTCACATTTAAGTTTGTCTGCCTCAGTCACAGAGCTGCTTGCTTGAACTTGACCAGTTTTGTTTCCTTCACAAACGACTTCCCACATGGAATAATCTGTAATAAGCATGTATTGCTTAATACGATTCTTCCACATCCCAAAGTTATTGGGAGTGAGCATAGGGATTTTGTTGGCCTGAGTGCTTTCATTATTATCAGTCATGATTAATAATGTGTGTGTTTTAAAGATTAAAACTTTTTGTTGTTCTTAACAAATAGTAGATCTAGAACCAATAAGCTCTGATACCACTTGTCAGGATCGATTAACTATAGACAAGTTAATAAACACCTTAGATCTAGTTGATGATAGAAGTTGCAGCGGATCAACACTATATCAATAATTAAGAACAATGAACTGTATGAACAATATGCAAGAATATTAAGAACACAGTTTCACAAAAAGCTTCAATGTATATTATTGAGTTAACAATACACACGTACGTTTACAATTCGTAAGGAACATACTTATAGTAGTCCTTGAAGCTAAACTATTTACCCTAGTTATTCTAGGACTTGATTTACATCAAATAATAATAATATACATTGATTTACATTCTATAACTATCTATACGAAGATCTCGGACTTGATATCTTCCAAAAACGCGTTGTCAGTAGTAAAACTCATCACCAGTAGTAAATATGAAGATCAGTAGTAAACTTGGTGATCAGTAGTAAGTCCATAATCAACGTCAGTAGTAACTACAATGATCAGTAGTATCTTCAATCTTTTCATGATCAGTAGTAACTTAGTTATAGTGAACACCAGCATCAACTTCATCAGTAGTAATATGTTCTGCCCCATCAGTACTAAGTATGTCAGTACTAACTGCAGCATCAGTAATAAGTTGATCTGTGTTTTGCTCCAACAGTTTCCTGTAACATGGGGGACGTCAACTACATCAATATATTGAGGTTGTCAAATATATGATCTGATTTAAGTATTTAACGACAATGGTTTTGTCGTTTGTTTAATCTGAAGGAGGATTACGGTGTCTTTTTATTCGGGTGGATATAGGAAGCAAATGTGCAATTTTGTTTTAGATATGTCAATACAATGGAGCGAGTTTGGAGTGAATTTTAAAATAATGATATAAATCTACTCCATGACCTATATGGTTTAAAATATTAAACTCATATCATTATTCATTGAATCAACGGATATCTAATATTTTTACCCGACCTATTATAATAATAAGACTAGTCAACTTTATCCATTTCACATTGTATTATTCAATAAATATAATGTGTTTAACACTTATAATATAGGAAATCAAAATAATAATAAAGTGTAGTTAATGTGATATATAAACCATACTAGAATAGAGTTAGTATTCTATATTGTCCACTTTTAAAATAAAGTCCTAATGGATAAATCTTATACATTGAATCAAAAAATCTTTTAATAATCACCATCATCAGATCACATGTTAAGGGTGAGCAAACCGAAACCAATCCGTTAAAACCGACAAAATCAAACCGATAAAACCGAAACAATTTCAAAATCGACGGTTTGGTTTTAGATTTTGAAAAAACCGATGGATTCGGTTTGGTTTCGGTTTTAACCAAAAACCGCCCCCATTAAGAAACCGCCCCACTAATATTTAATATATTTAATATATTTTTTATTTTTATAGTTATTAAATAGAAGTCGACATATTTAAGTATTTGAAAGTTTATCTACTATGGTTCATTAATGCTTATATCGTTTTTATATACTACAAAATACGTTTATAGTTTGAATTTTGGGCTGAAAATTGTATTCATTGTTGAAATATGTTATTAGACATTAAACTTAATGATGTAAGTTAGATATTATTACTAAAATTCGTATGAAGTTTTGAAAAAATATAGATTAGTGCATGAAATTATGTATCTATGTTTAAGACGAGGTGAACTCGGTTTTAAAACCGAAACCGAACCGTTAAAGGCTAAAAACCGTTAAAACCGAAACCATTAGAAACCGAAACCATTGGGTTTGAAAATCCTAAAACCGAAATTTGCGGATTCGGTTCGGTTTAAGCCTAAAACCGCCCCAAACCGCCCCACGCACACCCCTATCACATGTGATTGAATACACAACCACCACCGCCGGCCACCACCACCATCGTTGGCCACTGCTGCTGCTGCCGACCGCCGCTGCAGTCACATGTGATTAGATACACAATCACATGTGATTGAAAGCAGCCGGCGGTGGCGAGTGGTTGCCGGTGGTGGAGACAGTAGCCGGCAGAGGTTGGCGGTGGTGTCGGTGGTTGGCGGGTGTGCAATCACATATGATTTAATACAAATGGGGTGATGGTGGTGGTGTTGCTGATGTATTGAATCACATGTGATTGTGGTGATGATGATTTGAGGATTGACTGATCCATTAGCTGAGATTTGTCCCTCACGACTTCACAAAAAAGATGGACGTTTCTCTACTAGAGTATCTAGTTTACTAAACGAAAGTAAATAAAGTATCAGATATGACACTTACAGTAATATTTGCACTCTAAGCGCCTTCTAATCTCATTCTAACCACCGTATTAAAAGATGAGGACTCAAAATAGAATCCCTCTAGTGGTATCACATCCAAAACAACAACATCGAAGACTACTAATAGCACTCAAACCCGAACATCAAAACCAGAACCACCACACTTGAATTGTCCAATGACGGCGAGGAGAATGGGGCGGAGCTACGATCGAGGAGGGGGGCGGGGGGATAATCAACAATTAGGTTTAACACCTTATAAGCTTTTAATATAGCATTGATAACCTTGGATACACATCCAACAATTTCCTACTTGAGCATTATAGAATTTCATATTCAAATAAGTTTATCTTGTTTCCTTTGATAATTATCTCCTCCATATTTAGAGGAGTAATTCACGTATTATTTTCCTATATATTTAGGTGATGTATTCTAGCTTTAATCAATTAATAAACACAATAATTCTCTCCAATTAAATCTTTTATGGTATCAGAGTTTCACAACCCTAGCTCTCGAAATCGAAGAATGACCGGAGACAAACCCAACGACGGAGGAGGATCTAGCGGTGGAATCACATACGACTCACCCTACTATCTCCATCCATCTGACTATCCCAAACAACTGCATGTCAATGACGTTCTTACCGACAACAATTTCGCCGATTGGAGCCAAGAGATGACGAACTTTCTCTTTGCTAAAAACAAAATCGAATTTGTTGACGAGGCAATTAAAAGACCTGAGAAAGGTTCAAAGGATTACATGCCATGGATGTGTGTCGACGCCATGATAAAGGGTTGGTTGACAGCCGCCATGGAGAAGAACATACAAAGCAGTGTGAAGTATGCCGGAACGGCGTCAGAAATATGGTCTGATCTAAACGAACGCTTCGGGAAAGAAAGTGCTCCTAGGGCATACAAATTAAAACAGAAGATTACCTCCGCCCGACAAGATGGCGCCACCGTATCCACATACTTTACCCAACTACGGTCCATATGGGATGAATTTCAATCCATATATCCATTCCCTCGGTGTTCTTGCAACGGATGTGAATGTGATATTGGTAAAAAGATTAATGAACATCTTGAAAAAGAGCGCCTTTATGAATTTTTGATGGGATTGGATGTCGAGTTTGCGGTTATTAGAACCTAAATTCTAGCCACTAAGCCGATTCCCTCACTTGGAACTGCGTATCATATGGTGGCAGAAGACGAAAGACAAAGAGTTGTCTCAAAAGAAAACACAAAACCCAATGAAACCGCTGCGTTCATGGCCTTTCAAATAAGGTACTCGAACAAAGAGAAAACCGGAACCAAAATTGTGAAAGATGGAACTGAGCATTGCAGCGAGTGTAACAGAGATGGTCACACTCGTGAAGGTTGCTTCAAGATAATTGGATATCCAGAATGGTGGCCCGGCAAGAAAGGAGAAACGTCAAAAAGAAAAGCGGGTTGCGTCGAGACTGAGACAAGTCCGATCCCAGGTTTGACAAATGCAGATTACGAGCTCTTATTAAAACACTTTTCTAGAACAGGTAATGGCAAAGGTGTTAAACCCACAACCAATATGACTCACAAAGAAAACGAAGAAAGTGAGTGGATTATTGATTCAGGTTGCACCGAATACATTACACATTTGTCTAATGTACTTATTAATAACAAGGAATCACCATTCGAGGCTCCTGTTCTTATTCCCAATGGGGACTCCATCCCGGTAAAAGGAAAAGGGGATCATATTCTTCCAGGGGGAACAAGAGTAAATGGAGTCCTTTATGTTCCGGATTTTAAATGCAATCTTCTTTCAGTCAGTCGCCTTACTCGCGACCTACAATGTTCCATGACTTTCTTTCCCGATTTTTGTATCATGCAAGGGCTTCAGAGGAGGAACTTGATTGGTACGGGGAGATGCCGAAGGGGACTGTACCGAATGAAGATGGTTCAAATAAGAAAAGCTATGGCTACTACCAGGGAAACATGGCATAAGAGACTTGGACATGCATCAAAAGGAAAGCTTGCTAGAGTTGATTTCCTCAAAAGTAGTATTAATAATTTACATAGTTTTTGTGATTCTTGTGCAAAAGCAAAACATATAAGATTGCATTTTCCTTCTAGTTATATTAAAACAAATGCTCCTTTTGAGTTAGTTCATTGTGATATTTGGGGAGGGTATCGTACTCCATCTTACACCAAAGCTAACTATTTCCTCACAATAGTAGACGATTTTAGTAGAGCCATTTGGATATTTCTGCTTAAAGACAAAAGTGATGCAAGTCAATACCTCAAAAACTTTCACGAAATGATAAAAGTTCAATTTGATAAAGAAATCAAAAGAATCAGGTGTGGCAATGGTGGGGAATTTACATCCACCAACATGCTTGATTTTTATAATGACAAAGGGATGATTTTAGAGACCGCATGTCCGGATACTCCCCAACAAAATGGAGTGGTTGAAAGAAAGCATAGGCACCTACTTGAAACTGCACGCGCCTTCCCCTAAAAGGTTTTGGGGAGAATGCATCTTAACCGCAACCTATGTCATCAATCGTCTTCCATCCAAGGTCATTAAAAACAAAACTCCCTTTGAATTAATTTGGAACAAAGAACCGGATTATGATCTTCTAAAGGTTTTTGGGTGCCTTGTTTACTTCAAAAATACAAACACAAAAGGAGACAAATTTGAAGACAGGGGGAAGCCGGGAGTGTTTCTTGGATATCCTCCGGGAACTAAAGGCTACAAAATTTTTGACCTTGAATCTAGAAAGATAATAATACTCAGCAGAGATGTTAAATTTCATGAAGAAAATTTTCCCTTCAAGAGTGTCGAAAAGGACATTGAAGATGGAACCGAAGAACCAATAGTTTGTCACGATTGTCATTGTCATGATGAAACGAATACAAACCTAAGTCCAACACAACAATCCATGGAGGAAGACAATCAAACAACTGAGGTGGTCAACTCACATGAAACTCACAATATTCATGAAATGGGCCAAATAAATGATGAAGAGTAGAATACCAATAATGAGTTTGGCATAAATGAGCCCAATGAAGAATCAGAAACCGAATCAGTGAGACCCACTCGAGCAAAAGTTCAACCATCCAAATTCAAGGACTTCATGGTACAAGTTCCCCCTTCGGTCAAGCACCCGACATCCACGTCCAATCAAGTTGCCTCCACGGTATGTCGTCCAATCTCCAATTTTGTTTCTTACGATAAGTTTTCAACTAATCATAAAGCCTTTCTCACGGCCATCAATAATAACGATGAGCCAAAGTTTTACAAACAAGCAGCTCAAGACAGTCGTTGGTGTGAAGCTATGCAAAAGGAGATTAAAGCCCTAGAGAAAAATGGAACTTGGACGTTGGAAGAGTTACCTAAAGGCAAACGAGCTATAGACTCAAAGTGGGTCTATAAAATCAAGTTCAAACCAAATGGGGAAGTTGAAAGATACAAGGCTCGCTTAGTGGCTAAGGGTTTCACTCAAATGGAAGGGGTGGATTATCATGATACGTTTGCCCCGGTAGCCAAGTTAGTCACTGTATGGACTCTTCTTGCAGTTGCCGTCAAGAGGGATTGGATTATCCATCAACTTGATGTAAATAATGCATTTCTACATGGCAATCTAGATGAGGAGGTTTACATGAAGATACCTCAAGGGTTCTCTAAGGACGGTGAAACTCGAGTGTGTCGTTTAGGAAAATCTTTATACGGTTTAAAACAAGCTTCACGCAATTGGTATCACAAATTCACCACGTTTCTTTTGAGCCTAAAGTTCAAACAGTCCAAGGCAGATCACTCCTTATTCATTTATGAATCTGCAAAGGTGACAATAGTTGCTCTTATATATGTGGATGATGTTATCATTACAGGAAATTGCATGAGCAAAATTCAAGACATCAAGGAGCAGCTTGACAAAGAATTTAGTGTCAAAGACCTTGGAACTTTAAAGTACTATCTCGGGATAGAAGTCACCAAGACTAACGATGGGCTAGTTCTTAGCCAAAGAAAGTATACGTTAGATATTCTAATGGACAGTGGAAAGTTGGGGTGCAAACCAAGTTCCTTTCCCATTGAGCACGGTTTGAAACTAGACAAAGGAGAAAACGAAGCAAGTGTAGATGCGGGTCAATACCGTCGGTTGATAGGCCGACTGCTGTACCTTCAAGCTACACGTCCAGACATCACTTACTCTGTCAATATGTTGAGCCAATTTGTAGCTGATCCTATAAACAATCACTTGGAGGCAGCGAACCGTGTTCTTCGATACTTAAAGGCAACACCGGGTCAAGGCATACTCCTTTCCCGAGCGGGAGACCCGGTATTAAGTGCTTATTGTGACGCAGACTGGTTAGGGTGCTCAGTTACGAGACGGTCACGCACCGGTTATTTTCTTTTACTTGGCGGAACCCCCATTTCTTGGAAAAGCAAGAAACAATATGTCGTATCACGGTATTCAGCAGAAGCAGAGTATAGAGCTATGGCGTCAACTGTAAGTGAAGTTCTTTGGGTCCGTTGGTTACTTAGCGAATTGCGAGTGAACACCTCATCATCTACACCCTTATACTGTGACAATCAAGCTGCCCGTCACATAGCGAACAATCCCGTCTACCACGAAAGAACTAAACACGTTGAAATGGACTGTTACTTTGTTCGTGAACGCGTTGAATCCAAGGAGATAACTCCCATGAACATAAGCAGTAAAATGCAAATAGCAGATTTTTTGACAAAAGGGTTGACAGCACATCAACTCCAGTTTCTTCTTGGCAAGATTAGCATTACCAATTTACATGCTACATCTTGAGGGGGAATATAGAATTTCATATTTAAATAAGTTTATCTTGTTTCCTTTGATAGTTATCTTCTCCATATTTAGAGGAGTAATTCACGTCTTATTTTCCTATATATTTAGGTGATGTATTCTAGCTTTAATCAATTAATAAACACAATAATTCTATCCAATTAAATCTTTTAAGCATGTCATCAACTATAAGTAGTCCATCCAATATTGGCAATTAACTAATAGAGTGTATCATCCATTGCAGTTGCTGAACTATGAATCAAATTATGAGCTAGTTCTAAGTTAAGTTATCATATATTCATTCGTTCTACAACATATCCTTATGAACTTGAGACACGGACCATATCAATCTTCATGTTTAAAATTCTATTTTCCAATAAATATTTATGTTGACTATAATCAGACTACCAATTAATCATTTCTTTAGTCAGAGCTTGGCCAAGTACTTAAGAATTACATCAAATCATCAGGGCCCATAAATACCGGTTCCCCAATTAAGGCAGAAGGGACAAATAAACTTTGACTACACAATTTACGTTTAGTCATCATGTCAAACATGGAACTACCTAGTATAACTACCACTTACGAAAAGTGTTGGAGTAGACTAATGTATGACATATTCGTAGCGCGGAAATCTCATGCATCTCCATTGGAAGATTATAAGATATTATCAACTAAGTATTACTTTTGATAGTGTCCATGAAGTAATATCTCGAGCACTAATTTCTTAAATACTTAATTCTCTATTAAGTACACAAGAGAGCTAGTCGCATTAAAACGGTGTGATTTAAGAAAAAAAGTGGAAAACTAATTAAAAAAATGTGAGACTCGTTGTCACCTATAACATGTTATTGGAAGGATGATATTTTTTAAGTTTGTGTTATAACTGTATTATTCGACAAAAATCTGTATAATATTACTATCATACCAAACACCAAGGGTTTGTTTGGTTGGACGGAATGAAATGTTAAATGAATGTAATGAATGAGGTAATGGAATGAGGGACGGAATGTAATGATCCATTGCATTCCATTGACATGTTTGGTTAGCATGAATGATTAAAAAGTCATCCAAATATTTTTTTATATATTTTTTCATTTCAATTATATTTTTTATTTTCACAATTAAGATATCATTACATATAAATATTTTCAAATATAAATATATAATCTTTTCATCTTTTATTATAATAAATAAATATTCTTTATTCATGTTTATTCAAAGCTAAGTATTATTAAGGTAATTTTAAAATATAATATATAAATCAAAATTTTATTCCAAGTAAATTTGAATTACTTAAGAAAGGTAAAAGTAAAATAAAATATGTACATATGTATTTAGCTTTGAAATACCGATGGTCAGAGTTAGGCATGTGCATTTTCTAATTATAATTTTTTTTTTACAGTTATGCGTAAACTAATTTAGATATATGAGTATATTAGTCGCTAGTCATTTAGTTTTGAAATGGAATGAACAAAAAACAAGGGTAGTGGATAGAATGAAAATAGCGGTTACGGAAGAAATGTCATTCAATTAGTAATGACCTTTTTTATTCTCCAAGACTAAACAAACATGTTTTTTTAATTGGAATGGAATGGTTTTTTCCATTCCCTTCCTATACTAAACAGTACCCAAGAGCATGCCATATTGTTAGTGGTGCGATATTGTTAGTGGTAGAGGTCATGGTTTAGTGGTCACCACACTGGTGGTTTGGTGGTGGAGGTGATTTCTTGGTGCGGAGATGGTTTTGTGGTGACTGGTGAGTATGAGCTTGGTAGAGAGTTTTGTGAGGTAAGATTTTTTTTCTTCTTTTTCTTATGGGTATTGGTGAGTTTTGACCATAATAGAGTATTATGTGGTACTAGTCATGAAGAGTCAAAATCTAATATGACATTAATATCATAATATGACAGTTAATTGTTTAGTATTATTGGTTGTAATTCTTTTCATAAAAGACTTGTAATATATATTCAGAATAACTAGGTTATAGCCCGTGAAAAATCACGGGTTGTCACTTATTACGCTGAACGTTAATAATATATAATACAATTTTTTTTGTTGATAAATTCGTGATGATTACAATGACGTAACAAAATACAAACATGAAATAGAGAAATTATTAAAAAACTTAAAAATGATAATGACAGTACAGACGATTTAAGAATCAACCCCCACTACTGAAAGTACAGACGATTTATGCACGTAACCACATCTTAATAGGGCTGTCATTAACAAAACCCAAAAGTTATTATAAAGACAAAGCAAAGTTTTTTAACAAAATAATATGATTAAAACATCTGTTGCAAGTGTAGATTAATATCTGCCAATACAATATGATTAAAAACCGGTGAATTAATTATACAGCAACATTTTTCAAATAGGACAGTTAGGAATTGACAAGTTATTATCCGAAACCTCATAGCTAAGGGTGTGAAAAGTTGGCAAGTTATTTGAAGTGTACTGTATATATATTCACCAGCAGAAGCATTTTTTGGGCTGTCATATAATTTGACTTTTTAGGTCAAATTAAATGTTTGATTATGTTTCCAAATCAAGTTTTAATAGATACATATTTGAATTATACTACAACACTTTTTATTTGTAGAACTCAATATAAGGTCTAACGTAGTTTGAAATTTTTTCTCTAAAATGTATGTTCTACTTAAGTGAGCAATCTGTATATTTATATCTACATTTGAGGAAAAAATAATAAGGAAAATGCTAAACATTGTCATAAGGGCAATGGTTAAGTTAATATTTTGGCTTAAAAAAATTACTACCTCCGTCCCAAAATTATTGTCCACATTTAAATATCACACAGTAAGAAAAGTGCTTTTATTAGACTGTGCAACCAATAGAATTTTATCTTTACCACCTAAGTGTTTTTTGATTGGTTGAATTTTCAAGTGGACAGTCATTTTGGGACATTTATAAATCGAAACATGGACAATAAAAATGGGACGGAGGGAGTATAAATTAACTAATAAAAACCACCCCTGTGAATTTTATTAACCACCCTTATGTAGGTATGCTCATTTAATTGTACATTACCACTTAAACTATCCTTAGTCATTGCCCTTAAGGCAATGGTTAGCAAAACCCAAATAATAATATTAAAATGATAAAACTTCCAATTGAACAATTAATGCTTAGATTTTTGTCTGTAAAACCCATTTTACCCGTTTCCTTTCAGCTTTGTTTTCCATTTTTACCTATTTGACCCGTTAGGGATAGAAATGACGATACAAGCTAAAGTAAAATTACAAATAATGATTTTAATATTACAAATCTTTTGATGATTAGAAAATTACCACATATTTTAATAAAGCATATCTTTGGCAATTTCATTCTTGACATCAGCCCTGATTACCTTAGCAGCTGTAATTAGAATATAAATAACAGATAACAGATAATTAGAATATATTCCCAAAAATTATAACTTAAGATTATAACAGACAATTAGAATATATTTCCAAAAATTATAACTTAAGATTACTACTTTAATCAAGGCTGACCTCAACAGTGACATCAAGATCAGATCCAGCTTTCAACAAACATGTGATTAATTATGAGTTACCAATACCAGAAATACTTACTTTAACAACTTCCTGTTATTCAAAACACACATAAAATGAGCCAAAAATTATTTAATATATAAAATTATAAATGTCTATGTTTTATAACATTGGTAATGTTGGAATTAGTTCTGGTTTTATCAACAATAGTGAACGTGAAACTAAACATTGATCAAACCTGTGAATAGTTCAAATGCATTTACTCAAATTTAAAAATCAAATCACATAAATTCAATGTTTTGAACAGCTTTTAACACGTATGAGTTGTTCAACCATTCAACATGTATTTGACCCAGTTGGAATAAAACAATACCCCAGTCGGCCCATTAAACGATTCACAAATGCCAACTCTATTTAATGATCCTTACTTACCTCTTGAGAACTCAACTTTGATTTTCTTATCATGATAAGATTGATTAACATCTCGGTTTTGTCAACTTGTAAGTCGAATTCTTGTACTTCAGTAAGTGGTCTGCGGATTTTCTTAGGACAAATTGGATCCCTGTAAAAAAAGTCAATATGCATATTTGAAAAGAAAAAAAGTCAACAATTGAATTTTACTCTTTTAGTACTGGTTGAAATTTAAATAGTCTCATTCTAGCTTCTTCTTGTTCTATTCTTTTTCTTTGTATTTCTTCTCCATGTCTTGTCAAACTTTCTAATTGAAATGGTTCTGGTTTTGTACACTTTTTTTGCTCTAGTTTTGGAAAGAAAAATAAATAAATTTAATAATTGATAATAATTGTATGCAGACGGAATGGATTTGGTGCAGTGTTTCTAGGAGTTGGTGTTTTTGGTAGTGTGACTCTGAGCATGCCAGAATGGTGGGACTGATTTCATACCAATGGATACATAAAAAAAATCTACCAATTCAAAAGTGATGAATGTTCGCTTTCTCTTTTATCAGCTAACTTAACCATTTGTACAACTCCATAATCCAGACCTCGTGATAACCACTCTCAACATTCATATCTGTCTACCACCAAAACATATACTCTTCAAAATCAGGTTACGTGTAATATACATCATCTCGATAACAATTATACATAATTAAATAAAAACTAAAGCAAATCTACAAACTGAGGAAATCAAAATCACCATTTGATGGTGCAGAGCCTTTAAAAATTCAGCTTCAACTTCAACCACTCTTTGACTTCAACCTCATTCTTAAACCCTAGAAAATCAGCTTCAAATTCATCTTGAATATCGAAGATCGTTGAAGACAGAGGCGTTAGGAGGGGGCGACGAATTTCTGAAATAGGGTTTCAATACGGTTGTAAAAGAAAATAAGGTTTCATTGAGCGCTAAAATAAAATTGTGGAGGCATAAAAATGTGCCACGTGGCTATTAATAAGTTTGTTTTATTATATTAAATAGATAGATCAAAGAAAAGTCTTGAACATAAATTCATAAAAGGTAACATGCAAATTGGACGGAATAATCAAAGGAAACAAAAATTAACCAACTGATCATATTACCACAAATTAAACTCTTTTATAACCTTAACTCTTTTCATAAAAATTGTTAATTTTCCACTATCAAATCAAAAGTTACAATTTGTATTGTATTACATTGGTGTTTGAGGTTACTTATAGCTTAAGGTTATTAGTTCAAATTAAGTTACATACAATATTGAAGTACGTTTTTGAGTTATTAAAAAAAGAGTTAATTACCTAAATAGACCGTGCGACTGGTTCAATATCCATCTAAGACTGATAGACTTCAATCTTCTCAAAATAAACTTTGCAACTGGTCGACTCCATAGAGCAGTACTAACATTGACCAGCACTAAGTTTTGAGCAGTACTAAGTTTTGCTAACAGTACTAATTAACGAGGAGTAGTAACAACTTTGAGCAGTACTAACTTGGACATGTAGCGGTGTTCTAGTTGAGTAGCATGGGAATTTTAGTCACACGGTCTATTTAGGAAAAAAATTGAGTATATCGACTTTTTTTGGGATTCTTTGTTTTCGTTTGGTCTATTTTAAGAAATCACGCTTAAAAATGTTAGTTGCAATTTGTACAACTAACCGAAGGAGATAATTATCGTTTGGAATAAAATTATCCTATATAGATAAATATTTATCTGTACGAATCTCCTCCCATATACAAATATCAAAATGATTTGAGACAAGTAGAAAAAACACAAACAAATTTAATTATCAAAAGTCAAAAGGCTGACTTCAATTTTGGAAGGTAGATGGTACTTAAATACTTAATTGATTTACAGATCCAGGTCATACCAACTGTGTATTTTATTTAAAGAATTTTGATTAGAATTCTTATTTTAATTTTTTTGAAAAGCATGCATGTTGCTTGAGAGTTGAGTCTATACGAGAAGTAATATTTTAGAAAAAGGAGACGATTTTCACATTATAACTTTTATTTTATATATCATAACTATTACTTGAATGTTATAATTATTTATTTATATATATATCTAGTGTTCTGAGATATTTAAAAAGTTATATAAAAAAATTATTTAATGGGAGAACGGGAATACTATTTTCCTTCCAAAAATATTTGTAACAATGTTTTTGGTATCTTTACATAATTGTAAAAAATTATACTTCATTTTAGTTGCCATGAGAAAAGATAAAGTTACTTAGAATTTAGGGGATCAAGTTGAGTTTATTGTTGGCGACACGAGAAGGTTCATAAATTCGGTTCTTTTTCCCGGATTTATCACGGATTTTGTATGGCGTAAAGAATGCCCGATAAAAGTTAACGTGTTCATGTGGAGACTTCATATGAACCGTCTCCTTACTAGACTTAATCTTTCTAGAAGAGGGTTAGAAATTGATTCTATCATGTGTCCGGTTTGTAACGAATGTGTATAATCTATTTCACATATTTTGTTCACATGTAAGGTGGCTAGACAAGTGTGGGAATTAGCTTTCAAGTGGTGCGATCTTGGGCAATTTTCGAGTTCTTTTTTTCGTGAATGGTGGGCATTTTGTGACAATTTGTCTAATGTGAAAGATCGTCGGATAAAAGTTCATATAATTGGGTTTACTACGTGTTGGATTTAATGGAGATATAGAAATAGTGTGTTATTTGATAGTGGTAAAATGCGTAAGTATGAGTTGTTTGATAGTATTCGGTTATTTGCTTTTTCGTGGATCACACATAGAAATCATAAAATTAAGATTTCTTAGGTTGATTGGTTAAGATTTCCTTTGTAACGTACTTTGTTTAGTCTAACAATTTGCTAGACTCAAGTTTAATTAAGTTTTGTAGGTCTTCGGGAGGGTGATGGCAATGCCGAAACTCGACCCGTTGCCTTCTTTTTTTGCTGTCAAAAAAAAAATAAAAAATGAGAAACGTTTAACTTAGTGCTTAATTTTTATGTAGTCTTAAAGGATAAATCATAACCCTTGTATCAATTAACCCCCAAATCACCATCACCACCAACATCACATGTGATTCAACACATCAACACCACCCATATGTGTATTAAATCACATGTGATTGCACACCGCCGACCACCACCACCACCACCACATGTGTATAATCACATGTGATTCAACACCGCCGACCACCACTAACCTCTGCAAACCACCGTCTCCACCACCGGTAACCCCTCACCACCGTCGGATGCTTTCAATCACATGTGATTGCGGTGGCCGGAGACGTCGGTCGGCGGAGGTCATGTTGAATTTAAACATCTAATTAATACTCATCTATACTACTTTTAAATGGAGACTGATCATTTCTAAAAGAGGAAGTCTGAATTTCAACCATTCCATTTTTAGCAATGCCCAAACCCACTTTAAAATCAAAATTTTAAAATTGCTTCTGCCGAGATTCGAACCCGGGTGGGCAGGTACCCCGGGCAGTAAGCTTACCACTAGGCTATAAGCAATTTGGTGACTATGTTTCGTACACTTTCTATACTAACTCTCCCGAACCCATTTCACGTTAAACTTAAAAATTTAAAACCCGCGCTTGCCATGATTCGAACCCGGGTAGGCAGTTACCCCAGGCAGGAAGCTTACCACTAGGATATAAGCAACTTGGTGTATGTGTTTCGTACACTAAATATACTAAATGTACGGAAACGTGTTTAACTATATTAAATAAAAACGTTTACCTAATTAATTCCTTCCTTTTATAAACAACATTTTTAAAGGAATATTGATTCGGTATATTAACCTGATTAAATAAGCATGCACTTTCGGATTTAAGACATACCAGTTCCTAACCATTTATGATCCTAATTTTTGGTACACATCTAGAAACACAATAATTTGGTTAATATCCGGAATTGCATATAACCATTTAGACACACCAGTTCTTCAATGATTTCATCCTAATTTTTTGTATTAAATTTTAACATTGAATTCGTGCGGTTGAGATCACTCCATCCTATTTTTTTTTTAGGTTACAAATCACAAATCTCTCATGTATTTAATAAGTTACAAACATTGAAATCATTGATTTGAAAGCATGCGTTTTTTACGGTTACAAATCACAAATCTCTCATGGATTTTTTAAGTTACAAACATTGAAATCATTGAAAGCTTGCGTTTTTCATAATTATGATGTGCGTTTTTTTATACATTAGATATATATTGAATTGTACGTTTTTTCTAACATATATATATATATATATATATATATATATATATATATATATATATATATATATATATATATATATATATATATATATATATATATATATATATATATATATATATATATATATATATATATATATATATATATATATATATATATATATATATATATATATATACTCCATCAACTTACGATGGAGTTGTTGAGAGACCTACAAACGAGGTGAACCTACAAATGTCTTTAATCACCCAATATGGTGCTTCAGTGCTTCAACCACTACCACAACCTACACAAGAAGTAGATGTAACCTATATTTGACTAAATTCAGAGTTTCAAATTCTTACCTTAAAATCATAAAATCTGTGTTAACTAATATTTTTTTATACCTCTTTCGAAGGAATTTGATGGATATAAACCGATTGAAAACTTTGCACACCTCTGGAATCCACATTTGTGGTACAAATGCAAATTTGTTCGCGTTGAATATGTTTGGCTTGACCACAAACATAACAAACTATATTTGTTCCTGCTTGACAGATTTGTAAGTTACTACTAATTAAAATACGATCTATTTTTTTTTTACTAATAATCATTTATTTTCAGAGGCACAAATTCGCAGCGATTATCCCCCCATCTTAATTTATGCAAACCAACGCCGAAAACTAGAATTCAGACCTTCCTCTTTTAAAAATGTGCAATGTGCAATCTGCATTTTAAAGTAAATACTTAGTTTATATTATTAATGATAATTAAATGTATCATTATAATACCTTTTTAATTATTACGGAGTATTTGATATTTTTAAATTCAGAGTTTCAAATTGCACATTCCGAAAATTTATAGTGATCATAGTCACCAAGTTTTTGGAGAGTTAGTATAGAAAGTGAATTCAAACCTAAGTTTAACTCTCCCGAACCCATTTCACTTTTTATACTACTTTATAATGGTGATTAGACATTTCTAATTACGCAAGTCTGAATTCAAACCTGCCGTTTTTGAAAATGTCCAACCCGCGTAACTGAAAATATTTAAAAATAATAGTTGCTACCGAGATTCGAACCCGGGTGGGCTCGGTACCTAGGCAGATAACTTACCACTTAACACGGTAGCAACTTTGGTGACAAGAGCTCGTAACAACCCAATACTATCGGTCATTTCACGCTTTTTACATTAAATGATCGAACTAATTGACGATTTACGTTTTAAAATCGTTTTGTGGGGAAAATCATTAATTCACGGTTAAATAGTTTTAAAAATGTTTTCTACATTAAACGTAGAAACAATTTAAATATACTTATGTACATTAATTGGCGGTTACACAGTTTTCAAAACATTTTCTACATTAAACGTACAAACGTTTTCTACATGTTTATGTACATTAATATATTTAAAAACGTTTTAATTGTCACTTTTAATGTTTTCTACATTAAACGATTTTAGAGTATCAACATTTTAATGCAAATTAGTCAAACTTGATTTGTCAATAATGATTTACGTTTTAAAATCGTTTTAAAACTTGATTTGTCAATAAATGTGGCAAAAACGTTTAATGACATTTAATATAATATATACGTTTTTTAAGTTGTTGTGGGTTTTCAGTGAATACACATGGGTGAGGGAACGGATGATTTTTAAAAGAAAGGAATGTCAAAGATTTAATTAAAGAAAGTTTCTTCCCAATTTGTGGATATTTTTAAACTCAATTAATAATTAAATAAAAACGTTTCAATTGTAACTTTTAATGTTTTTTACATTTAATGTTTTTAGAGTATCAACATTTTAATGCAAATTAGTCAAAGTTGATTTGTCAATAACGATTTACGTTTTAAAATCGTTTTAAAATTTTGATTTGTCAATAAATGTGGCAAAAGCGTTTTAGTCAAATTAGTCAAACGTTTTATTCAAACTTTTTAGTCAAATCGTTTTAAACGTTTAAGGAATGAAAACGTTTTAGTCAAATTAGTCAAACTTGATTTGTCAATAAATGTGGCAAAAACGTTTTAGTCAAATTAGTCAAACGTTTTATTCAAACTTTTTAGTCAAATCGTTTTAAACATTTAAGGAATGAAAACGTTTTAGTCAAATTAGTCAAACTTGATTTGTCAATAAATGTGGCAAAAACGTTTTATCACATTTAATATAATATATACGTTTTTTAGTTGTATATAAATTGACGAATCAACCATTTAACCTTTGCATTCACAATACGAAACACATACCACCAACTATCACCCGTCACCGTTTTCTTCATAATTCTGCAAAACATTGTAAACAACGGTATTACTTATCACCCACTGCTCTGTTTTTTTTTTTCATTCCTTAAACTTTTGATACAAATTTTATTCCTATAGTGTACAAATTCGTAAATTATAATCTTTTTATGTAAGATATTCTTAACATGTCAACAATCGGATTGCACTTTATAAGAAACATTCATGATTTTAAGGACAAAATTCACCTCAAGGTCAAGGTTCTACGAATTTGGCCCCACACGAACTTCAACAATACAAATGAGATAA
This sequence comes from Calendula officinalis, assembly GCA_963853835.1. Lineage (NCBI taxonomy): Eukaryota > Viridiplantae > Streptophyta > Magnoliopsida > Asterales > Asteraceae > Calendula > Calendula officinalis. The sequence continues at coordinate 48,114,939 of OY970829.1, read as the reverse complement.
TATCACTTGAGATGTTGTTAATTGACGAGGAGGTATTACACTTAATCATATTCGATAAATGATCATTAGGTATAGATATTATTTATACTAAATTAGCTATTAATTAACATCATATGTATTATCCATTTTTCTTAGGGAGACAGATAGCGAGGGAATGTTTGGGGCTAGAGATAGCGAGGGAAAACTTTCTTTTCTCAAGTTTTTTTGTTTTTAAGCATAGTACGTGTTATTAAATATATACAATTATCATTGTTATATAAAACATTTGTCATCTTAATCAATTGTAGCGTGACGGCCGACAACCACATTTGCATCCATCTCTTTATTTGTACAGTTTGTTTAAGAAAAATACTTGTAACCAAATAATATTTAACCGCCACAAAATATAGTTCGCAGCCCGCCGCATCGCGCGAGTTTTCACCTAGTTTTTTTAAAACATATGAAACATGCTGGATTTAGGAAATAATAAGCAATACTCATTTTTATTTTATTACGATCATAATATTTCCTTTATCATACAAACTTTGGATCATTAAATTTTTAATTCATAATTCTTTTGGTTCATCTTATGTTTGAATCATAACATTGTTTTTTTTTTAAAATTTCAAGACTATACTTATTTTGTAAAAAAATTAATTTTAAGCACTTTGACATTTTTAGAATTTTTTGTTTACATAAAAAAACAAAGTTATGATCAAAAAGTGAACTAGCTGGACTTACAAAAATTACTATAATTAAATTCAAATTTAAATTTTAAAATCGTTTAAATGACTAAAAGACCATTTGAGTCAGCATTACACGTCATCAAACAGGACCAATCAAAAGATAAGGAATGGATATGTTATCATTAAATTATTATGCTTAGCTCTATATATAGATGATAGATTAGAAAACTCTTATAAGTAATAATGTATGTGTGTGTTAACATGATATATATTAGAAAAACGAAATAAATAATAATATTTGTGTGTGTTAACATTACAAAACGTAAGTGTCTCTTTCAAAGGAGGTAACCCCTTTGACGTTGGAACCTATTTATTATTAAAGATCTTTGGGAAATGATATTTCTTCCTATCTTTTAGTCCTCCTTATAATTTTATCAATTTGATCATGGTAAGTATCAAACTCAAGGGATGAGATGAGAAAAAATAATTAGTAGATAATACATGTCAAGTTTAAAAATGAATAAGACTATGTATATGACTAAAAGATAGAAATAAATATTATCCATCAAGATTTTTATGTGACATGAGAGCTCTATATATTAATCAACTCAATCGTGTTTTACATTTCTAAGAAACGCCAACCTTAACCTTCTGTTAGAGACAAAATTACATATTTACATGTAATTTAAACACCTTTTCAATTGTATTCAATTTGTATGTGAAGTTCTAATAATACGATACGAATCAATCATAATCTTTAACCATCTTATGATGCTTTATTGTTAAGTGCTCCCATATAAGTTGTTAGAGATCATGATTTTAGTCGCTCTCTGGGTAAATATTTACCAGTCAGTGAAGCTTCGAAAACACACGGTTATGTCGTGTAAGTAAAGTTTGGCCATCTCAAGAGCTCATATAATGATACACCCTTTAAAAAAGAAATGTATCAATCATAATCTTTAGATGGTCGATTCTCATGCTTTAATATAGGAAAGTAATTTCTATACTCCATATATTACTTACACAACAAAATTATTTAGTGTAGTATAGAAATCCCCTCCTTTTAATATATGATCTGAGGTAACATGACAATTCTTATTTGAACTCTACAGACGTTATTCTGTTTCACAATATGGCATATTCTAGTCTAATGGACCCCTTGTTGCAACAATTTAATATTAGTCAAATTTTGAGAATCGAAAAATGAAGTGTATGTGTCTACTTATTTAATTAAAAAACTTTTCATGTTTATCTAATTTTTTTAAGGGTTTGTTTGTGACATTTTATTCTAGGATGATAAAGTTTTGCTTATGATATATACGAACTAATCGTTGTCATAATCATTTACGGATATTCTTCTGATTATTTTGTAAATGTTTTATTAAAAAATAATCGAACCTAGATCTCTAGGAGATCATTTAATGGGCCATTCTCACTAAATTATTACCATATGGTTATGTCATGTTTGTCTAATCTTAGTTAAATTGTTTTAAATGAGTGTTAAATATGCTATGGCTGCAATGAAAGCTTGGGCCGGTTTAAATTAAGCTTTCCTGCACGAAATTGTTGAGATGTCCCACATTGGACAAAATATGAACCGGTAATGTGCTTATAAGGGTCCTGGGCTACTCCTCTTACAACCAATTGGTTTTAAGATGGAACCCCATAAACCTGACATGGTATCAGAGCAAGGTTTACCCGTTGTTGGTCAAACGGCCACACGGACCCCACGTAACCCATAAATATCCACGTGTTAGGCGTGAAAAAAAAATGACGCCACACGTGAGGGGGCGTGTTGAGATGTCCCACATTGGACAAAATATGAACCGGTAATGTGCTTATAAGGGTCCTGGGCTACTCATCTTACAACCAATTGGTTTTAAGATGGAACCCCATAAACCTGACAATCTTTATTCATAATCGATGTACTAAGACTAGTGTAAATGAAGCCGTCAGTCCAAACTGAAGGCCCCTCAGTTTGAGGTCCATTGTTAGCATGGGAGCCTTCGGTTGTTACCATCGTCTCCTTCCTTTCGTTTGGCGAATGAAAAGGAAACGGGGTATGTGGGGTTCATTTGAATAAAAATCATATTTTGTGCATGTATATTATAATGTGTGGTCCAAAATTATGAAGTGGTTGTATCTTGTTGACAAATACTGTGTCAGTTTGATGTTATTTGTGATGTCAACTGACGAGACGTCTAGTTGGTATAAACTGAAGCGTCAATTGTAGTCGAGATTAGTCTAAGAAATTATGGTTAAAGTCAAAACCAAATTGTTAAACTACCAAGATAAGCATGAATGTAGCTGTTTTCAACAATCTTATTTTGTGTATTTGAAAGCTGTTTAATTTTTTTTTTTTTTAATTATAAAAGGGTATTATAATATAGTCTTTTACATGGATAAAGAAGGCAAACGGGCAACAAGCTGCGCCGCTATCCCTTTTTGAATGGCAAAACTAATTCTTTTAAAAACAACATTTGTGGACCTCGGTGTCATAACATTGCTATGCATAACACGTTGGACTCTATTAAGAAGCTCCACCGCCTCAGGCGCAAGGAAACCGAAAGTATCAAATGCAAAAGGAATGAACACATGTTGATTTTCAATGCATGCTTTCTCGTGCTTTGTCACTTTACACGAGGCGGCTTTCAAAGCAGCTTGTCCCACTGTAACACCCCGACTGCTCAAACCCACAAGAGGAGAAACTCCAGTTAGATCCACACACGCGTGTTTCCCCCCAACCCATCCAAAAACTAAAATGTCAGCAGGTCTAAGTGTGGATCTTCTATCCAACGGATCGGTCAAAAAGTTCACAGGAGCTTCTTTTTTGGCGGAGATCCCGGCACGCCTACATATGTCAAAAAGGACGTCTCTAACCATATCGTGTCGGTACTTGAATCCCGGAAGCTCTTTACAATGAACCGCATGTTCCCCAAAGGAATCCAAACTTGCCTTGCGACAAACAGGGCATAAAGCATCTACCGGAAATAGTGGAATCATGAGACGATACTTAAGGATGGCACGATATTCCACAGGAGACATATGTTGACCTAGCCCGTCTATGGGAATAACTAGAAGAAAATCTTGAGCATGAGGTGCCCGTAAGCAATCGAAAACCGCTTTCTGTCTCACATTCATGTCGAAGCGAACTTCCATATCCTTGACCGTTTCACTAAAAAGGGCACTCGCCAAAGTTTGTTGGGCTTTAGAGGGGGCGGTTTCCTTATTAGTGAAGCCGCTAAAATCAAAGCTTGGAATCATATCATGAAGACAAGCCAAAGCACAACCATAATCGTCGTCCATAAAACATATCCCACTATCACGTAAGATGTGATCCTGAAGCACCCAAGATTGGGCCCTCGAAGCCACAAAAGCATAAGAGGAAACCATTTTTGCCGAGTACAAACCCAAACCACCTGATCGAATAGGTAAAGAGGCGAGTTGCCACTGTAAGTCTCCAAAGAAAGGCCCTCCACATACCACAATGTTCTCAATCGACTCACGCAATCCTTTGTCAAAGACCAAAGATGCCTCCTCCATGTGTACAGGTTGACAAGTTCTTAAACCAAAAAAGAGTTTGGCAATACCCATACACGATCGAAGTAAAAGGAGCTCACTCTGTGGGTCATGTAACTGTGGAAGGAGTTTCATCAAATCAACAGCATTAGTAGCTCTCCTTATAGCCAACCCACTAATAAAATTTGGGTCTCTACTAACAGCTCCCCCAAGAAGCTTAACACCCAAAGACGGCCTTCGAATATCGACAAGGAATAAACCCTCACGAAGTTTCATACCATTACACGAGGGCCAAAATATATCTGTCTTTTTGATATTAAGTTCAAGACCCAAACTCGGCCCACTAACCCTTAAAATGTCTAACACCTTGGCCACCTCTTGTGCATCTCCAATAACAGTCCCATCATCAAGATACCAAGCATGAAGAAGAAGCTTGCAATTGTCTCTGATCTTGTGTATTAGCGGGTGCAATACAAGAGCAAAAAGAAGGGGTCCCAAAGGGTCACCTTGTTGCACCCCAGTAGCAGACCATATATGAGAGTCTCCTATATACAACCTCGAAGCCTGCCCATATAAGAAATTCACCCATAATGAAATAGAGGGACACCTCACTCTAACCTCATGGAGCAAGGTCGATCTATCCACAAGGTTAAAAGCATTCGAGAAGTCCACTGTAAGCATAGCAAGAGACCCATCCATGTGATATTCACTTAGCACCCTATTGGCACTGTGTAAAACTGCCTCAGCCCCACCTGACACTCCAACTCCAAACTGAAAATCACCAAGGTATTTAGACATTTCTTTACCCACACATTTCATAGCAACCTTGGAAACCAAACGCCTCCAAATAGTGCCTACCGCAATAGGCCGTATCCCGTTATCTGGTTTAAGGAGTGGTGTGAGAGGGGCAGAAGCAATAAACTCGGCTAAAATAGGAGGACACCTGTTTAATTGTAATTTATATTTATAATATACGAAGTATAATTTTTTATTACCAGTGTAATGAAAACAACACCACGACCATACATGAAGAGCTTCATTTATTATGATCCGTATAAAATGAATAAGACATCTAGAAATTAAAACTAAATATATAAGTGCGACAAAACTGGTCTCGAAAAAAAAAAAAAAAACTTTTGTGAAAATACAGACATCATCTTCATTTTTTTTCTAGTTAGATTGTGGTAAGTATGATCATATTAACTGAAATCTTCATATTTTATAATCACATTAGCGTCACGTCAGCTAAAACTCCAACTGACGCATACATAATAACAATGCACATACTCTTCAGTTTTTTAACGCTCACCATTTTATTTACTTTCTTTTAAAATTTAAAACAAACAATAATTAAAAATATATTATATTAAGTAAAAAACATTATAATAATTAAAAAACCATTTCAATAATTAAAAAAACATTAAAATAAAATTTTAAAAATATAATAATAATTAACGTTGACAGAAATTTGGTGGAAGTTACAAAATGTGGTCAATTAGTGCATTGCAGAGTGTATGATGCACCTCTCGATCATGTAATTCCTTGTCCATGCATATGTGTATTGCAACTCTCTCATCTCACGATCAAAATGTTAAGCATTTCCGAGGGATTGAAACAATTGTAAGCGCAACAATATCTTCCAAATAAGAATTATAATTCATTTTAGTAAAAATATGATAGTGAAATTAATGTTGTAGGTGAAAGAAGAGTAAATAAGCTATGTGAAATTGGGGTGTTTATAATAGATATTTATAAGGATGAAAGAGTTGGAAAAAGTGAGATTTTTTTAAATAATTTTTGTTTTTAAATAAAAGGTATTATTAGCGTTCAACGGTAAAATTAAAATAAATTTTATTTTGTTTTTATAAATGAGTACCACCTCCCCTAATATATTCCCTTCGGCTAGCCGAATCTGAAAACCGAAGGCACCCCACCGGTAGGGTGTGCCATGTTAGGACTAGTTTTGATCTTAAATGATGTAATTAGCCTTAATTAAACTAGTTTAGAGGTTAGGGTATAAATATCCTTGTGATGACTAGGGGTGAGCAGAAAAAATGGGTAACCGGAATTGGAACCGGAACCGCTTTGGAACCGCCGGTTCCGGTTCCTAAAATTATGGAACCGTCCTAAGAGGTTCCGGTTCTCAAAATTTAGGAACCGGTAACCGGCGGATAACCAGAACCGGCGATTATTCGGTCTATTTTTGTAAAAATATTATATATATGATAAATTTAATGTCCAAATTTTACAATATGAGAAATTTTATGTAATTTTTAATGAATTTAGTCATTAATTAGTCTAAATATAGTGTTCAAACGATATACTGTATAGACAATCATATGTTTAAGTGTTTGGAGTTTATGATTATTCAAATATTAGTTGATAAAATGACAAAAATGATTAATACTTAAGCTTCACATCTTATTTTAATTTTATGATTTTAGAAACAGGGTAACCGGAACAGGCACCGGAACCGGAGGTTCCGGTTCCGAAAATTGAGGAACCGGTACAAGAGGTTCCAGTTCCGGTTCCGGTCGGAACCGGCGGGTAACCGGCTATGCTCACCCCTAGTGATGACTAATGATGTAAGCTTTCCCTCACTTTTATTGAAACATACTTTGAAAGCTCATTCCCTTCATCTTCATCTCTCTCAACTACACACACTAAAACACACACTTGATCTTCAAATCTTCTTCAAATCACCATGAATTAGCTTGATTTCGATTGCTGTAGCTCTCTCAATTGGTATCAGAGCACAATCCTTCAAGGAACAGATCAAAATTCGAGATGATTTGATCCAGATCTAAGTTTTTGAAATTTTTTGAAAAAGAGCTGTGAAATTTAATTGTCAAAATTTTTGTTAGAAATTGATGTTTTGATTGAATATTCGTGTTTCTCCATTGATTCTATGAACAATAGAATCAAATTTCAATCCAATCCATCAAGTATTGCTCTTAATTTGAAGATTTTTGTGAAAAATATGAAAACTCAAAATTTTACCGAAAAATCCAAAATCGAAGTCTGATTTGTTGTGTTTTGAGCTGTTTGATTGTTTCAAACTGTTAGAAACTGAATTTCTAACATTTTGTGATTTGAATCACTGATTTTGGTTAAGAATCGAAGAATCTAGGATCAAATTAGTGAAGTTTGAAGCTTACCGATCGTTCGTGTTCGTTCAAGAAAGTGTTCGGCTTACAGGACTTCGGCTCATAGGTATTCGGCTTACAGGACTTCGGCTCTAGTGCTCGGCTAACTTGTTCGGCTCAATTTTGTTCGGCAAAGTGCTCGGCTCGATGGTGGTTCTCGGCTCCAACAACATTGTTCCAGACTTCGGCTTCCATTGTTTCCGTCAAAGACTTCGGCTTTAATCCCAAATTCATCAATTAATTGATTCCGATCTCTACACAACTCTGATTCTCCTTCAATTGATTTCGTCTCTGAATCAATTGATTTCGACTCCTTGATTACGTCTTCGTGAACATAACAGCTTGCTTCAGATGTTGTGATTTCCGATCTCGGCCAGTACTCGTGTTCGTCCAGAACCATTTTAGCCCAATCAATAATTTAGCCCAAAGCAAATCTTTTTCTCAGCCCAAGTTCAATAAAAGGCCCAAAGAACCAGCACATCTATTTCGGCCAATATCTCACAGCCCAAAACTAATCAAAAATTTTCAAAATTAAACATAAACCCAAACACAAAACTTTTAATTTTTTTTAACCCAATAACAACAAACTTCATGTTTTATATTTTTGGCCCAATTTCTATTAAATCCAATTAAATATCAAAACCCGAAATCCCCAACTTTTAAATTTTTTTTTTAACCTAAACCCGATAAGTTCTCGATTTTTTAAACTTTTTAAACACTTTTAATTTTTACATTTGTTTTGAAAGGTCTTAAAAGCAAATTTTCACATTTTTTTTAAAAACACGAGAACTTTTACCAAAACCTGAATCTGTTTAACACAAGATCTTCTACATATCAACCCGAGAATTTAATCAATCCTAATAATCACAAAAATGGAAAAGGCTACACCAGCTACAAATGATTATGTGGATAAAGACTTTGAAATGCGATAAAGTCTATGTCTCGTATCAAATCTGTTCTATCTGCTACAATCTCAACTGAAAAACCAATCATCACACCTTTGAATGCTACAAAGAAACCAATCGTTCGTGATTCAAAGTATTATGAATGTAAGATGTTGATGGCTAAACAAGTTGAGACTGAGAAAGTGTTATTAGTTGAAGATCTTCAATGGATGGAAGATTCAGATCCTAAGGATGAAGAGAATGCTGAGGTTTCTGATCAATTCAATGAATTGCCAATAAAGAAATTGAGGTAATCAGTTCTCTCTTGTCAAATTCTGATAATCTCATTGGTCCTGATACTTGTGTTGTTAAAACTCAGATAACTGAAATTGATTCTTTAAAACAAAACCTTTTAGATGAAAATGATTTAAATAATCAATTTCAAGAACGTTTAAATGATTTGCAAAATGAAAATGAACAACTATTCATGTGAACAACTTGTTCAACAGATTAAACAAACCAAAAATTTCAAACTCGAGAATCTGGATTTACAAACTCAAGTATCAGAATTGAAAATAAATATGATAAGGATATTATGAATATGTCATATACAATTTCAGAAAAAGACATTGAAATACAGAATCTTAAAAATACACAAAATTCAATATCAAATGAACGAAATGATAAATATTACAAATTGTATATTGAAACATGGCATGAATATCATATCACTATAAACTGGTTAGAACGTAAACAAAAAGAATTCGATGATAATGAGAAACAGTTTAACTCTCTAAACGATCAAATTAAAAAACTATCTGAAACCTTACATGAAAATGATATCAAAACATTACGAGAATTAAACAGCAAACAGAATGTCATTCATCAACTTCAAAATGATAAAGTTCAATCGTCTTCCCACATCAAACAACTTGAATAAATAATCGCCAAACGAGGACAAACTGATCAAACCATTCATTTGAATAAGCCTAAAGACTTTAAATATTTCAATTCAAAAGAAGGGTTAGGAGCTGACAACCCATCATATCTCAGCAAAGCGTGTGATGTGCTTCCAACTCTATATGATTACAAATACATGCATCTAGATATTTGGCAGGGCTTCATTCGAATGACTGATGAGTAAGAAGAGATTGAGACATTCAACAGAGCAAAGAAGGAGAATATACAGATTAGTTTTAATTATGCTGAATTGAATAAAACATATGAAACTAAAAAGACAAAATTCGAAAATGATGAATGCTTTACAATCGTGACTCCAGAAGAATTTGAAATTAAAGGAAATGCTGTTATTCAACAAAAGGTTACACCAAAGATTTATGTTCCAAATCTAATTCTGGAAAAGAAAATTTATCAGCTGGAAACTGAAATCGATGAAACACATCAGGCTTTTGATAAAGAAAAATATGTTTTGCAAACTAAAATTTATGAATTAGAAAGTAAAATGAAAAAACACATAAATCTTTTGATGAAGAGAAATTGAAGTTAACAATACAAATTCAAAATTTAGAAGCTTCATTAATCTCTCTACAAAAACCTGTTATCAGAATTGAGTCACCCATTTCTAATACTTCCACAAGTGGTTGTTCACTTTGCACCAAAGTTCCAAAATCTCACAACCCTGATGGAGATAGAGGAAGTCATCAGTTTAAGGAATCTAAATCGTCTCATCTTCAGAAGCTTAAGAAGCCTAGTGCGTCTATGAATTTTGATTCTCCTTTTACTGCAAAGACAAAATGTAATAACTCCAGAATGTTTTCTCCTGTAATGGCATATCGTGATTTATATACAATCAAACAATCTCAGATTAATAGAGAAAATTCAAAACCTAAACTGAATTCAAAAGTAAGTTCCTCTACCAAACCTAAGCCTAGGAGATCCACGGTTCCACCAAACTCTGATAAAAAATTGAATGCTCTCAAACAAGTTATTAGAGGAAATTCCGCACCTAAAACTCAAAATAAATTAGGTTTCTCTTCTAGACTTAAGCATTCTTAGATAGATGAGACTAAACCATCAACCGTGTTGAAACATTCTACTACTTCAAACAAAATATTTTCCAAAACTAAATCTTTAAGATACTCAAGAAAAGATTTACTTTCATTGGCACCAATAACAATTTTTACTCAAGTGTCAAAAACAACTCCTAAAACACCAACGATTTTAAAAGAAATATGGGTTCCTAAAACTCCAAATTCTCAAAGAATTCCTCGGAAATTATTTGAAGTGAAACATCAAGTTTCAGTTTTTCTTGGAATTCCAAATCTGTCAGTCAAATTGATACAACTTATAGATGGTTTCACTCAAATACTAACACCCCCAAAACAAAATGGGTACCAAAAGTTGTTTGATGTGTTTTGCAGGAGGATGACTTATACACAATTCAATGTATAACTCGCGTTTCAACGGATTATGGCTTATGCACACGCCAGTGTATAACCCGCTTCTCAATGCTAAATGGCTTTCAAGTAAATCAGTTTGAAACCCGTTTTCCAATGAAATAAATGGTTGAGGGGGAGAATTACTATTTTCACTTGTCCAGGGGGAGGAATTAGACATTCTTATGTCAAGGGGGAGCATAACTGCTTTATGATTTTTGAAAGGCAACTGTCGAGGGGAGCATCCTTTTATAATCGCTAAATACTGTTTCAATGCTCCTTTCAATTTTTTTTTTACAATTATCAATATTGGGTATCAATTTTTGTAATATCCGTAAACGATCTCATTACCAATCTCAATTGGTACTGACTGCATCTGTATATTACAAATTTTCTTATTCTATATTGATAATAATTTTTTTTACCTCCAACAGTTTTTCAACCTCTTCAAAATTCACAATCACACAAGGTTATCAATGTTGAGTATTAGCTTTTGTAATATCCGTAAACGATCTCTTTACCTGTCTAGGTTGGTACTGATTGCATCTGTTTATTATAATTTCTCTTCTTTCTCATTGCTACCTTTGTGTTACTTTATTGTCAAAAATCTCAATTGTAAATCAATTTTTCTCCTTTTACATAAAATTTTTATTTTCCAAATCAATACTCAATTACAAATTGTTTTTACTCATATTGAGTAGTTGACATCACATTCACATCAACTTTTTATTAATTAGTGATGCTCATCATTCCAAAATTTTTTATCTCACTTTGTGCTCACAATAATGTGTTCACAACGTAGGATATAAATTTTTGTCATATTCATAAACGATCTCTGTACTAGTCTCGATTAGTACTGATTGCATCTGTTTATGACAAATTTTCGTCTCTTGCATTGTGGCTCAATTTTTAAAACTATGATTTTGCACATCAATTTTAAATTTTTCATAAATACTTGTTTGTAACACTCAACAAAATTTGCTGTTAAATTCGTCGATCTTTTTATTGATTTCATTCAGTACTGATTGTATCTGTTTTTAACACCATCTTGGATTGATTGTTCTTACCATTTTTCAAATCATTTTTCATTTTCTCCATACTGTTCAGATTCAATTCCGACTTCTTCATATTATCACACACATCAAATCGTTTTTAATGCACTGTTCAGATAAGATTGCATCTTTGTAAGTGGTATACTTCACTGATCTTTGATATAACCACACAAATTGATTTCTTTTAAATCTCAAATATTTGATTAACCATGTCTTCAATCATCGTGGTCGTCATATCCGTAAACGATCTCTTTACTGAAGTTTTTCAGTAAAGATTACATCTGTTTATGACTTCACGTGATTATTGACATCGCTATTCTTCATTTTTCAAATATTTTTCTCCAAAGTTTCTTGGATTAAATCAATTTTTCTGTGGTTTCTTCATGAGTACTACATGTTTATGGTTCTCATTCCGATCTTGGCTCTCGATTTACACCGACACACAATTTCCTCTCTCCGTTTCCACAAAGCAATTATTCAGCTTTAACATGAGGACCCTGGTCATGATCCTCATTAGGGGGAGAAAAGAGCAAGAAATAGTTCAAACATCGGATTTATAACTGAACAACATCAAAAAGAACCACAAACATTCCATCAAAGAAGAAAATTTATAACTCATGTACTCAAATCGGATGTAAAATCAGAAACATTTTAGATCAAGTGATTAAGAAAAAGAGAAAATGATAAACAAGTGAAGAAGAAGCAAACCGATTCATCTACATAAATCTCTCTCAAAATCTCAACCATTTCAATTGAACACTTAACCGTTGAAATCATTCTTTCTAAAAACACAAAATTACAACCAATTCAATTCAAAACTTAACCGTACAAATCATTCTTTCCAAAATTCGAAACAAACACATCGAAAAACTTAAACTTTCAAATCATTCTTTTTGAATTCCAAAACACCATTATCCGATCCTCACAAAACAACCTCTATCACAAAATCTCCAATCTCTAAAAATCTCAGTCAAATCCTAACCAAATTGATTTTCCATTTCCAGAAATTTCAAATCCTTAGTAAACCAGTTTTAAAACTTTATTACACCAAAAGATTCAACGATACAAAATTATTTTCGTTGAGTGTTTGAAATCTCAATTTCTTCTCAAGCTAATCAAATATAAACATTGAAGAGCAAAACATAGATATGTTGAATACAGTTTTTGACAAAGAATTAAATTGAAGAAAAGTAATTCAATATTTTGAAGCACATCTGAGAGTAAACGAATTTCGTAACGGACTAAGAGAAGAAATTGAAGAAGGAAGACTGGGATGAAGTGCTAAAGCTCAAAAAGGGGGAGATTTTTAGGACTAGTTTTGAGCTTAAATGATGTAATTAGCCTTAATTAAACTAGTTTAGAGGTTAGGGTATAAATACCCTTGTGATGACTAATGATGTAAGATTTCCCTCACTTTTATTGAAACACACTTTGAAAGCTCATTCCCTTCATCTTCATCTCTCTCAACTACACACACTAAAACACACACTTGATCTTCAAATCTTCTTCAAATCACAATGAATTAGCTTGATTTCGATTGCTTTAGCTCTCTCATGCCAACGGTTGGAAAAAACAGACGGTACTTCAATTTCAACTGAGGTACTCATTGGCACCAATCTTAATCATTGGATCTCGCTCTTATGGTTGAAGAACAGATTCACTCGACAACATTATAATTGAAATTTATAGCATTGTTTAATTTGTAATATTCCCTTGGTTCCAAAATTATTATCCACAAATATAAATCATACAGTTTAAGAAACTTATATTTATTTCACTATCTAGCCAATAAAATTGCATCCTTACCACTTAACTACCTTTTATTTGGTGGAATTTTTAAATTGACAATAATTTTGAGACAAACCAAAAAGGAAATGTAGACAATAAAATTTGGACGAAGGGAGTAAAAACTTTGCAAAATCTCAAATGGCAAATTTACCCTTTTTAGAAAGATTCCATTTTAACCAAACACACAAACAAAGACTTCTTTTTACCCACAATTTACAAGTTCATGAGCAATACTCTCTTTTATTTCTAACTGAATTTGTTAGGCAACTTGAATAAAGTTAATGTTAACTAAAACAACTCAATCAACTTGAAATTTTCAAATATATACCATGCCACTTCATATTCTTTATACGACTCCATACAAATATTGCCTATTGTCTATGTGCTAGGTATATGTTTTTTATGCGACATTGTTATTTTCTGCGCGACCACACAATACTTCGTGCAACTAATTTGATGTGTCTGAACAGTGTACACCAAGGGACGACTGTACTTGTTGCTTAATGACAATTGTACTTTTTGTTATTTATGAAAAAACAAAATTACCTTAAAAAACCAAATAGAATTTTTCTTTTTTTCGAGAGATTTTTGTCATTTTCAAAAAAAAAAAAAAAAATACCTCGAAAAAAGATTAAAGAAAAAAAAAATGTATTTAGTTTTCGATGGATTTTTGTGTGAATAAGACAAAAAGGCGCACAAAAGTAAAGTCGCACGAAAGTACAACCGTCAACTTCACGTCGCACGAAATTACATTACAAGAATCCACAAACGGAAAGCTAACAAAATTTATAAAAGACAAAAATTCTCACCAGTCGCACAAAATCAATTTTAGTCGGACAAGAGAATTCTACTCAACCAAAAGTGAACACTTATCAAATTATCAGTAAATACAAACAATCGCACAATCAATCGCACGATCTATTTTTGGGAAAAATGAATTTAAGTTATATTTGTAGAATTCCTGAATTCGATAAATCTAGGTCTAGAAATGCCCCCATAACATAAGTAGTTTGCTTAAAGATGTTAAAAGATAAATTTATAGTCACTAATTACTATACCATTAATATTAAGATGGGTATGGATCAATAGAAAAAGATCCTTATTTGAATAAGTTGAAAAAACAATGTATTTTCGTAAAATATACATATATGTATACATATACATACATATATGTATATACACATATATATATTCATACCATAGATATATATATATATATGTGCATATTCATGCCCGATATATATGTATATATACACATATATATAGACATGCATTTTACGTAACTTGCATTTTCAATCGGAACTTGCATTTTCATTTTCGAAAATGCATATGCATACCGTATATACATGTGTATATATATATATATACATATATACGGTATAAATATGAACAGGGTACGGATCCGGCGAGGACTCTTTTCCTGGTGAGGACTGCGAGGACAATTTTCGTCCACTCATCTTCAAAAGGGCATAAAGGTCATTTTCGAAACCCCCCTTTCCTCCTTTTGCCACTTGTCCTCTTATAATTGGAAGTGAGTTTTTCCCCCACACTTTGTTTTTCGCCCATAACTTTTTTTTTTATTTGTAAAATAAAAAATCTAAAAATGCCAAAAATTTTAAAATTAAATTTTCTACAAAATGAGTATAGTCATGAAAATTTAAAAAAAAAAATGATCCAAAATTGACAATGATCCATAAGTAACAAAATGATACAAAAATTAACAATAGTACAAAGTAAATAAAATGACCATGAATGAACAAAATGATCCAAAATTATATATGATATATTATTTGACTAATTATTTATACAAAATTATGTTTATGCAAGATTAACAATGATCCAAAAATAACAAAATGATCCAAAATTAACAAAATAATCCAAATTTAACAAAATGATCCAATATTTTATCCGGGTTTCTTTTTCAAAATTTCATGACTATACTCATTTTGTAAATAATTTAATTTTAAGAACTTTGGCATTTTTAGTTTTTTTTTACAAAGAAAAAAAAAAGTTATGACCGAAAAACAAAGGTGGGGGTAAAAAAAACCTATCAAATCAAGGCTTGACATGTGGCACTAAGAGAGAGAAAGTGTTTGCAAATGACTATTTTAACCCTCTAAATTTTCTTTTCCCCCCTCTTATTTTGGTAAACTTTACACAAAACCCCTCAAACTTCAACCATTGTTTATCTTTTTCACATTCAATCCTAGCCATTAATTTTTATGGATTAAAGGCTTAGATTTGTAATCGCAATCCTCACCGGAAAAAGAGTACTCACTCGATCCCACTTCAATATGAACATATGTATATCTATGGTATGAATATATATGTAGGGTCCGGATCCGGTGAGGACTCTTTTCCCGGTGAGGACTGCGATGACAATTTCGTCCACTCATCTTCAAAAGGGGCATAAAAGTCATTTTTGAAACCCCATTTCCTTCTTTTGCCACTTGTCCTCTTATAATTGGAAGTACGTTTTTCCCCCAAACTTTGTTTTTCGCCATAACTTTTTTTTTTATTTGTAAAATAAAAAATTTAAAAATGCCAAAAATTTTAAAATTAAATTTTCTACAAAATGGGTATAGTCATGAAAATTTGAAAAAAAAAATGATACAAAATTGACAATGATCCATAAGTAACAAAATGATCCAAAAATTAACAATAGTACAAAGTAAACAAAATGACCATGAATGAACAAAATGATCCAAAATTATATATGATATATTATTTGACTAATTATTTATACAAAATTACGTTTATGCAAGATTAACAATGATCCAAAAATGACAAAATGATCCAAAATTATGACAATGATCCAAAATTAACAAAATGATCCAAATTTAACAAAATGATCCAATATTTTATCTGGGTTTTTTTTTTCAAAATTTTATGACTATTTTGTTAATTTTAAAAAAAAAACCCGGATAAAATATTGGATCATTTTGTTAAATGTTGATTATTTTGTTAATTTTGGATCATTGTCATAATTTTGGATCATTTTGATATTTTTGGATCATTGTTAATCTTGAATAAACATAATTTTGTATAAATAATTAGTCAAATAATATATCATATATAATTTTGGATCATTTTGTTCATTCATGGTCTTTTTTATTTACTTTGTACTATTGTTAATTTTTTGATCATTTTGTTACTTATGGATCATTGTCAATTTTGGATCTTTTTTTTTTCAAATTTTAATGACTATACGCATTTTGTAAAAAATTTAATTTTAAAATTTTTGGCATTTTTAGATTTTTTATTTTACAAAAAAAAAAGTTATGGGCGAAAAACAAAGTGTGGGGGAAAAACCCACTTTCAATTATAAGAGGACAAGTGGCAAAAGGAGGAAATGGGATTTTGAAAATGACATTTATGCCCTTTTGAAAATGAGTGGACGAAAATTGTCCTCGCAGTCCTCACCGGGAAAAGAGTACTCACCGGATCCGGACCTTATATACATATATGTATGTATATGTATACATATATGTATGTTTTACAAAAATACATTGCTTCTTCAACTTTTTCAAATAAAGATGCTTTTTTATTAATCATTATTCATATTAAGATGTCATTTTCACATAAAACAGAGTTTGTTGTTCTGTCATTTAAATTAGGGGTGTAAACGAGTCGAGTCGAGCCGAGTTCTGCCAAGCTCGAGCTCGACTCGACAATTAAAACTCGAGCTCGAAACTCGACTCGATACTCGACGAGCTTCCATTTTTAAGCTCGAACTCGACTCGGTGAAAGCTCGAAACTCGACTCGATACTCGGCTCGGCTCGAAAAATTCATATTTATTTAAAAGTGCACTTTTTTTGTTATAAATATGTATATGGAAAAGGGTAAAATGTAATTATGTATATGGAAAAGGGTAAAATGGTAATTAAATAAAAGCTCGATAAGGCTCGCGAGCCTAACGAGCTGTGTATTTTGGAACTCGAACTCGGCTCGAAACCCTACTCGAGTAGCTTGAGCTCGAGCTCGACTCGGTTCACAACGAGTCGATTTCGAGTATTTTTCGAGTCGGTCTCGAGTAACTCACGAGCTGTCTCGACTCGATTACACCCCTAATTTAAATATTACGTATGGGATATTATTGAAAATACAAGGTTTCGTTGTCATCAAAATTAGTTTATTATTACGCTTATCATCAATGAACAATTTCAGATAGTAAAATAACCTTTTGTTATAGTTTGTGTAACTATCGGAAAATATCTTGCTGGACAGGAGAACCATGTTGCATTTTGTGGAGTTGATATCATAAATACAAAAATGATAAACTGTAACGTTAAAAACTTTCAAAAGGTTATGACTTATTAGATTTAATCGGGATTGAAACGAGTTTTTACCAACTTTTCTCTTTAGTTGGTAAATTTTTCTGTGGAAATAGGTATGTGAAAATTGGACCGAGAACCGACAATAACTATAGAATTGGACCAGATCGAACCAAACCGAACTATATAGGTTCGGTTCTTGGTTCTAATTTTCATGTAAAATGGTTCTCGGTTCCGAGCGGTTCAGTTCGGTCCAAAACCGAGAAAAAACCGAAAAAAGTCGAATAAAATCTCATGGTTTTCGGTTTGGTCTGTTCTCGGTCCGGTCCGGTCCGGTTCAGTTCCGAGGGTCTTTCGTTCAGTTCTCAGTCTGGCCGAAACCATTTTATCGGTTCTCGGTTCAGTTAGGTTCAAAGCATTCGGTTCGGTTCTTATACCGTGCACATGCCTATCTGGAAACGACAAGTGCTATTACATATCATACGTATATCATACATGGCTCGTCAATACTTGAGATTTGACCATGCCCCATGTCATAATTCAAAACTTGGGCGTAAGGTTTGACGTATACTAAGGTACAATTTAGCTCACTTTTACCCTTCATAAGATGTGTTTTATAATGTCCGAAACATACTAAGTTATTTGGGCTAGATATATGTATAGTTATTTAGTTATAATAATAGCTGAAAGTGTCGGAAATGAAAAACAAGTTTGATAATTAATGTTATAAATTAATGTGATCAAGAATATTTTTTTAAAGAAGGTAAACGGGCAACAAGCTGCGCCGCTATCCATTTTGCAAAATCAATTCTTTTAAAAACAACATTTATGAATCTAGATGTCATAACATTATTATGTATAACACGTTGCACTCTGTTATCACACTTTAGGACATGTCATAACCTTATCATGCCTTCTAAAAATACCTCTCATATCACGCTTCGTTATGCCTTATACAATTTGAGGTTTGGCCATATTATCACTATTAGGTCTCACATTATTTGAAACGATGATATCAAAAGTAAAAAAGAAAACAAATACTGTAACTTTTAATGTCAAACCTTTAATATTAACTCTCATTTAATTACTTAATCTATTTCAAAATTATTATTCATAGACAAAAATTATACAGTTTTAAAAAAGTACATTCATTACACTATCTAACCAAAAAGATTATATATTTACCACTTAACTATTTTTTAATTGATAGAATTTTCAAACTAATAATATTTTAAGACAACCAAAAAAATATGAACACTAAAATTGACACAGAAGAAATATCTTTTTGACTTTAGTTTTTGCTATCATTTATCCTTTTTCTATATTATCTAATAGAACGCTC
The DNA here is from genome assembly GCA_963853835.1 of Calendula officinalis. Classification (NCBI taxonomy): domain Eukaryota; kingdom Viridiplantae; phylum Streptophyta; class Magnoliopsida; order Asterales; family Asteraceae; genus Calendula; species Calendula officinalis. Next base: position 48,095,872 of record OY970829.1, on the reverse strand, counting down.
CGTAAGACTTCATTTTGTTTCACTTTCATTACTACCTAATCTTTAGTGTGTGTGGTTGGACCAAATAACTTAATAATCTCTAATAAAAGATTGAAATTTTCATGGATGCTAAAGGAAGGCAGCGTTCTTTTTTGATGTTTGTTCCTTAATATTTTTTTTTAGAAACAACTTTCAATAAAAATAAACTAGCAAGAAGTTAAAAAATGTATAAAAAATCTAAAGGGCTCTTTAATCATTGTGTATCTTTAACATCTCAAAAGTTAAATATACAACAACAATATCTAATCTCACAAAAAAAAAGTATGGGGATTGGGGGATTGGAGAAGTAAGATGTATCGAAAATTACATACGTAATATTTAGGAAAAAGAAATACAATACAATGAAAGATGTGTGTTTTATTAGACAAGTTGATATCTAATGGGAGTCATTATCACATAAAGCAGCTGTACCTTTAAATTCCATGGGTCTCATAACGCATGCTATTTTGAGTCTTTGACTCCATACCATTAATCTTTGGGCAAAATGCATTTGAGTACCCGAAACTTGATTAACTGGATCCTTTATTACCTTAAACTATTAAAGGTATAGCATGGTATCCTGAACTTGACAAAATAATCGATTTAGTACCCTGATTCACTAATTTGACCTTGTTTTCTCACGAAATTTGCTTCTAATATCAATATATTGAGATGAACATAAATTTTTTAGTTCGCTAAAAGCCCCAACGAAAGTAAGTGAAACGAGAAAATGTGATCAAATTAATGAGCCAGAGTACTAAATTGACAATTTTATCAAGTTAAGGGTACCATGATACACCTTTAATAGTTCATGGTAGTAAAAAACCCGGTTAGCCAAATTCAGGATAATAAAATATATTTTGACCTTAATCTTTATACTCATATAACTCATTTACCATTAATTTTGTTACAACTAATATTATTTTATGGTTTTTTTTTCAAATATATGTCACATAATGACATAATCACATGATATAGAGTATTAAATGAATTAATTTTTTTTAATTAATATAAAATATTATTATTCGTCGTAAATTATTTAGGGTGTGCTTGGTTGGAGGTAATCAGGGGTGGGCAATGGTATTGATTACTATTATAGATGCTTGGTTTGATTTAAGGTAATCAATGATTACTCACTAGTAGGTAATACCTCATTACCCATCAAATTGAGGGTAATGAATTAGATAATGATCTAACCCCACTATTTTTTATTATTATATATTATAATATATTATATACAATATTATAATATATTATATACAATATTATAATATAATATAATAATATATTATTATATTTATTTATATATATATTATTATTATATATTATATATTATATATTATATTATATTATTATATATTTATATATTATCTAATAATATATTATACATAATATTATAATATTATAATATTATATAATAATATATTATTATTTTTATTATTATATATTTATTCATATATATTATTATTACATATTATATACTTCTATTAAATTATAATATAATACATTATATATAATATTATATTATTATATGATAATATATTTTTATTTTTATTATTATATATTTATTTATATATATTATTATTATATATTATATTATATATATTATAATTATTTTTATTTTTATTATTATTATTATATTATATAATAATATATTATTATATTTATTTATTTATATTATTATCTATTATATTATTAATAATAATAATATGGTTATTATTATTATTATTATTATTATTATTATTAATATTATATATAATTATATATTGTATTATATATTATAATAATAATTATTATATTTATTTATTTATATTATTATTATATATTATATTATGTATATTATTATTATTAGTATATATTATATTATATTATATTATATTATATTATATTATATTATATTATATTATATTATATTATATTATATTATATTATATTATATTATATTATATTATATTATATTATATTATATTATATTATTTTTATTATAATATATTATATATAATATTAAAGGAATACTTGACAAACCAAGCAACATCAATAGTTAAGGGAATACTAAAGAATGACTATTGTATTCCTTAGTATTGTCATTGCCTTTTCCTTTCCCATTACCAACTTTGAACCAAGCGCCCCCAGTTTAAAACAAATTTATCCTTTCTAAAATTAGAAGGATGACTTTTATATATATTAATACAATACAATGGGAATCTTTTTTTCTGTATTTTACTTTTATATCATGTGTCATAAAGCATATACTTCCTCCGATTGAAAATAAGTGCTACACTTCTATTTTCATGGTTTTTAAAGCAAAATAGTGTAATTATGGTTAAATTAGATTAATTGAATGATTAGTGGATAATGGGTCCCACACCTTTTGAATAAAGTGAGGTTAATGATGTTTAAAAGTAAAAAGTAAGGGTAAATGAGTCATTTCACTTTTTTAAAGTAGATAGTTAGTGGGTGTGGGTCCTACTATTTTTTGTCATTTATGGAAAGTGTAGCACTTATTTTGAATCACCCATTTATGAAAAGTGTAGCACTTATTTTGAATCGGAGGAAGTATTAGATAAACACTTATATTATTATCAATTGATTAATGATAGGTTTTTCTTAGTGTCTAATTTATGCATTAAGATTATGAGTTAAGTGATATTTAATTATCTTCAAAATTCCTTAAATATTGAAAATGTATTTAATATATACGGACTTTATTTCCTAAAAATATTAATTTGAACAAAATAATTTTTAATATCTTTATCTTTACTATATTATAAAGTGTTTACCCATTCCATAATTAGTAAGACTGAAAATTCAGCTTACACACTTGCTTATTATGGAAAGTATGACTTATTTAAAAATAATGATGTGGCAGGTTTCGAGCACGAGAGCTTCAGGTTACAGTCACAACGCCTAAACCAACTGACCTAAGAAGCGGATTTGATATCTAATCTAAACTTCTAACTATTTAACGAGTGTGCAATTTGAGCGGGCATCAAAAATTTAGTAGGCCTATGCATTGTAGAGTTTCATAACACTGATCGACCCTTTGGGTCAACCACCTAGTACACTTGGTTCGACCATAACTGATACGAACATGAACTTATTCATACCGGTTGAACCAACCAGCTAGTTTAATCACTAAAGCGGAACTGAGATTAAACTTAATCCTTAAACCCTAAAGGATTGGGGATGTTGGAAATCTAGACTAGATTAACAATAAAAGAAGCTTGTACGAAAAACTCGAACACACACACATACTTGTGTGTGTTCGTCGACCAACCAAGAACCATAGGGTTCTTGGTGGTTTCGATCGTACAAAGTGCGAAAGGGAAAATAGGGTTTTCCAAATCATATCTTAACTGCTTAATATTAGTCATGTTGGTTGATGCAACGATCATTGTTCTTCAAAGACATGAAGAATACGAGGAACGAACGAAGAACACAAGGCTTGTGTTCTTCCCTTGTGTTCGGCCGAAATAGGAGAGGGCGTGGCTAGGGTTTTCGGTGGTGGATCAAGGGAAACAAGGGAACCCCTAGCCTTTTATTTATAATATAATGACTTTCACTTAGGGCCCTTCTAGTTTAATTTAGTTTAATACTTAATTAAACTTTCTCCTTTTTCATTTCTAACCCTTATAGTTTAACTAGTTATTATTGTTGCACTTAATTATTAAATGTCTAATATTGATATACTAATATATATACGAAATATATATATGTTTGTATTATACTTTTAATAATTAATTATATAATAATATTTATATAATTTAGACAATAATATTATCCAAACACTATATGATTTAATAGCTTTAAATCATATTATGGATAATCTATAGTTAACACATTGTATATTTACTCAACTTGCAAATGTACATATACTTGTATTAATTAGTTAGCTAAACTAATCTAGTAATAAGTTAAACTTAACTTAATACTTTAACTGATTTATAATGACTATTATAAATGATTCCTTCTTCAAGTATCATTGCATATCTTACTTGTATTACATCCACTCACCGGTGTGACCCTTAAGTGTTTCGTAGGCATAGACATGACATCATAGGTTGACTAACTGTGCACATAATTCCAAAAGACTCCCACTTGTGCAAGTTCGTAACCTTAGCTTGACGATACTAGCTGCAGTGGCCCTCTATATAAGCATGCAGGTAACCAAACATATAGAAACTACTTTGTAACCAGGTATAGTTTTTGGAAAAACTCTTTAATAGTGTGGCCTAGTAAAGAACACTCCGTCTTTACTTCTTGGATAACGTGTTAGGTTTATCCCTTGCAGCACGATATTTGTGATAACGAATACGAGTATGGTAGTGAATATCAACTCCTGTATTCAGAATCTTTTCTTGACCTCTTGATTTAAACTGCGTGATAAACGACAAATAACAAATCAGTTCGTTTGGTCATGGCCATGCACTCTATCAGTTTTCCATCATGTCAAGGGACCCATAAATATCTCTTCTAAAAAAGAGGCGCAATTACCATCTTGTTATATTTCGATTCGAAACTACAACTTCCTCTGGACATAGTAAGACCTCGTAGATATTTCAGAATGTCTAAGACGAACCAAAGTACATTAGTCATTGTATCCCAAACCAAATACCTCAGGCTTAAGGACAATCCTATGTGAATAATACTTTTGTACTTTTCAACCATGAAGTATTATCACGATGGTCAATCCAATATTCGTCGACACGACAGAATATCACCGATATTTGGTTTACAACAAAACTTGTGTAGCTATCTTCGAGAAACTCGAATCTACCACCAAATATCGCGACGACGTTAGCATCCCATCAAGGTTCCCACCAAGACGAGTAGTCACGGATTTATACCTTCTAAATAAAACGTCTTTTATTCACGGATATTCTAAAACATACAAAGTCTGAATAACAATGATACTAATTCATGTATTATTCCTAACTGGACATAGATACCGAATTATTACTGGATCATTACTTATTTTGTGCGTTTGTGTTGATTACTTAATGACTTGTAATTGTAACTTTTATCACTAATACTAATTTAGTCATTTCTATTAAACTAAAGACATAAGACGAGTATTCAAAAAGAAATACTATAACTTTTGTCATTGATAGATTTCGTTCTTGCAACATTAGAACGCATTCTAGTCTTGCCTTTTATAAAATCCAGTAAACATAGGAGGATTAGAAATTAACTCCTTAGTTTCTTGAATTTATAAAATTTGCCTTGTAACTAAATCCCTTTTAGTTACTTGATTCGTATATATATTATTACTAGTTAAAGAAATATCCTTAAATGATTAACTTATTCACTGGAGTGTGAATATCATATTAGATTTGCAATAATTAATCACAAGACTTGTGATCACGCTATTAGGCTTGCAATAATCTAGTTTATGATCATTTATTATTTCTCTTAACTCTTTGGCTAACGACTTGGTAATATCTTGTTGGTAATATCTTACTAACTTACTAAATTCATTAATACCTTTAATGAACATGTTAGTCATAGCTCTCACTAATTTTTATGGAATATAAGCATCTCTTAAACTATCATTTTGACCAAGCCAAGACTTTGACTTTCTTGGTCAAGAACTAATAGTTTAATACCTCTTAAGAGTTTATCAAACATTAAAGTCATATTTTGGATTGGCGAATATCCAACATTCCTGTTTAGGGAATTATGACTTTCATTAATCACTGTATCTAATAAGCATGAAAGACTTGTAATGATACTTCCGATTCTTAAATACTTTAGTGTCTTGTAAGAACTTCATTTAATGCCAAAGTCATTTCTTGGTTTTCATAAATGTCCACTATTCCTACTTAGGAATTATGACTTGATTAAATATTGTATTTATTACAAGTATGAAACACTTGCATTAATACCTTTAATTCTTAAATACTTTAATATAGTTTGACCCTTTTAAGAGTTTATTTAATGTCTATGTCATTCTTTGAATTTCTTGAATATCCAATATTCCTTGTTAGGGAATTATGACTTCATTAAATTCCTTTATTACAAGTATGAAACACTTGTAATATTACTCTTAAAGTCTATTTTGATTATATCCAATATAACCATACTATATTAATACCAATGCTTTAAAATGTACTATCATAAGTAATGATTATCACTTAAGATGTTTTAACTAAGTTTAATAAACTTTGAACTTGATCTTTCCATAAAACTCTTAAATACTTGTATTAAAAAAACTTTCTAATTTTTAGTATCTAAGTAATTGAGCTTCCAAGACATTATCATTTATACAACAATAAAAAAATAGAAATCATGAGATTATTAGTAAGTCAGGACTTGACTTATAATCTAGTTATAAAACTTAACTAGTATAATTATCACACATGCACACATAATATAATTCAACCATTAATTCAATAAATGATAAACTTAAAAACCAAAATTTATCATAACAATAAAGTGTAATTTGTTCCAACAAATAAACCAAAAAATTGTTTTTCATGAATCCAACGAAAAAAAATACTGAATTATAAAATTGGTGCTCGTGGGATCATCTTCATCTCATGCAGGTCGTCATCACTTTCCATCTCCTCTTGCAATAAACGACTGTAAAAGTTAGATTACTCGAAATATACTTTACAAGTATCTTAAAGTGAATAAGAAGTTTGGTCGTGTTACCTGAGGAACTAGCAATTCTTCCACCACTGGCACTCTTTAGACAATTTTTTTCCAATGCCCGACCTCGCCACACTTGAAGCACCGATTTTCGGTCCTCGTTTTGTTAGGCTTCACTTTCTTGACCTTTTGTTTGACACCTTTACCATTTGGCACTCCTTGGTTAGGATTGGTTTACCCTTTCCTTTTCCACCATGCCCTTTTCTCTTCTTGCCAATATTGCTTTCATTGCCAATCATCAGAACATCCTTAGACTTGGACCCCAAACTTAACTCAGCGGTCTTGTGCATGGAATGTAGCTCAGCAATAGATTTCTCCATATTATGCATATTGTAGTTGACCACAAAAGGCTTGTAGTCATCATACAATGAGTTAAGTATAGTGTCCGTTGCCATCTGCAATGGTATGGGGTGACCGAGACTAGCAAGGTGATCCATGTGCCCTTTCATTTTCATGATGTGGGCGCTCTACGATGTTTCTTTGGTCATCTTGCATGAGTTGAAAGCTCGATTGATGTCGAATCTCTTAGTGCGAGCTTGTTCTTGAAATGAATCCCTTAATTGCTGGATCATCTCATATGCTGGCACATCCATAAGTCCCGCTTGTAATTCTGGACTCATGGTTGCGAGCATCAGACAGCTCACATCGAGTGCATCATGGCATGCTTATCATATGCTTGCCTCGTTTCAGCTCTAGCATTTACGGCAGGGACATTTAGCAAAGCTCTTTCCTAGACATACCACTTTCTCTCATGCCTGAGCACAATGCGAAGATTGCGCTCCCAATTGAGAAAATTTAACCGAGTCAACTTGTCCTTTTCTAAGATTGAGCGTAGCGAGAGATTGTTGGTACTTGTCGTCGTGGTTGTTGCTGCCATCTACAAATCAAACCCAGTTTAGTTAGTAATCATTAATAAACATCTCTAAAATATATTATAAACCCATAATTAATATTTTAGGCCTAGGATCCATATTTCACATTCTCGACGCAAGGTTTGGGCACTTCCGGACGAGACATGCTATTTCTGGTAGGTAACATCCTTACTAATCGCACCAAGACTTGATATGATTCCTAGGGGTCGTAGAATGTATAGACTTTTAACTTATTACAACTTTGTACAATCTATTTGCACATTTCTAATTGTAATAAAGTCTAGTATGTTTATTCTACTCAAGTACTTATTGGGCCGGGACCTCCGATTATCACCAAAGTAGATCATACCATCTAAGACAGTGCGATGTTCTGCGCCGGGACTCCCGATTATCACAAAACCTTACGCACCCTAACACTCGCAATGATTTGAACCCATATCTAAGGTTCTTTCTCCTTATAATATGAATATCGTTGAACAAGTGAGGTGTTCCATTAGGTGGATAGTACTTAGATATAAGATTTTCTTGGGTTTGTTTAAGTCATAAAATGTGCAACTTGTATACTCAAGAATACTACAAAACGCCTTTTTAAATCTTAAACCTTATTCTAATTTTTTAATCTATTTAAAATGTGTGACTTGTATACTCAAGAATTCTACAATACACCTTTTTAAATCTTTTAAATATTTTCTTTTAAAACCTATAGTTTCAAAAGGTTGCACGATTTATATGTATACCTAAAACGAGGTGTACAAAACGTTTTACTAAGTTTTGTGAAAAACCTTTTCTTTTATAAAACTTGCTTGTTTTATTTACTTGAACCTTATGTTAAACTTTAAAATGTGAATTTTAATTCCTTTATGATTCATGAACTTGAATCATAATCCTAGTTTAACACATCTTGTCTTTCACTGTTTAATAAATTATGAAACCTTTAACTTATTAGGTTTTGCCAAAGATTATGTCCTAAGGACATATTTATAAACTTTGTGATTTTCTTGCGTAGCTCCCACTAATTCCTACAACTATGGTGGAACTTGAGGCAAACACAATCACCGGTTTATACTTGGCAAATCTTAATAATAAACTTTATTATATAAAAGCTATATATAATAATTCTAGTTTGTTTAAACCATTCTTATACTTAACTTAGACTAGTTAAATATAGGTTATAAAGTTTTTTTTTGTTATTTAACTCTTGATCCTTTTAATCTAGTATTTTACGTAACTCGTAACATACTTACATTATACTTGTATAATTAACTAGTTATAACAACTTATAGCTTTGTACACCTTATAATAATAACTTTGTATATTTCTAGTTTATAATATAATCTTAACTTGTACAATTTCTAGTTTTAATTATATTACAACTTATACAATAACTAGTTATATTATAATTTTTAAGATAGAAATAACATTTCCTTTTAATGTTTCATTTTTTAACTTGTATTTTATATATAAGAAAACATATTTACTTAAATCCTTATAATTAGTTTATCCTTATGTATTTTAACTTAATCTAATCATAATACATATAAACTATGTTTATCTTTTAAAATACACCACTTTTTAAATGTTTATATAATTTCAAAAATTATAAAATATATATGTGTTGGGTCGCTGAAAAGCATCCCCCCACTGAAGAGATCTAATGAAGACAAAAAGGCAAACAGTTAGAAGACAATCTGAGGATTAGTTCCTCAGATTGTGGGTAACTGTATCTGATCAGTTCGGATTTCAGTTACCCAGTTACATTATCTGATCACTATCTGAAACAACGATCAGTTTCCCGTGCGGAATCAGATACTGATCAACAGATCAGATAGCTGTAACAGGTTCAACGCACATGGACAATAACGCTGAACCATCAAGCAGATACCTCTGTAAGCAAAACTCTTAGTGAAGGTCACTAAAGCTGAATGCCAACTGAAGAAGCATGAGTATCCGAAGACTCATGGCTACCTGAAGCGTACAAGGCCTACAGTTTCAGTGTCACAGAAAGACACAAGTAAAGCACAAGTCACTGGATCGCTAATAAAGGGAATGTCCTGCAAATCTTCTGGAAGATATCGGAAATCACAAGACGACAGATAGTACTGTCAGAATTCCGTTAGTAATGCTCGTCCTATGAAATATCCTCTGCACCAACGGAATTCTAACACTTGGAATCGATCGATCATTCCTTTGGCTCTACGTTTCCCAACGCTATAAATTGTGGACTTGAGCGATCGATTTCAGTGTGCACCCAACAAGTTTACACCCTGCTAAAATTACTCCAGACTTCATTTCTTTGAGCAGAGTGTAAACCACCAGTTAACCTTCTGTTACTTGATTTGAGAATTGAATCTCTGTAACTAAGGTGTCTGGTCTTGTGCTTGATCATTTGTTGATCAGAACTTGTCTTAGATGGTATTTGTTATTGTCTATCACATGCAATCAATTTAGTTAGGATTTGTTCTTAGCTATTCCGTAAACTGCTTGCATCTTTATTGTATCATTATTGATTAATAAAGAAAAGTTTAAAAAGTGTTGAGTGTTACCATTTATCCATTTATTCGATCAGTGAAAGCGTATAGGTGCTATAATTCTCTTATCAAGGGACCAACAATTGGTATCAGAGCAGGACAATTAATTCATAATTGTTAATCTGCTCATGTACTGATCAAATGGGTGAAGAACTATCACAAATGAATCATGGTTCAAAGTCAGATGATCCTGCAACAAGATACAACAAAGCCATAAAACGAAACAACTTTGAAGCATCTGATCCTCATAAACACAAATAGTCAAATGAATGTTTTCGGTGTGGTCATACTGGTCATTATAAAGCAGATTGCAGAGTAAAACTGAAGAACAATCAGTAGAGCTCTAATCAATCCACATCTTATTCTGATACATATGTCGAATATAAAAGAAAGTATGAAGAAACGGAACGTGAATTTCAACTTCTAAAAGCCAAACTTGAAGTAGCTCAAGAAGAAGTAAACGCCTTAACTCTTAAAGCTACTTGTCAATCAAGGGCGTGTAACACAGAATCAAATAGTGATGAACTATCTCAGAAAAGATCAGAAAATTCCCCAGTCAGTAACAACTGCAAGTGCATGATGGCAAGATCATCTGATTCATCAGATAGATACAATGACATCTGGTATATGGACAGTGGTTGTTCCAGACACATGACGTGCTGCAAATCACTTCTCAAAAACTTCACAGACATGTTAGTGATTTACGATTTTAATCAAAGAAAACGCAGCGGAAATATAATTTAAAATCACTAATAACGGATCTGCATATTGACAATCTAATTAAGCAATAAATAATCAAAGAGATTAGTATGTAGAAATCATACCCTTGAAGCCTTTGATTACACCAATGAATGAGGAAAAAGAACTCCAAAAATTCAATGTAGAATTCCTCTAATGGTATCCACACTACGCCTTATCAAGAACACCAATTGGGATGCTAGTCACTTGAGCAAGAATCAAAACCAAAACAAACGACAACACTTGCGACGGTATTCCTCTGTTTGATCTCCTGTTTACAACCACAAAAGAGACACAAAATAGTATTTTGTTTTCATCTAATGCACGTGGATCTCCCAAGAAGAAAAAAAAAGGAACAATTCCTTTTTCTTGAGGCTACGTCATTCCCCAAGTCAAGAGGCGCAAGTTTTTCTTCTGGTTTTGTGCGGCCGTATGGGGGCAAGGGAGGATTAGGGTTAATCTTTCTTACTCCCTAAGCTAAGTATATATTCCCTAATTACAAGTTAGGAGATATGACACTTAGTCCCTTGTACTTTTGATTCTTTAGATTACTCACTAATATGTTTTAACTTAACAATTAATTAAAACATAACTAGTCAAGTAACTATAGTTTATATAAATAATATAATTACCCTAATTATATTATATATATTAAATGGTGTTTGGTGTATAAGTGTGTGACCCTTTAGGCTCACATGCGTCTAGCTATATAACTATATGTCATGTACGTGAAGCATATTCCAACAGCTCCCACTTGCGCACGTCATAACAATCAAGTAGTTATACAAGCAAAGGTTAGAGTCTAGCAACCCGCCAATGCCCCTAGAAGTATATGAGTGAGTTTCAGAAAAGTTCAGGTTCAAAGTTTTTCAATCAGTTATCCTTTTGTTACCGATACCATGTTGAATTTTAGACAAGGATTAATGTCAATCTAAAATTTCAACGATTCTGTTTCTCGATTTATACATTGAAGTAGATTACCAAACCAATCAAGATTCATCTTGATTACCTTTGGGTACGGCCGTACAAGCATCTATTCAAATCATCGAGGGGCCCAGTAGTATCTAATCCAAAAAATGTGCAGGAACAAATTCTTTATTGGCTACACGTGTTTGATATATGCTTAATATCAAACCCGAAGATGGTTGTTATAGCAGCCTTATTCAGGTAAGCGTTTAACCACATCAAAGTTTGACACTCCACACACACAAACCAACTTGCATCTCAAGTCAGAGGATAAGCGACAAAGCCTTTGTGAGATTCACTTGTGACATAAATCCAAGAAGTGATTTCTCATAGGTTGGGTCAGTCCAATTGTGCATCACAATGAACAACATGTGAGTTTGACTTCATCATCCTTAGTCATACTAAGATGATGTCATAAATGCCCTCAGATTTGTCTTAATAATATTCTCATATTATTAATATGACAATGGACAATTTAGAATATAAAACGCAGTAAATATTCAAGGATATAAACATGAAAATATAGAACACAGTAGATATTCATATAAAAATGATCATATCAAATATATCAATTTATTCCAATATAAACTGCTCAACGTTCCATTATCCAAATACTAAAACATATTTACATGAAACTACTAGCTTGCCGAAGTCCAATGTTCCATTCATATTCAATATGTTTGGTACAAGACATTGAGTTCGATAAAGCGTCAGCTAGTAAGCTATCTGTTTGAACTTTAAGAGTACGAATTTCACATATCTTGATAAATCATTCGAATGTAGTGAACCTTCGTAAATAGGATCTAGCGTCATCACGACATATTTCAAAACCAACATAAGTATAGCAAGTATACTTAGTTTCAGTTTGGTATCTCCACCATAACCAAGGAACATACATCCAGTATTTCAAAAATACTTCAATGTGTTCTTAATTAGCAATCCAGTGACTCTCTCATGTATTGTATTGGTATTTTCTAGTAAGGTCCCCTAAGGACGTTACATTTGGCCTAGTGCTCCTTACAGCGTACATGATGAATGGAATAGCCGATTCATAGGGGATTACATTCATTCGCTTCACCACATCAGGTGTGGAAGGTCCTTGAGTCTCACTCAAGTTTACATTGTGTGGCATACGAGGACTTCATCGTTTGGGAGTAACATTCTAAACCGTTTAGAATTTTGTCAATGTAAGCACTTTGACTTAAACCAATTAACCGCTTTGATCTATCATTATATATCTTTACTCCAAGTATGTATGTCGTATCCCTACAATCCTTCATGTCAATACATTTTCCAAGCCAGGTTTTTCATCTTGTAGCATTGGTATATTGTTTCACATGAGTGACATGTCATCAACATGTATGACTTGAGAAACGACAACGCTCCCACTAGCTTTCATATATACACATGCTCAGTTTGGGTTTTAGGTGAAACAAACGTTTTGATTTCATCATTAACCAAATCTCATAGTCATAGTACACTACTTTGGCTATAAGAATCCTAATGTCTTTAGTAGCAGGCGAGAAGGTTTCATCATTGTCAATCCAGCAGGATTGAGTGTAACCTTTTGTTACTTGAAGAGCTTTATAGGTGTGTATATTTTCATCAATGTCAACAGTCTTACTGTTTTGAGAAAGATCAACTAAGTTCAAAACTTGATTGTCTCTCATGGATTTCATTTTCGCATTCATAGCTTCAAGTCATTTTTCGCATTCAAAATTCGATAATGCAACTTGATAGTTAGGGGGTTCATTATGATCCTCGAAACTTTGCTCCTCGGCATCGACATAAATCTATATCGTTCAGGTGCATGAGGTGTCCTTTCGGACCTACGAATGGGAACAACATCATCTTGTGGTCCAACATCTTTATGTCCAGCCTCAGAATGATATTTGCTAGTGTTACCAGAAGGTTGTGTATCTTCACTTTGAATCTTGTCAAAGTCTATAGTGCTCCCACTTGCTTTGTGAAATGAGACTGTTCTCAAGAAACTCAGCATACCGAGTAACAACAATTTGTTCTCAGTTGGGAAGTAAAATAGTAACGAAGATATACTTGATAGATATGGGCTCAAGTTTGTTCGGCATGTATCGTTCCACGAGATCCTCACAACCCAGATCTTCAAGTAAGACAAATTAGGAACTTTCCCACACCATATCTCATATGGTGTCTTTTTAACCTTTTGGTCGGAACCATATTAAGTATTCGAGCAGCAGACTTCAGTGCATGCCCCTCAAAAGGATAGTGTAAGAGTAGTAGGACTCATCATACACCGAACCATGTCATACAGGGTCCGATATCTCCTTCCAGACGCACCATTATCTTGTGGAGTGTATGGAGGAGTGAATTGTGAGACAATCTCACGATGTGTTGGATGATCCAGAAACTCTTGACTCATGTACTTTCATCCTCAATCAGGACTGAAAGCCTTTGTTGTCTTGCCGAGTTGATTTTCTACTTTTACTTTAGAAAGCTTTGAACGTTTCAAAGATTTCATGTTTATGTCTAATCAAGTAAACATAACCATAGCGACTGATATTATTAAACCTTCCATGTTGATGTTTAATCAAGTAAACATAACCACATCGAATGAAATCATCAGTGAAAGTAGGTGGTACCTTCCCTAGTCTTAGTTCTAAAAGGGCCACATACATCAGTATGTATGAGTCCAAGTAGATTTTTAGCTCTTTCGCCAATATGGGAGAAAAGCTTTCTTGTTATCTTTCCATAATATATAAGAGAGGCGTTTTAAATGATTCATGATCATTTGTAAAGAAGCCCGTCGAGTTGTAGTATCAAAATGCGTTTCTTGTTTATGTGGAAAAGATGACAAAGCCCTAGGTAAATGGAATCCAAACCGTTTTGGATTCTTGAGTGCTACATTTGTATATAGAACTATCATTTGAATTAGGATCATGCATATTAATTTCAAATATACTATTACAAGGAATAGTAATAAAAACATGTTCTTTTTCATAAAACAAAATATCATAATCCATTATTCAACAAACGATAAAGCTAAACAATGCATAATTGAAAATTGTTCAAAACAATAATTAACGCATTAGGAAGGATAAGATCACAGCTTCGATTCATTTAGTTTTCTACTTCACTTTTAATCTTGCACATTTGTGTAAATGTGAGTTCCACAACTAGTGTCATACACTCAAGATTTATTACGAAAAGTATAGAGTTCTATAATGAAGATACCTAATGTGCTAGCTAGAACACATTTGTCCTTCATCAACTTTGCCAAGTAGGCAGGACTATTCCTCCTTCAATAGCCAGTTTCATCACAATGATGGCAAGAAATATCCTTTGCAGGGTGCTCCTTTTTAGCTGGTGGGGGATCGTAGGTTTGGAAAAGTAAACTAGCTTACCCTTACCTAGACTCTTGCCTTGTGCTTGCGATTTACCTTCCTAGATTGCTAGAAAAGAATTGGGTAACCTTTGCTCAACCAGTTTTACCATAGCATGTAATACACCAATTGTCTTCCCCATGCTATGTATTTTTAAAACTCTTTTCAAACTGGTCATAGTTCTTGGATAGTGAGGTACGAATCAAGCTCATTCCAAGAACTTGTGGCAATGGGTAACCAAGACGTTCCATTTGATCAATATAGCACTTCATATTCAAGATATAAGTGCTATTTGATTGGCCTAGCCTGCTTGTAAGCGTGGAATGCTTTAACTGTTTTGAACAGTTAATGTTCTGCTTGTTGTTGAAATATCATTTTCAACTCGCTTATCGTGTCATATGCTGTGAGTTCCTCGAAGTTCTTTCGCATCTCGGGGTTCATGCTCACAAGCATAGGAGTAGCGACTTGTTGGTGTTCGTTAAAACGTTTCGGTAAAGGCTTGACGAACAGCAGCATAATCATTTGTAGGAGGTGCCTCAGGTAAGGCCTCTTATAGGTGTATCAACTTGTATACATCTCTAAGGACAATCGTTAGAGTTCGATATCAGTCGATAAAGTTGATATTAGTCAGTTTCAGTTTTCAAGAACTGATTTTAGAGTGGAGATACTTAGGTTTTGATTTGTTGTTATCTGTATAACACACAAAGTTCAAAAAATAGTATTTTCAATAATACTTTCTTTTAATCAATTAACTACCCAATTAATTTTAATTAAAAGCTAAGATCCCATTGAGCTTCTATCACCGCATCAGTTGATCTGCTAGATATGATAGATCCAATAGGTAGGTGACGATCAACAATTGAATTACTAGTGCAACTCTTAGGTGGTGTTTGGTTCGCTGGAAAGTAATGGAATCTGAGGGAATTGGAATCCTTCTAGTTGGTTGATGCAACGATCCTTGTTCTTCAAAGACTTGAAGAATACGAGGAACGAACGAAGAACACGAAGAACACAAGGCTTGTGTTCTTCCCTTGTGTTCGGCCGAAATAGGAGAGGGAGGGGCTAGGGTTTTCGGTGGTGGATCAAGGGAAACAAGGGAACCCCTAGCCTTCTATTTATAACAGAAGGACTTTCACTTAGGGTCCTTCTAGTTTAATTTAGTTAAATACTTAATTAAACTTTCTCCTTTTTCATTTCTAACCCTTATAGTATAACTAGTTATTATTGTTGCACTTAATTATTTAATGTCTAGTATTGATACACTAATATATATATACGAAATATAAAAATGTGTTAGGACTAGTTTTAAGCTTTAACATGTAATTAGTGATAATGAAGAGCTGTGATTTTTTATTTCCAGATCTGAGGTGTGAATCACTGGTATTAGTTGATCATTGCATTCCTCTTTCAATTCTAATAAGTTTAGAATCAAGTTTCAATCCAATCTATCAAGTAATGATCTCAATTTCGTGATTTTTGTAAAAACCATGAAAACACCCATTTTCAACTGAAAATTCAAAATCGATATCTGATCTGTTATGTTTTGAGCTGTTTGATTGTATCAATACGTGCGGAATTTGTTTTCGAACATTTTGGGATTTGAATCACTGATTTTGGTTGAGAATTGAGCAAACTAGGATCAATTTAGTAAATTTTAGGTAGTTACGGTTCGTCAGCTCGATCAAGAAGATAGATCTCGACCTGTTGAAGGTTCTCAACCCGAGAACTTGTGTTCGACTCAATCATCTCGACTCGAATCTCAATTATCTCGACTCGAGATCTAGATCATTACTTCTCGACCTTCTCGTCTCGACTCAAGAACTTGCACCAATTGTTTTATGGCAAAGCAAATTGAGACATGAAAGGTGTTATTAGCTGAAGATCTTCAGTGGATGGAAGATTCAGACCCTGAGGATGAAGAACATTCCGCAAACTTATGTTTTATGGCAAGAGAAAATGCTGACACAACAAAACTGCCTATGAAGTCGTCAAGGGAAGAAAACCAAATATTGAATATTTCAAAATCTTTGGATGTATGTGCTTTATTCTAAACAACAAAGAACATCTTGGAAAGTTTGATCCAAAAGCTAAAGACGGAATCTTTGTCGGATACACTGAACAGTCTAAAGCATACAGAGTCTACAATCTGAAAAGATCTACCTGTGAAGAAACCGTTCATGTCACTTTTGACGAAAAGCATGTTTCTGATCTTTCCCCTCCTTCTGAAAATGATGAAGAACTAAATTTCAACGAACCAATCTCAACTTATCAAGCTGAAGATACATAACACTCTTCAGAAAGATCTGATACTCCTTCAGTTAACAACCTTTCAGAAAGTCAAAATGATATTCCAAATAATATTCCAACATCTGTCAATACCCAATCTGAATATCCAAATGAAAATCCTATATCATCTGAAAATGAGCATATTACTCCTATCATAGATACAGTGTCTGATCAACTAACCCCTGTCCAAATTGTCTCCAAATCTCAAGAAATTGAAAACGCATCCTCTCCAAGCACAATACCCCTCTACATCCAACTTCCTCCACTTTCTCCAACACAGCCTCTTCTTATCACAAATAATGAACCTGGACCATCAAATCAAGTATCAACTCTGTGGAACAAAAAACATCCAATAAATCAGGTTATTGGAGATCTACAAGAAGGTGTTCGCACTAGAAGCCAACAAGCCAGTGCCAACATATGTTTATTTGCTGGATTTGTCTCAATGATTGAACCCAAAAATGTCAAAATTGCACTTGAAGATCCTCACTGGGTAGCTTTAATGCAAGAAGAATTGCAACAATTCGAGAAAAACAAAGTGTGGACACTTGTTCCCCCACCGTCTAACACCAATGTCATTGGAACAAAATGGGTGTTCAGAAACAAACTCGATCAAGATGGAACCGTGATTAGAAACAAATCAAGATTAGTGGCTCAAGGGTATCGACAGGAGGAAGGCATCGATTTCGACGAATCCTTTGCCCCAGTTGCAAGACTAGAAGCTATTCGAATGTTTCTCGCATATGCCGCTTTCAAAAACTTTAAAGTGTATCAGATGGATGCCAAAAGTGCTTTTCTCAACGGCAAGCTTCAAGAACTAGTCTTTGTAAAACAATCTCCAGGGTTCGAAGATCACAGATATCTAGAATACGTCTACCAATTTAATAAGGCTCTTTACGGGTTAAAGCAAGCTCCAAGAGCATGGTATGACACTTTATCCAAATTTCTACTCAAAAGTGGGTTTTCTAGGGGAACAATTGATAACACCTTGTTCATTCGCAAACATAAATCAGACGTCTTGTTAGTTCAAATATATGTAGATGACATCATTTTTGAGTGAACAAATGAGAACATGTGTCAAAAGTTCTCCAAACTTATGACAGACAACTATGAGATGAGTATGATGGGTGAATTAACATACTTCTTGGGTCTACAAATCAGGCAGTCTCAAGAGGGAATATTCATAAATCAAGAAAAATATGTATCCGAACTTCTAAAGAAATTTGATCTTGAAAAGTGTTGCTCTATGAAAACTCCAATGGCCACTAATCTGAAATTAACAGAAGATCTTTCTGGGAAGGCTGAAAATCCAACAATTTACAGAGGAATGATAGGCTCTCTACTCTATCTGACGGCAAGTCGACCCGATATCCTGTTTTCCACGTGTTTATGTGCAAGATATCAAGATAATCCAAAGGAATCTCATATGCACGCTGTAAAACGTATTCTTCGATATCTGAAAGGGACACCTAACCTGGGTCTCTAGTATCCAAAAGATAATCGATTTGATCTTGTCGGATACTCTGATGCAGATTATGCAGGATGCAATCTTGATAGAAAAAGCACAAGTGGTGGATGTCAATTTTTGGGAGGAAAACTGATAAGCTGGTCAAGCAAGAAACAATCCTCTGTATCAACCTCCACTTGTGAAGCTGAATACATTGCTGCTGGAGCATGCGTTGCTCAAATTCTTAGGATGAAGAATCAACTCACAGATTTTGATCAGCATTACGAAAAGGTTCCTGTCTACTATGATAACACGAGCGCTATAGCCATCACCAATAATCCAGTATTCCACTCTCGAACAAAACACATTGATATCAGGTATCATTTTATTCGAGATCATGCCGTAAAAGGTGATGTTGAAGTACATTTCATTCCCACTGAACACCAACTCGCTGATCTGTTCACCAAACCATTGGATGAAGCCAAGCTCAATTATCTAACTGGCAGGCTTGGTATGCTGAATGCATAAAAAAAAATTATACAGGAACCCATCTGATAACTGTGCGCCATCTATCTTTGTGTATCTGAAAAGTTTTCAGCTAAGTGATAACGTGACATGCTTTCGTAAGACCTCATCTGATAAACAATCACGTATCATCTCTGCTACCTAATTAATGATGCCCCATAGATATCCTTTCCCGCCAGTTTATCTCTGCCATCTTGATTAACACCTATCATCACACCAAGTCTACACTCATCCAAACCGTTCGATCACTCACCGATCCACATTCAACAATTGATCGCAATCATCCTGAATATTGATACACTCTCTGGTCATTAATCATATACCTTTCCTAAAACCTCTCTCCTTATCCATCATCTTCTTCATGTCATCATCATCTAGAATTCCGTTCAACGTATCTTTACCAGCATCAATCGAACCAGCTCCAGAAGTACAATGCCATTACACAGATCTGTATTACATGAAAAACAACTCTCGATGCAATCTAAATCCATGGGGCGAACTAAAGCCAGAATTTCAAGCACTGGTAAGATTCTTCAACAACCATCCACTCACGGAAGCCCTTCATTATGACATTCCTTTATCTAAACGCATGCTTCTTGAGTTCTGGTACACGTGCACTGCCTCACAGATAAATGGGGAAGAGTACATTTCCGGCACAATTTTACATGGTCGTCATAAAGTAACCCTCAATCTTGAAATCTTCCGAACTACCATTAAAATGGACTATCTTGGTCCGGATCAAGTTTTTGATCCACTTCCTGAGATCAAAGCAGCAAGAAAGCTCGTTCTTTCATATATTAAATACCGTGGTTCCTTCACCAAGGGGATATCACGAACCAAAATGGGTCCCTTATGGTCTGCATTTTTTATGACGGTCTCCCAATGCCTAACCAGCAAAACAGGGGGATTTGGTGCAGTCTCTGAACATGATTTTATCTTGGTAGCGGCAGTATTTTCAGATACAAGGATTGACTATGCATCTCGTGTCTTTTTGCAACTACATCAAAAAGTATGTGCCCCGAAAAGGGAATATCTGGTACCATTCCCCCGTTTTCTCTGTATGGTCTTCTTACAATCTCTAGGGGAGGAAGTATTCTATGCATACGTTGGGCCCCATTTCATATCAGGAGTCATAGGTGACTCACGCGTGGAATCGATCAATCATTCCTTTGGCTCTACGTTTCCCAATGCTATAAATTGTGGACTTGAGCGATCGATTTCAGTGTGCACCCAACAAGTTTACACCCTGCTAAAATTACTCCAGACTTCGTTTCTTTGAGCAGAGTGTTAACCACCAGTTAATCTTCTGTTACTTGATTTGAGAATTGAATCTCTGTAACTAAGGTGTCTGGTCTTGTGCTTGATCATTTATTGATCAGAACTTGTCTTTGATGGTATTTGTTATTGTCTATCACATGCAACCAGTTTAGTTAGGATTTGTTCTTAGCTATTCCGCAAACTGCTTGCATCTTTATTGTATCATTATTGATTAATAAAGAAAAGTTTAAAAAGTGCTGAGTGTTACCATTTATCCATTTATTCGATCAGTGAAAGCGTATAGGTGCTATAATTCATTTATCACGGGACCAACAATATGTATCCTTTTTTCGAAATATATGTATATGTAAAAATACAACTTGTTAATTTTAAGACTTTAAAATTAACATTTCTTTTAGTCCTTATTATCTTTAATTAATCAACCCCTAATCTTATTGTTAATCAATTAATACTAGGTTTTAATTTTCTTGATCAAAAACATCATTTATTCAAAAATTAAACCTAATTAAATCCTATGATTCAAACTAACTAGTTTTTACCGTTTTGATTCTAGATTTGAGTTTTGAATATTTATTTGAATCCTAATCAATCCTATCTAAATAATTATCTTTATTTAAATTCTAGGATAGATTATAACTTTAATAAATTTATTAAAACTTTTTAATCTAAACCTTTTAGACAAGAACTTTGTCAAGATTTCTAGGCTTAAAAAACTAGTTTTAATAAACTCATTAAATAAATAATTGAAAGATCTAATGAAACTATAATCAAGCTAATCCATGAAGATTCAAGTGAGAAATAGAAGATTTGAGTGAGTGTGTGTTCTTGGTGTAAGTGTGTGAAGTTGAGAGAGAATGAGATGAATGAAACTTTCCCTAAAAATGTATTCAGCAATTGTGTGGAAAGCTTGACTTGAAAGTCAAAGATACAACCTTATATACTCCTACCACTTAACAAAGGACAAGTTAACTAACGGACTTTAAAGATCAAAACTATTACAAAACTAGTCCTAACAATCTCCCCCTTTTTGATCTTTAACACGTCATCCAGTCTTCAAACTTCAGATTCTTCTCATTATCTGTCTTTGGCAAGAAAATGTTTTTCTGAATTTCAAGATTAAAACATTTCAGAAATCTGGAAGTTTAAGATACTCAAAGTGGATATGTTTTTCGTTGATACTGTTTGAGTGAGGAAATCCTATAACTGATTTACTAAAGATTTGAAAATTTTAGGAAAGAGAATATCAGTTAAGTAAGGATTTGACTGGGTTTTCAGATAATGGAGAGGTTGTTTTTGGATTTTGTGGTAGAGGAGGATAAGGATATAATGATAGTGTTTTTGAATGATTTGTCAGTTAAAGTTTTGGATGTGTATGTATGATTGTTTAGTATGTATGGAAAAATGATATGTAGATTTAGGATTTGGGTGAATGTGGATAATTTGTATTTGATATGGAACAAAAGGTTTGTACAGTTAAGCTTTTGTACGGATAATGAATGTTATGGAATTTTGGAAAGAATGATTTAAACGGTTAAGCTTTTGAATGTGTGTGTGTGTTTGGTTTGGTAGGAATGATTTGAACGGTTAAGCTTTTAGATGTGTGTGTGTGTTTGGTTTGGTAGGAATGATTTGAACGGTTAAACTTTTAGATGTGAGTTGGTTGAGGTTTTGGAGAGAGATTATGTTGATGATTCGGTTTTGTTCTTCTTCACTTGTTTTTCTATCTAGTACACTGATTATCATTTTCTCTTTCTCTTAATCACTTGATCTAAAACGTTTCTGATGTTGCAGTTGATTTGAGTACATGTGTTATGAAGTTTCTTCTTTGATGGGATGTTTGTGGTTCTTTTTGACGTTGTTCAGTTATACATCCGATATTTTAACTATTTCTTGCTCTTTTTCTCCCCCTCATGAGGATCATGATAAGGGTCCTCATGATAAAGCTGAATCGTTGCGTTTTGGAAACGGAGAGAGGAATGGTGTGTCGGTGAAAATCAAGAGCCAAGATCGGAATGAGAACCAGAAACATGTAGTACTCGACAAATTGATTTAATCCTTTGAATGTTTTGAGAAAAATATTTGGAAATGAAGAATAGCAATGTCAATGATCACGTGAAGTCATAAACAGATGCAATCTTTACTGAAGAACTTCAGTAAAGAGATCGTTTACGGATATGACAAACACGATGATTAGAGACATTGTTAATCAAATATTTGAAATTTAAAAGAAATCAATTTGTTTGGTTATATCAAAGATCAGTGACGTATACCACTTACAAAGATGCAATCTTCTCTGAACGTGTGTAGAGAAGAGATCGACGGATATACAAAGATCAATGACATAACAATGTGCATTCAAAACGATTTTGAGTGTGTGAGAACTGGAGAAAGTCAGAATTGAATCTGAGCAGTTTTGAGAAGATGAAAAATGATTTCTCCACGGAGCGTTTAAGAATGAAAATCGTTTAAAAATAGTAAGAACAATCAATCCAAGATGGTGTTAAAAACAGATGCAATCAGTACTGATTGAAATTAGTAAAGAGATCGACGAATTTAACAGCAAATTGTGTTGAGTGTTACAAACAAGTCATTTAAAAATGAAAAATTTATGTTGTGCAAAATCAGGGTTGTGAAAAATTGAGCCACAACGCAAGAGATGAAAAATTTGTCATAAACAGATGCAATCTTTACTAATCGAGACTAGTAAAGAGATCGTTTACGAATATGACAAAAATTTGTATCCTACGTTGTGAACACATCATTGTGAGCACAAAGTGAGATAAAAAATTTTGGAATGTTGAGCATCATAGAATAATAAAGAATTTATGAGATTGTGATGTCAACAACTCAATATGAGTAAAAAAAAAATTTGTAATTGAGTATTGATTTTGAAAAATGTAAATTTTATGTAAGAAGAGAAAAATTGATTTATAATTAAAGAATTTTAACAATGAAGGAACACAAAGGTAGCAATGAGAAATAAGAGAATTAGCAATAAACAGATGCAATCAGTACCAACCTAGACTGGTAAAGAGATCGTTTACGAATATTGCAAAAGCTAATACTCAACATTGATAAGCTTGTGTTATTGTAAAGTTGTAGGAGGTTGAAAAACTGTTTGAGGTAAAACAAAATTTATTATCAAGATAGAATAAGAAAATTTGTAATAAACAGATGCAATCAGTACCAAGTGAGATTGGTAATGAGATCGTTTACGGATATTACAAAAATGGATACCCCATATTGATAATTCAAAAAAAAATTTGAAAGGAGCATTGAAACAGGATTTAACGATTATAAAGAATGCTCCCCCTCGACAGTTGTTTTTCAAAAATCATAAAGCAGTTATGCTCCCCCTTGACATAAGAATGTCAATTTTCTCCCCTTGACAAGTGAATATAGTAATTCTCCCCCTCAACCAACGATGTCATTGAAAACCGGGTTTCAAGCAGATGTACTTGAAAGCCATTATTTTGAAACGCGAGTTATACACTTAGGCGTGTATAAGTCATTTCTTTAAAGATCGAGTCATATACTGATGTGTATATAAGTCATTCTCCTGCAAAAACAAATCAAACAACTTTTGGTACCCATTTTTGTTTGGGTTCGATAATGTTAGTGTGGGAATAAAACCACCGATAAGTTGTATCGATTTGATTTAAAGATTGAGAGTTCCAAGAAAAACTGAAACTTGATGTTTCACTGTCAAATAATTTCCGGGGAATTATTTGAGATGTTGGAGTTTTGGGAGCCCATTTTGCTTTTAAGATTGAGGATGTTTTGTAAACATAAACAGGAGATGTTTTTGGCACTTGTGTAAAAGTCATATTAGGTGCCAATGAAAGTAAATCATTTCTTGAGTATTTTAACGATTTAGTTTTGGAAAAGATTTTCTTTGAAGCACTCAAATGTGTCAACACGGTTGATGGTGTAGGTTTATCCACTTGAGAATGCTTAAGTCTATAAGAGGAACCTAATTTATTTGGAGTTTTAGGTGCGGAATTTCCTCTAATAACTTGTTTAAGAGCATTCATTTTCTTATCAGAATGTGGCGGGACCGTGGATCTCCTAGGCTTAGGCTTGATAGAGGATCTGACTTGTGATTTCGGTTTAGGTGTAGAATTTCCTCTGTGAACCTCAGTTTGCTTGATTTTATATAAATCACGATATGCCATGA
This sequence comes from Calendula officinalis, assembly GCA_963853835.1. Taxonomy (NCBI): domain Eukaryota; kingdom Viridiplantae; phylum Streptophyta; class Magnoliopsida; order Asterales; family Asteraceae; genus Calendula; species Calendula officinalis. Next base: position 48,071,027 of record OY970829.1, on the reverse strand, counting down.
CAGGAGAAAACATTCTTGAGTTTTTATATTTATTTGTTGCAGATAAAGGAGAATCTAAATTCATAGATACACTAGGCTTCTTAAGTTTATGAAGATACGACGATTTAGATTCTAGATTTTGAATTTGTGCTTGCAACTTTAGTTTCTCTTTATCATAAGATTTATGTGTTTCATCAATTTTATTTTCTAATTCATGAATTTGTGTTTGTAGAACTGATTTTTCTTTGTCAAACGCCTTATGTGTTTCATCTATTTCAGTTTCCAATTGACAAATCTCCACTTCTTTTTCAGAAATTGTATGAGACAAATTCTTAACATCATTATCATATTTGACATTCAATTCTGATACTTGATTTTGTAACTCCAGATTCTCAAGTTTGACATTTTTAATTTGTTTAATCTGTTGAACAAGTTGTTCATTTTCATTTTGTAAATTATTTAAACGTTCTTGAAATTGATTATTTAAATCTTTTTCATCTAAAATGTTTTGTTTTAAAGAATCAATTTCAGAAATCTGAGTTGTAACAAAACAAGTATCCGGACCAATGAGATTATCAGAATTTGAAAAGTGGGAACTGATTACCTCAAGTTCTTTGTTGGCCTCTTCATTAAATCGATCAGTAACCTCCATATGCTTTTCATCCTTAGAATCTGAATCTTCCATCCATTTACTATCTTCAACTAAGAACACTTTTTCATACTCAATTTGTTTAGCCCTCGACATTTTACGTTTATAATACTCGGAATCCCGAACGATTAATTTCTTTGTAGCATCCAAAGGTGTGACGGTTGGCTTTTTAGTTGAGATTGTAGCAGATATATCAGGCTTAATGTCGAATGAAGATCTCAGATTATTGTTTGTAGGCTTTGAATTATATTTCTTCTCATAGTCTGAAATTTTTGCCATAACTCGTAGTACGTCTTGACGTTCTTTATCCAAATCATCATTGATAGCTGGTGTAGGTTTTTCCATTTGTTTATAATATTCGGCAGCTTTTCTCGCATCGGCAAGGTCTTTATCCATATTTTTCAATTAGGGGTGAAATTCCTTGTGTTTTAAAAATGTGAAAGTTTTCTGTTAAAAACTTTAAAAAAAATGTAGAAGTTAAAAGTGTTTAAAAAGTTTTTAAAAAGTTGAGAATTTGATCGAGTTTGGGTTTGATGTATACTTGATGTGTTTGGAAATGTAAAAGATGTGTAAAAAAAATTTTAAACTGTAAAAGAAATGTAAGAGATGGGTAAAAAAAATTGAAGTTAAAAAAAATAATGTGTGGACTTTGACGTAAGTGTTTGTTTTTTTTTTTTTTTTTTTTGTTTTTAAAAAAAAAATGTAAATGTTGGTATGGATTTTAAAGTTTGTCAGTATACATTCCCAATTTTTCTTTACGATCAAAATTAATTTTAAAATTTTTTAAAAATGTTGGATTTGGGTTTTATTTGAAGTTGGGCTAAGTTCTAATGTTTTGGGCCTAAAGTATATCCCTTTGACGGAACAAAATAAACTTTGACGGAAGCAATATGACGTAACAAACCAATCGAAGCATATCGAATTTTGATGGAAACAAGCAGATCGAAGTAGATGGAATCGATTGATAGAATCATCAATTGGAAAATTGATGAATCAATTGAAGGTTTGGGATTCTGGAAAGATTTGAGAAGAAATTGCAATATAAGATTTGAGGTTTTGAAAATCAAATTGAATCGTGATATTGCCGATCGAAGTTCTTGATTATCAAAACTGGTTTACGATTGAATCGATTCTGATTGCCGAACAATTTGTTTTGGAACTGAAAGCCGAACTTAATTTTGATATTGTCGAACTACTTGTGATCGAAGATTGATCGAACTTCTTTGTCGGTATGAACAAAAAGTTGATAGTCGGTATGAACAATTGATCGATAATCGGTATAAAATCGGTATGAAATCAGAATCCAATTGATTGAATCTGATTAACCGACTGAACAAGAACTGATCAAATTAATTGAAACAAATCAAGAACGGACGAACAGTGAAGCCGAACATCAAAATTGATTTGGGCCGAAGATTAGAGAAGTTCGGGCCGAACTTCAATGGGCCGAACTACTTGAGCCGAACTTTCTCGGGCCGAACTACATGTGGGCCGAAGTTCTACTTGCTCGGGCCGAACTACTTGGGCCGAAATTAAAAGAGCCGAAGTTGTTCTTTGTTCTTGAAGCCGAACTTGTTGACGGTAAAGCACAGACGTATTCTTCACCTTTTTGATCCGATTTTGCTCAAAACTTGACTGATTTGAGTGATTCTTTTTGCTAATTACTCGAAATCCAATTGCTAACACTTTGATCCAATCAATTTCTTCAATCCATAACACAAAAGCTTCGATTCTTCAATTTACAGCAACTTTTGAACTTTTTCACTTTTTCTCTAAAATCATCAAATTGAAGATCGATTGTTGACGGAATTGATCTGAATTTGATTCTATTATGCTTAGAAACACTGGAGAAACACTAATCCATGATCAAATCTTCGATTTGAACAAAAAATTTACAACATTAAATTTTCATGACATGGCGAACATCAACTTTTTCTTCAAAAACTCAGATCTGGATGATTCTAGCTCGAAATTGGATCTTCTCTAAGAGAGATTTTGCTCTGATACCAATTGAAAGATCTAATGAAACTATAATCAAGCTAATCCATGAAGATTCAAGTGAGAAATAGAAGATTTGAGTGAGTGTGTGTTCTTGGTGTAAGTGTGTGAAGTTGAGAGAGAATGAGATGAATGAAACTTTCCCTAAAAATGTATTCAGTAATTGTGTGGAAAGCTTGACTTGAAAGTCAAAGATACAACCTTATATACTCCTACCACTTAACAAAGGACAAGTTAACTAACGGACTTTAAAGATCAAAACTATTACAAAACTAGTCCTAACAATAATCAAGCCTCTTTAAACATAAAATTGTTTAAATTTCTAGGTTCTAGATTATGATTTTAATTAATCCTCTTAACCAATTAAACTAAACTAATTTAATGTTCTTGGTCCTAGGGTTCTTTAGGGTTCGAAAATCATAGGAGGAAAAATCCTCTTAACCAATTAAACTAAACTAGTTTAGCATACTTGGTCCTAGGATTCTTTTCTAGATTTTGAAAATTAGGGGAAAGAATCCTCTCTCGTTTAACATTCTTAGTCCTAGTGTTCTTTCTCAATTTCAAAAATAAAGGGAAGAAAAAAAAACTTAGAACAAAAAAAACTTTTAAAATTAAACAAACAAACTTTGTTAATCTTGTTTAGATTATTAAACCAACGCTCTTATATCACTGTAGGGTTTCATAACACTGATCGACCCATTGGGTCAACCTCCTAGTACACTTGGTTCGACCATAACTGATAAGAACATGAACTTGTTCATACTGGTTGAACCAAATAGCTAGTTTAATCCCTAAAGCGGAACTGAGATTAAACTTAATCTTTAAACCCTAAAGGATTGGGGATGTTGGAAATCTAGACTAGATTAACAAGAAAAGAAGCTTGTACGAAAAACTTGAACACACACACACACATACTTGTGTGTGTTCGTCGACCAACCAAGAACCCTAGGGTTCTTGGTGGTTTCTATCGTACAAAGAGATAAAGGGTAAAGAGGGTTTTACAAATCATACCTTAACTGCTTAAGATTAGTCCACTAATGATGAACACAACAAGAAACCTTCTAGTTGGTTGATGCAACGATCCTTGTTCTTCAAAGACTTGAAGAATACGAGGAACGAACGAAGAACACGAAGAACACAAGGCTTGTGTTCTTCCCTTGTGTTCGGCCGAAATAGGAGAGGGAGGGGCTAGGGTTTTCGGTGGTGGATCAAGGGAAACAAGGGAACCCCTAGCCTTCTATTTATAATAGAAGGACTTTCACTTAGGGTCCTTCGAGTTTAATTTAGTTAAATACTTAATTAAACTTTCTCCTTTTTCTTTTCTAACCCTTATAGTATAACTAGTTATTATTGTTGCACTTAATTATTTAATGTCTAGTATTGATACACTAATATATATATATACGAAATATATAAATGTGTTAGGACTAGTTTTAAGCTTTAACATGTAATTAGTGATAATGAAGAGCCGTGATTTTTTATTTCCAGATCTGAGGTGTGAATCATTGGTATTAGTTGATCATTGCATTCCTCTTTCAATTATAATAAGTTTAGAATCAAGTTTCAATCCAATCTATCAAGTAATGATCTCAATTTCGTGATTTTTGTAAAAACCATGAAAACACCCATTTTCAACTGAAAATTCAAAATCGAGATCTGATCTGTTATGTTTTGAGCTGTTTGATTGTATCAATACGTGCGGAATTTGTTTTCGAACATTTTGGGATTTGAATCACTGATTTTGGTTGAGAATTGAGCAAACTAGGATCAATTTAGTAAATTTTAGGTAGTTACGGTTCGTCAGCTCGATCAAGAAGATAGATCTCGACCTGTTGAAGGTTCTCGACCCGAGAACTTGTGTTCGACTCAATCATCTCGACTCGAATCTCAATTATCTCGACTCGAGATCTAGATCATTACTTCTCGACCTTCTCGTCTCGACTCAAGAACTTGCACCAATTGTTTTATGGCAAAGCAAATTGAGACAGTAAAGGTGTTATTAGCTGAAGATCTTCAGTGGATGGAAGATTCAGACCCTGAGGATGAAGAACATTCCGCAAACTTATGTTTTATGGCAAGAGAAAATGCTGAGATTTCTGATCGATTTAATGAACAAGCTACCAATAAGATTGAGGTAATCAATTCTCTCTTATCAAATTCTGATAATTCAATTGGTCCTGATACTTGCGTTGATAACACCCAGATATCTGAAATTGATTGTTTAAAACAAAACCTTTTACTTGTAAAATATTTAAATACTCAACTTCAAGAACGTTTGAACGATTTAGAAAACGAACGTGATCAATTTGTTCATCATGGTGAACAACTTGTTCATCGTATTAAACAAAATCAAATTTTCAAACAAGAGAATCTAGATTTACAAAATCAAGTATCATAATTGAGGGTCAAATATGATAATGATATTAAGAACTTGTCTCATACAATTTCAGAAAAAGAACTTGACCTAATCAATCTTAAAAATACACAAAGTTCAAAACCAAATGACCAAAGTGATAAAAATTACAAACTTTACATTGAAACGTTTCGTGAATATCAAATAACAAAAAAGCTGGTTGGATCGTAAATTAAAAAACTTTGATGATAATGAGAAACAATTTAAATCTTTAAATGCTCAAATATAAGAGTTATCTGACAAATTAAATAAGCGACATCTCAATACTTCACAAGAAGTGAACAGCAAACAGAATATCATAAATAAACTTAACAATGATAACAAACAATTGTCTTTTCACATCAAACACCTTTAAGAAATAATCTCCAAACGAGGACAAACTGATCAAACAATTCATTTGAATAAGCCTAAAGATTTCAAATACTACAATTCAAAAGAAGGGCTAGGAGCTGATAACCCAGAATATCTAAAAAAGGCGTGTAATGTGCTTCCAACACTATATGACTACAGATACATGCATCTAGATATTTGGCAGAGCTTTATTCGGATGACATATGAGGAAGAAGAAATTGAGACATTCAATAGAGCAAAGAAGGAGAATGCTCAAATTAGTTTCAACTATGATGAATTGAATAAAACATATAAAACTAAAAAGGCTAAATTTGAACATGAGGATTATTTTCCAATAATTAAACTAGAAAATTTTGAAATTCAAGGAAATGCTATTCTTCAACAAACAATAAAACCAAAGATTTATGTACCATCTCTAATTCTAGAAAAGAAAATTTGTCTATTGGAAACTGAAATTGATGAATCACATAAGGCTTTTGATAAAGAAAAATCAGTTTTACAATCCAAAATTAATGAATTAGAAGATAAAATTGTTGAAATAAATTCTCGTCCTGTTCAAAATGAGTCTCAAAAACCTGCAGTGTCACACAATGATAAATTTTCTACTAACAAAATTCCAGTTATTTTAAAACGCGATTCTAATTCAACTGTTTTAAATGTTTCAAATAGAATCTTAGAATCCAAGCTTAAAAAGCCCATGCCCATCGGAGTCAACAAATTTGAGAAGTTTCAGAAGTCTAATTCGTCCAGGCCTAGTATGCTTAAGTCCAAGGAGCTTAAGAAGTCTGGATCCCCTTCGTTTTTAGCTTCTTCTTTTTCTAGTTCGAATAAATGTAATAACTCATCAGATCTTGTTTCTCCGAAAAAGTTGTATGGAGTTGTTTATGATGCTGCAGTTTATCGTCTAGTTAATTACTCTGTTAATTTTAATAATGTGTTTGTTAAATTTGATAAAACTGGAAAAAAGGTATATTTTGATTGAAAAACTAATAAACAAATTTCTCAATATGATGAACGATATTTCATTAAGATTGACGCTCCATGTGGTCCTAAAAACAATGTTCTGCATAACACTGGTCACATAATTAAATTGTGTAATACTTGCTTTCCACATCCATGCAAGACATCGGTCTCTCGTCCACAAAAATCTACTCTTAAACGTTCAAACCCACTAATTTCCGCTAGATCTTCATCTCTTCCTCGGTTCATCTATCGAGAAGTTTCTAAACCTAAATCGTCTAATTCTCACAAGATACATCAAAAATCATCGCCATTTGTTAAATACAAATGGATCATAAATGAACAATGAAAATGGATTTTACAATCTCCTGTGAAATCTTTCAAATGAGCTGTTAAACGAACAACAAAACAACTGCCACCTTGCAGTTCTCAAAATCTCTGAATTCATCATACAATAAACACTACATAAAACAGATCTTACTAATCAATCAGGACCCATAACTGATTGGGTACCTAAATTGTTTTAATGTTTTATGTAGAATACCTGGTATCTTGATTCTGGTTGTTCAAGACATATGACCAGTAACAAGGAACTATTAACAAATTTTAGAGAAAAATATTTGGGCACTGTTCGGTTTGGGAATGACCATTTAACCGCCATCATGGGTATTGAAGATATCATTCGTCACAATTTAATCATTCGAAATGTGACTTATGTTGAAAATCTTGCTCATAATCTTTTTAGTATTGGTCAATTCTGTGATAAAACTTTGGAAGTTAATTTTCAAACAAAAAAGTGTGATGTTCGAACTTATGCAGGAAAAGAACTTCTTACTGGCTCCCGTGAGACAAATCTGTTTACTATCAATTTAAATGATGTAGTTCCACTGGAGGAAGTATGTTTAGTTTCCAAAGCAACGTCAAATGAGTCTTGGTTATGGTATCGCCGTCTTTCACACCTTAACTTCAAAACTATTAACAAATTGGTTAAGGGTGGCCATCTTTCTGGTCTTCCAGATGTCTCATTTGAAAAAAGATCATCTCTGCTCGTCTTGTGAAATGGGTAAAATGACTAAAAAGTCTCATATGTCCAAACCAGTTCCCAGTACTTCCAAACCACTTGAACTGCTTCACATGGACTTATGTGGTCCGATGAGTGTCCAATCCTTAGCAGGTAAACGTTATGTGTTGGTCATTGTTGATGATTATTCACGCTACACATGGGTTCATTTCTTACGTACCAAAGATGAAGCTACTGATATCATTATTGCCTTCATCAAGAAAACACAGACCAATTTGGACTTAAAAGTTCACACCATTCGTACTGACAATGGTATTGAATTTAAGAATCAAACTCTGGATTCTTTCCTTGAATCCGTTGGTATATCTCATCAATTTTCCGCTGCTCGCACTCCACAACAAAATGGGGTTGTAAAACGAAGAAATCGTACATTAGTTGAAGCTGCTCGTACCATGCTTTCATTTTCAAAACTCCCATTATCCCTTTGGGCTGAAGCCATCAGTACGCCATGCTTTACTCAAAATCGTTCAATTATCAACAAAACCTACAACAAAACTCCATATGAACTGATCAATAAACGTATTCCAAATGTTAAATTTTTCCATATTTTTGGGAGTCGTTGCTTTATTCTGAATGATAAAGACAAGTTGAATAAATTTGAAGCTAAAGCTAATGAATGAACTTTTGTGGGCTACTCACGTGAATCCGCATCCTTTAGAGTATATAATCGTTCAAATCGCACGATAAGAGAAAGTGTCAATGTTACATTTGATGAGACGTTTCCTCTAGATTCACTGACAACAACCATTGAAATTCCTTTACCTTCGTCGTCTCCTTCCACATCGGAAAATGATTATGATATTATGTTTAAACATTTCTATGATGAATATCATAACATTCGACATAAATTACTTGCGGAAGCTGGGGTTCCAATCACCTCAGTAGCTGATCTTCAATACGTCACTGTACCTGATATGCAAAGTTCAAGTTCTAATGATTCTCCATCTCCAACATCTTCTGCTCCAAATATCACTTTATCTGAGTCGGATTCTGCTTCATCAATGGAAAACCAATCCTCTTCGGATATTCCTACAGCTCCTGATTCACCTGCTGCTGCTATTATAGAGTTAACTTTTGTTCCAGCACAAGCTCCACCTTTGGTGATTGATTTCTCCAAATTCCATGTTAAACGTGTTGATCCTCCACCTTCTACATCCAATGCTCAAACTGCAATAATCCCACATCCTGAATTCACTGATACCTCGAACGTCATTCCGGGTCAACTTCTACTTCCTCATTCTTTAAATTGGACACGAGAGCATCCTCTACATCAAATAATTGGAAATCCTGACTCCGCGGTCCAGACCCGTAGGGCTACTGCTGATGAATGTCAGTACTCCTCTTTCTTAAGCTCCATTGAACCTAAGAAAGTTAGTGAGGCTCTCTCAGATCAAGACTGGATTCTTGCAATGCAAGAGGAAATCAATCAATTTGAACGTTTAAAAGTCTGGCGTCTTATTCCAAAACCACCCGGGAAGTCTGTTGTTGGTACAAAGTGGATCTTTAAGAACAAGAAAGATGAAAATGGGATTGTCGTTCGTAATAAAGCACGTCTGGTTGCAAAAGGTTATTCTCAACAGGAGGGCATTGATTTTGAAGAAACACTTGCTCCGGTTGCAAGAATAGAAGCTATTCGAATATTTTTGGCATATGCAGCACATAAGAATTTTACAATATATCAAATGGATGTAAAAACTGCTTTCCTTTATGGTATTTTAAAAGAAGAAGCTTGCATTCATCAACCCGAAGGTTTTGTAGATCCACACTTTCCTAATCATGTGTATATTCTCGACAATGCATTATATGGTTTAAAACAAGCTCCACGTGCGTGGTATGATGTGTTATCCAAATTCTTGGTGGATTCTGGTTTCTCAAAAGGTAAAATTGATACAACACTCTTCATCAAGCGCCAATGGAAAGATATTGTTCTCATTCAGATTTATGTCGATGATATCATTTTTGATTCTACAAATCATAAATACTGTAAAAAGTTTTCTGATCTTATGGTAAAACGTTTTGAAATGAGTATGATGGGGGAGATGAACTTCTTTCTTGGTCTTCAAATTCGCCAATTACCTACCGGGATCTTTATCAATCAATCCAAGTATATCACTGATTTACTGAAAAAATATATGATGGATGATTGTAAACCAATTTCGACACCGATGTCACCTGGATCTAAATTACACGATGATCCTGTCGGTAAACTTGTTGATATCACAAATTATCGAGGCATGATAGGTTCATTGTTATATCTAACTTCAAGTCGACCAGATATTATGTTCTCTACTTGCATCTGCGCTCGGTATCAGGCTGCTCCTAAAGAGTCACATCTTCAAGTAGTCAAACGTATCTTTCGTTATTTAAAGGGTACTTGGGATCTTGGTATTTGGTATCCCAAAGAAACTTCGTTTGGCTTGTCTTCTTTTTCTGATGCGGATCATGCTAGATGTATGCTGGATCGGAAAAGTACATCTGGAAGTGTCCAGTTTCTTGGAGATAAATTGGTGAGTTGGTCTTATCGAAAGCAAAACTGTGTATCTCTTTCCACAGCAGAAGCAGAATATGTTGTTGCGGCAAGCTTCTTATCCCAGGTAATTTGGATGCAGTCACAATTAAAAGACTATGGCTTTTCATATAGTTGTATTCCTTTGTATTGTGATTCACGAAGTACAATTGCAATTTCATGCAATCCTGTTGAACATTCTAAAACGAAACATATTGATCTTCGCTATCATTTTATAAAAGATCACGTTGAACAAGGTAATATGGAATTTTACTTCGTTTCCACCTATTTTCAACTAGCTGATTTGTTTACCAAGGCTTTAGATGGAAAAACGTTTTAATTTTCTTGTGTCTAAGCTTGGTATACTAAATCTCAAAACCTAAACCGTTTTACTTTTCAACTTTAATTTTTTGTTGTTATTTTCTTTTATTATTTTTATTACAATAAAATGGCTTTCAAATATATCTGCTTGAAACCTGTTCTTCAATGACATCAATGGTTGAGGGGGAGAATTTCTATATTTACTTGTCAAATGGGAGAAAATCGATATTCATATGTCAAGGGGAGCATAACTGATTTTATGATTTATGAAAGTCAATTGTCGAGGGGGAGCATTCTTTTAACATTGCTAACTAATTTGGGTGTTCGATGCTCCTTTCAAAAAAAAATTATAATTATCAATATGGGGTATCAATTTTTGTAATATCCATAAATGATCTATTTACCAATCTCAGTTGGTACTGACAGCATCTGTTTATTACAAATCTTCTTACTTTATATTGCTATTAAACTTTTCTTTCCTCAAATAGTTTTTAACCTCTTACATATTTACAAACACACAAGGCTTTCAATGTTGAGTATTAGTTTTTGTAATATCCGTAAACGATCTCTTTACCAATCTAGTTTGGTACTAATTGCATCTGTTTATTACAAATTCTCCTATTTCTCATTGCTCCCTTTGTGTTACTTCATTGTCAAAATTTTCAATTTTAAATCGATTTTTCTCATTTTACATACAAATTTCATTTTCCAAATCTTTGAATTTCTCTGCTGTCACACAACCTGGCACACATCAATACTCAATTATAGTTTTTAACTCAAATTGAGTTGATGACATCACATTTTTTATCAATTCTTTATTAATCAGTGATGATCAACATTCCAAAATTTTTTTATCTCACTTTGTGCTCACACTAATGTGTTCACAACGTAGGATATAAATTATTGTCATATTCGTAAACGATCTCTTTTCTAATCTCGATTAGCACTGATTGCATCTGTTTATGACAAACTTTCGCCTCTTGCGTTTTGTCCCTATTTTTCAAAAACCTGATTTTGCACGTAAATTTTTCATTTTTCAAAATACTTGTTTGCAACATTCAACACAATTTGTTGTTAAATTCGTCGATCTCTTTACTGTTTCAATCAGTACTGATTGCATCTGTTTTTAACACCTTCTTGGATTGATTGTTTTTACCATTTTTCAAATGATTTTCATCCTTAAACGATTAATTGAGAAATCATTTTTCATTTTCTCCAAACTGTTTAGATTCAATTCTGACGTACTCATATTCTCACATACACAAAATCGTTTTAAATGCACTTTGTTAGGTCACTGATCTTTATATATCCGTCGATCTTTTCTCTGGACATGTTCGGAGAAGATTACATTTTTGTAAGTAGTATACTTCACTGATCTTTGATATCACCCAACAAATTGATCTCTTTTAAACCTCAAATATTTGATTAACCGTGTCTTTAATCATCGTGTTCGTCATATCCATAAACGGTCTCTTTACTGGAGTTCTTCAGTAAAGATTGCATCTGTTTATGACTTCACGTGATTATTGACATCGCTATTCTTCATTTTTCAAATATTTTTCTCCAAGATTCTTAGATAAAATCAATTTTTCATGGGTACTACATGTTACTGGTTCTCAATTCCGAAACGCAACACACAACTATCAAATTTTGGGTCTCGTATTACAAAGACACACAATTTCCTCTCTCAGTTTTCCACAAGTCAATATTTCAGCGTTAACATGAGGACCCTGGTCATGATCCTCATGAGGGGGAGAAAAGAGAAAGAAATAATTTAAACACCGGGTTTATAACTGAACAACATCAAGAAGAACCACAAACATTTTATCAAAGAAGAAAATTATCATCATATGTACTCAGATTAATTGCAAAATCAGAAATATTTTATATCAAGCGATTGAGAGGAAGAGAAAGTGATAATTAGTGTACTAAATGATAAAACAAGTGAAGAAGAAGAAACCGATTCATTTACAGAAATCTCTCTCAAAATCTCAACCATTTTGTTTCAAATCTTAAACATTACAATTCTTTCCAAAATACAAAATTCTCAACAGCTTCAATCTAAAAACTTAATCGTACAAATGATTCTTTCCAAAATTCAAAACCATCACAATTCAAAACTTAACTTTTCAAATCATTCTGTTCAAAATCCAAAACATCATTATCATGTCCTCACAAAACCTCTACCACAAAAATCCAAAAACAAAATCCCCAATAACTGAAATCCCAGACAAATCCTTCCCAACTGACATTTCATTACCAGAATTTTAACCTTAAATGAGACATTTTTAGATCTTTCTTACACCAACTAATTCAACGAAAAATATTCCTTTGAGTGTTTGAAACTTCGAAGTTCTGTAACAGAAATTATAATTGCTTCTACTACCACTCAGATGTAATCATTGAACAGTGAAATCTAGAGATGCTTGAAGAAATAAAATTAGCCATCTTGAAGTACATCCGAGGTTACTTGAACATAGTAACATGGCCACCTTTTCACAAAGTTACGCAACCCTCTATCAACATTTGATCAGATCAAGGTTTTGCAATGAGAGCATGAATCTACTCCGTACGTGTAAAAGGGGGTAACAGGCCAATAGAATAAATTAAAGAAGGAAGACTCGGATGAGGTGTTAAAGCTCAAAAAGGGGGAGATTGTTTGGACTAGTTTTAAGCTTTAACATTTAATTAGTGATAATTAAAGTAGTTTAGAGGTGAGGTATAAATACCTTGTGTTTAGGCAAATGATGTAAGCTTTCCCACACTTTCAATGAATTAACATTTTGAAAGCTCATCTTCTCTCCTCCTTCTCTCAATATGTTTGTATTATACTTTTAATAATTAATTATATAATAATCTTTATATAATTTAAACAATAATATTATCCAAACACTATATGATTTAATAGCTTTAAATCATATTATGGATAATCTATAATTAACACATTGTATATTTACTCAACTAGCAAATGTACAAATACATGTATTAATTAGTTAGTTAAACTAATCTATTAATAAGTTAAACTTAACTTAATACTTTAACTGATTTATAATGACTATTATAAATCATTCCTTCTCCAAGTATCATTGCATATCTTACTTGTATTACATGCACTCACCGGTGTGACCCTTAAGTGTTTCGTAGGCATGGATGTGACATCATAGGTTGAATGACTATGCACATAATTCCAACATGTGAAGGCAGACTCACATGTATTGTTCTTAAATCTGATTTTGTTAAACATGTTTAAATATGTTTTTGCAGATCTTGACTGGTGATCAAGAAAATGTTACATTTACTCTTGCTATGTTCCAAAGTGAACTGTTTTTACTATCTAGAGGTGATGTATTGTGAGATTTTAGTTTTACAGATCTTTCTGTTTTTTATTTCAGGTATCTTCATAGTGGCTATGTGTTGTACTGTCCTCAGTTTTCATCAATAAGTTCCTATCTACTCTATGTGGATAACTTACAGTTTATAATAGTTTGTGTTAGTCCCGTAATAAGTGAATTACTGCACTTATACGCTTTCACTGATCAAATAACATATTTGTGGTAACACTCAACACTTTTTAAACTTTTCTTTATTAATCAATAATGATATAATAAAGATGCAAGCAGTTTGCGGAATAGCTAAGAACAAATCCTAACTAAACTGCTTGCATGTGATAGACAATAACAGATACCATCTAAGACACGTTTGTGATCAACAAATGATCAAGCACAAGACCAGACACCTTCGTTATGAGATTCAATTCTCAAATCAAGTAACGAAAGGCTAACTGCTGATTTACAATCGATCGATCAAGCACAAGACCAGACACTCATTATGGTCTGGAGTAATTTTAGCAGCGTGTAATCTTGTTGGGTGCACACCGAAATAGATCGCTCAAGTCCTCAATTTATAGCATTGGGAAACGTAGAGCCAAAGGAATGATCGATCGATTCCACGTGTGAGAATTCCGTTGGTGTAGAGGATATTTCATGGGAGAGCACAACTAACAGAATTCTGACAGTACTTTATGTCGTCTTGCGATCGCCGATATCTTCTAGAAGATTTGCAGGACATTTCCTTTATAAGTGTTCCAGTAACTTGTGATTTACTCGTGTCTTTCTGTGACACTGAAACTTTAGGCCTTTGTACGCTTCTAGGTAGCCATGAGTCTTCGGATTCTCATGCTTCTTCAGATGGCCTTCATCTTCAGTGACCTTCACTAAGAGTTTTGCTTAGAGAGGTATCTGTTCAATGGTTCAGCTTTATTGTCCAATGTGCGCTGATCCTGTTACAACTATCTGATATGTTGACCAGTATCTGATTCCGCACGGGGAACTGATCGTTGTTTCAGATAGTGATCAGATAGTGTAACTGGGTAGCTGAAATCCAAACTGATCATATTCAATTACCTACAATCTGAGGAACTAATCCTCAGATTGTCTTCCAACTATTTGCCTTTTTGTCATCATTAAATCCCTTCAGTGAGGGATGCTTTTCAGCGACCCAACAAACGGTATTTGAAATCTCGTTACTTTGCCACTCAAACACACTACTGTCTGATATTTCAATTTCAAATCCCATAAAATTCCACGGTATCACCGGAAACAAATGACTATTTAATCTACATGGGTTTTTCTAACATATGCATCTGGGATACATTATGTAGAATTAATAAAGTTTTTGGTTTCCTAATATATTAGGAATATCATTAATAAACTTTAATATTTTCCATTTTAGAAAATTCAATAAATATGATTCTTGGTTTAATTGAAAACTTTATGTTCATTGATTGCACCTAATGTATGTCCATGGGGCATACGTTAGAAAAACCTATCTATATATGATGGGCATAATGTGTGTGTGGTTGTCACGTACGTAAGCTTAGGTGTGAAACCACCCATAATTACATATTTTGGTTAAGAAAAACTCAATCGAGTTATTTTTTACGAAAGTCTTGTCAATTTCTCACGATATTAGAGCACTTACATAATAAATAAATAAAAATATATACACACACATGCACATGCGTCTATATAAGCACCATTTTAAGAACATGAAGTTTGAAACAATATTTTAACAAAAAAACACAATTAAGATTAAGATAAGTGATGAATTTTAGACGGAGTTTGATATACTAATGTGTTTATGTGATAATCAATGAGTTGTAAGTTTTTTTTTTAATCAAAACTATGTAGTTTTGGTGGTTTCACACCTAAGTTTATGTATGTGACAGCCACACACTCACATTCTCATATATGATATATATATATATATATATATATATATATATATATATATATATATATATATATATATATATATATATATATATATATATATATATATGGTCGAATTCCATACAGAACCCATATTATTTACAGAACCCTTAAAACTATTTTAAAACCGATCTGGGTCATTAAAAATTCTAATCTATGGCCATTAATCTTAGTGGCAATTTCGTTATTCTTTGTTATGGTAAAAACGTGGTACTTTTGATGGGAAGGGTATAATCGGAATTAGTATACAAATGAAACAAGAATTATATCAGGCAATCGTGTGATATACCCAAAAACCGTATCCATTCACAACCATATCTCTTCTTAACCGTATCTTCCAAAGAAGAGAACATATCAAAAGATTTTTTTTTTTTTCAAAAATTATACATATCCGTTGAAATTGATAAAGATTTATTAAAAAATTATGGTCTATCATATATTTTTATTAGGTTTCAATAAAATTTTACATTTAATTTATATTCGCAATATTATTTTGTTTCGGAAGTATTATTCATGAAGGATGTATGTTAACTGCATACATGTATGATGAAGGTGAATGAGTGTTTCTTTCCATTATAATGACTAAATCTGAAAGTGCACTAATGTATACGATAAGACTTATGATTAGCAGTCTAGTAACATGAGTGTATGGTGAGAGTTTGTTTAAAATGTTAGGTGTTTGCAGTCTAGTAACATACATGTATACGTGCTAAAACATACAATTGTGTTTAATACCTTATCATAACATATTAACATAACATAAATCTAGTACATGTATTTGTTCTCAAAATAAGATCGTGTAAGATTCAACACAAATGTATGATAAACATGCATGTTGGAATGCAAACATACATCAATGTTAAGACGATAGCCAGTACATATATGTATGATTCAACACAAATGTATTACGTATGATAAACATACATGTTGGAATGCAAACATACATCAATATTAAGACGATAGCCACTACATATATAAAGTATATAAACATGAATGTTTAGAACTGTTTTGAAAAGTGTAAATATTAAATTTATGTATAAAACAACAATGTTAATGAGAGACGTCTACGTATATTACAATGGTTTCAATCATATTGGGAAAAAGCATATGCAAAGAATTAATATAAACACGAAAAAGAAAAAAAATATAATTGATGATATATGTCATTCTCAGATTCATATGTCGGATTTTGAGGAGCTTCTTTGTCAAAACTATGCCCATGAATGTCGATAATCTCATTGGATATTGGATGATCTTGATTAATTCCAATGTCATCATTATAATTCGACATCTTCTCTGACGGGAATGAATATTCTGAATTGACATTTGGATGAAAGTATGTCTCTGCAATTTTAGGGAATATTGAACAAAAAAGAAGAATTACAAGGCTTTAATTCATGCAAATCTGTTTAATTAAGTTAAATAGATAATATTTTGGAAACCACCAACCCTATAAATTAGGAATTGATGTAATTTCGTGAATTGCCATATTAAAACCGGATTTGGATAATACCTAAAATGCCCTTTGATAATTAAATATAAATAACTAATATTATGGAATTATCTAAAATATGATTGGTCCAGAAAAGTTCTACGGGTTCTGTAGATAATATGAGTTCTGTATGGAATCCATCATTATATATATATATATATATATATATATATATATATATCATAAAATTTGTTAGATTAGTGGGTATGGTTACCACCGGTTACACCCAGATTTTTGCCATAATAAATGTCAGGTAAGCAGTTACACCACATAGACTACGCCTACCACCATTTTACCCCCCACTGCCACACAACACGGTCAGCATTTTAACCAAATTCTCAATCGTTCTCAACCAAATTCAGTACAGTCTCTCTATGGGTTTCATTAGTCGTCCAGCAACACACATAAGAAGTTATCGCCACCTGTCAAGCCTTCATCTTCTCCGATCAACAACTAATTCCATTACAACTACTGTTCTGAACATTTTGCGATTTAGTGGCGGTAGGATTTGACTATAAAACAATTTCCAGAGCAAATTTGGCCTGAAAGCAACAGCTTAGGAGGGAGGTTGGCCGTGACGGTAACGCCGTCCTTTTGATTCTCTCCCTCACCGAAGAGAATCGAGCATTCCACCAACGAGCTACCGAATGTGGTGAAACTAACATATTTCCTGATATCTGAACACCAAACTCTCCGATTGAATCCAAAAAACCATAAATCAATGAATTCATCAAGCTTCAAAATTCGAAATAAACCCTAATCCATTGATCAAAAATTAAAACCCATAATTTGACAGAAAGCTTCGATTTTCAATTCAGTTCTTCTCAAACTCACCAACAAAAATCTCAATCTGAAGATTCCATTTAATTATTTCAGAGGAAATTTTGAAGATTCGTTTGATGTTTTAAAGAGGAAATTTTGAATAATATTAAAGTTGATTAATCTTTTGATTTGTTTGAATTCTGAAATTTTGATTTGTTTAATTTTAAATTTTGTTTGATGCTTCAAGTGGTGTTGAATTTGGTTAAAGAAGATTGAGAATTTGGTTAAGAAGATGCATGGGTTGTGTGGCCTGGAAGGGGTAAGTATAAAGGAGAAGGGTATAATTATCTTTGTATTTTAAATTGTTCTAAAAAGTGCTCTATAAATATCATCACCCTTAAAAAATATCCACCCTTACATTTTAAAGAGGCCCTGCCAAAACACACGGTGAATTTTGTCTTACCGTGTTCATATCACCTTTACGGTGAGGACCTCCCATACCATTTACCCTTAAACGTGAATAATTTGTTAACAACCTAAAACATGTTAATAGGCATTTATTTAATGTTGTGGGAAATAGCTGTACCTTGGAATCTTCCCACTAATTTCATACGAGTATACATTTTTTATTTTATTTGGTATATCACAAATTTTATTAAAAAAAAAAAAAAACAAAAGATTACAATTTTTAGGGGCCTTGGGTTAGTATATATATACCTCTACACAGGACTTCAATGAGACGTGTGATTCTTATTCTCTCCTTTTCTTAATTCTTTGACTTCCAAAAACAAATTGATTTTGAAATCATCTCGATCTATCTGTACAAGTGTTTTTGGTGAATGCTAAAGGTACAACTCGTTTATGCCCATTTTATAACAAATGTACAACTCTAGGTTCCAAATCTAGCTTGGATTACATCAGAACATGGGGTTTCAACACAATCATGTGGGTAGTTGTTATCTTGTCGAAAGTTATCATCTTTATGAACAAGAACAAGATAGTGGAGCCCCATTTCCCAGATTGCCGTTGATAAAATTATAAATATTGAAATTAATTTGTTAGATTAAAGTTGGTTCTTGATGAATCATTAAAGATTTTATTTTGATTTGTAGGAATTATTTCTGAACTTTTGTCATGGAAGTCCCCCAGAATCTTGGAATTAAGAACGAAATAATCCCATCACTACTTAGATCTATAGATGCTAATGAAGTTGTGGGATTTGATGATGATCTTATGAAACAAAATGTGTTCATGGTATGTTATTTTTTTATTATTTATTTTTAATTTTGTAAAAAATATATTTAAATCGATGAAATGGTGCGTTTGATTCTCTTCTTAATGATTTGATTAATTTTTTGTCTGCTTTTTATAACTAGGATTCCGATGCAATTCAAATCGAATCGGAAAGCTCAAATGCTCATTTGCACCACCATAGAACACCGTCGATTTCCATCAGTATGCCACCGTCTCCGATAGAAGCTAAAAGAGTTGCATTTAGAGACGACGTCGAACTCGTCGGCAAAAACGAACTCCCCACAAACTCCGCCACAAAATTCCATTCTCAGCCCATACCCACCGGCGTCGGTTTTGAAGCAGCAGTCACCGCCGGCAAGTTCCCAAACCGGCCGCCGCTGAGAAACCCGAGAATCGATAAACTAAAAGACGAAAGATATAACTCATTCAAAACATGGTCGGGTAAACTCGAGAGACAAATCTCTACTTTACGAGGAAAGCCGCCAAGTGAGTCACCGGTCCACACTCCCCGGAGCGAGAATTTGCCGGTTGATCGGTATTTCGATGCATTAGAGGGACCCGAGTTGGATACACTCAGGGTAAACTCCTACTTTTCACATAAACTAGTAAATTAAAAATTAAAAAGATAATAAAATAATAATGTTTTCTTTTTTTTATTTTTTATTAATTCTAAGTTTTCGATCTGTTTGTCTTTTTTACAGCCATCGGAAGAAATAATACTTCCCAACGATAAAAGTTGGCCGTTTCTCTTACGTTTCCCGATCGCATCATTCGGTATATGTCTCGGCGTCAGCAGTCAGGCGATCATGTGGAAGAATTTATCGTCGACCCCATCGACACATTTTCTTCACGTAAGCCCGAATGTGAACCTAATTCTTTGGTGCATTTCGGTCGTTCTTTTCGCGGTAGTGGCCGTGACTTACCTTTTGAAGATAATATTTTACTTTGAAGCGGTTCGTCGAGAATATTACCATCCAATTCGGGTCAACTTTTTCTTCGCTCCATGGATCGCGTTACTCTTTTTAGCCATTGGAGTTCCTTCAACCGTGACAACAAATCTACCGCATTTCTTATGGTACGTTCTTATGACACCGTTTTTAATCTTGGAGCTCAAGATTTACGGTCAATGGATGTCCGGCGGGCAGCGGCGGTTGTCCAAGGTGGCGAATCCGTCTAACCATTTATCGGTTGTTGGGAACTTTGTTGGAGCTTTGTTGGGTGCGTCAATGGGGTTAAAAGAAGGTCCAATATTCTTCTTTGCGGTTGGAATGGCGCATTACACGGTGTTATTTGTGACTCTTTATCAAAGACTTCCGACCAATGAAACGTTACCGAAAGAACTCCATCCTGTTTTCTTTCTGTTTGTCGCTGCTCCAAGTGTTGCTTCAATGGCGTGGGCCAGGATTAACGGGTCATTTGATTACGGGTCAAGAATTGCTTACTTCATCGCCATGTTCCTCTATTTCTCACTGGTACGTTAAAGATTTTATTTATTCTAGTAATTATATGGGCCCGGAAAATATTATTCCTCTCCATCTCATAGTAAAGATTTTATTTCCACCAAAATTTTTGTCCTAAATAAAGTTGACGAAATCCACTTAAAATAAAGTTCTCTATTTCCTCTTAAAGTAATATTTTTTATATAGGAATTAATTTGTATACCACACTTTTTAATGCATACACAACATTGTAAAAATATTCCTGCAAATTGTACAAGCATATCAAACGACTATTGTGGCACATAGATTAAAATATGTGATGTAAAAATTGTTCCCTTTTTTTATATTGGCCAATTTGTCTCTTCAAACTAATCTTATATTTTAATCAAAATTGTTAATAATTGTGTCCCCACCACTAACTATATCCTAAAAGCTTGTGAAAAAAATTAATCATGGGACGGAGAGAGTACTTATTTGTATCTAACAAAGATCGTTTAATTTGTGTTATTTTACAGGCGGTTAGAGTGAATTTCTTCCGAGGATTTCGGTTCTCGTTGGCATGGTGGGCATATACTTTTCCGATGACCGGAGCTGCAATTGCAACAATCCGGTACACAGGTGAAGTCTCAAACATAGTGACTAAAACCTTATCAGTTGCCCTCTCGATAATTGCAACCCTAACGGTTTTTGGACTACTCATAACCACAATTCTGCATGCTTTTGTGTTGAGAGATCTCTTCCCGAACGACATTGCAATTGCCATTAGTGACCGGAAGCCTAACACTGTCAGGAAATGGTACCACCGGAGGGCCGGCAGCTCAGAGAAGGACATTGAACATTACCTTAAATTTGTGTCTTCCGATGAGAAAGAAGTGGAGGTTTCTGTGATACCAAAAGATGTTGAAAGTCAAATTCCATTGCCTTGAAATGGATTGAGAGTTTGACTTTTGAATGGTGAGATACAATCATACAATGGAGGAAATTGGGGTTCCATTTTCCGATGATGTTGGATGTTTAGAGCGTGGATGGAATATATAATTACGAGGATAATAATATGTTGTTGAGTTGTAAAATTTTGTGATCATGGTGTTATTGTAGTTTAATGAGTATGTTTTGATTCTATTCAATAATTGAGCTTCTTTACATCTTTCTTCATCGTACCTAAAGCTATATTTTGGAGTTTTTTTAAAGGAAAGTGGGCGAAATTAACCAGGGGAGTTTTCCATCACAAGTTTTCCTCCTACTTTTAGGATGATATGAAAGGAATTGTAAAATAAATATCTTCATGAATAAACATTACCATATGACAAGGAGAATATTCGAAATGTTCACGACAATAATTAAGTAACACGAACATAAACTCAACCACCCCGGGAGAACCCGTCATAAACGGGAATATGAACCATTTAAAAATTAAAAAATAAAAGGAAATAAAGAACAAACTTATTTAATTTCAAAGACAAAATACCCTTAATTGTAAGCTATGATTTAATAAAATATTACGTACCAAGTTTAATATAGTAAATATCAAAACTTTTTTTCATTTTTTTTCTAGCTAAACTTACCATTCATCTCATTTCTCTCTAAATCAAGAACAAAAATAAAATTATCATCATTCATTTTAATTCTCTCACCTCATTTTCTACTCCTTTGTGTGGACAACTTAACGAAAATTATCTCCATGATCGTTTTATAACCCTTCTATGGCCACACTAAAGATTGCACCTAGTGATTCTTTGAAAATGTTTAAATAAGTTGGGGACTGGTCCAATAAATTTTTAGGTCCTAGGCATAATGTTGAAAAGGGGCCCTCTATAGCAATTTTTTCCTCCAAATAAATACAATTCATACTTAACGAAGATTATGAAAAAATAAAGATTATGATAATTTGGTAGTGACTCACTTGTGAAAGAGCTTCTTGACTTTTAGAAGAAAATTTAGCTAATGTTGTATGAATTCTTCCAATTACTACAATAAGTGGCAAACAAGTGTAACTAATGCGAACAACCAAACTGCTGTAGATCCAACCAAAACCCCATAAACAAATGTTGCTATATAGTGTATGAAATTCCCTAACTGCCATTCACACACAGCACCAAAACACACAGTTATAACTTATATACAAGTCATAAATCCACAAAAACTTGTTTTTTTATATCTTTTCACTAATTGCATCTTGAACCAAAACATTGCAAATATGAAGTTCTGACTTCAATTTTTCAAGATACTGAATATCTGGAGTCTGGACTCAATGTATTTTATCCTCATTTTTGTTGATTGTCTTCTCTCCAGTCCAGATCCAACATAATATTTTTGAAAGTTTTTAAAAACCCATATCAAATTTTCACATTTTTTTAATAAATAGTAACTCCACAAAAAAGGAAGTAGAATGCATAATGCTAATACAATACCCATCAAGAAAAAGTTAAAGAATTTGTACAAAAGAAAATGGACATGAACGAACAAATAAAATTTCAGAAATTCAAAATAAAATTTAAGAAATACAAAAACAAAGAACGAAAGATTGATTACCATGACGAACGAAATGGACAGGAAGTCAGGAATGAATTGTTTGGTAGGTTGGAATAGAGGAGGGAATGCAAGAGTCATAATGAGGGAATGAAAAATCACTTGTTTGGTTGAATTTGGGAAAAGAATGGAGCATTTCTTACGTAATCACATTCCTGTGATAACTGCTCTTTTTATTCCTTGGTAAGTGGTAGTTTTGCTCTATTCTGGTTCTTAAAATAATTAAGATTACGTTAATACCCCTCAAAATAATTAATATCATATCATTATTTTTCCCCAATCTGAATATCACTTTCATCCCATTAATTTGTTGCGCGCAACAACTCAATTTCATTTTTGGTTTGATTTTCAATATCGATGGATTAATTAATAATAAAACAGGACAATTTTGGTTTTAAGGGAGATAAGTGTTTAAAAGTGAATGGGCTGATGTGTATGACATGTTACAAACTTACAATGGAACAATACAAGTGGTTTTGGATGTGATAACGAAAATAGCATGCTTGATGCTCCCTTATCAATTTGAGAAACTTATATTCATGTAACTTTTAAATAACGTAACACGAGTTTTTAGCTAACTTGTATTTGTTGTTTCTATTAATTGGATCATAAAATGCAATTATTTTAGTTGAACGAGAATTGTTTTCGTTAGATAGTCTTGTTAAAATTAGAGTTATATTTTTTTTATATTTAGGGGTATTTATGTCATTGTAAATTAATTTTATTCCATTCATACTTACCAACCAAACATGACAATGGAATGTTAATAACTCATTTCATTACGTATTATATTATTAATTCCATTATGTAGTTATTCCATTCCCCTAAAATTTTAAAATGGACTGTCCCTTTTGCCGGTAGTTAATTAGGAATTTGGGCTTACATTTTAAAACAGGAAATCACAATGGGCCTAAGTTTAAACCGGACATATCTCATGAAAACATGCCCTTAAAAAATGTGGGCCTTGAGTGCTGCCCTAGTGGCCCAAGCCCAAGGCTTGCCTTGTCGCCTCATAATTAGATGAATACCGCCTACCTCGTTTAACCATATATAAATTTCAGCCCACCAACCCGTTCATGATTTGTAAGCCCTTTTAACCTGTCCAACCCGCTACCCATTTGATTCATATAATAAAAACTCGTAACACTAGTCGAGTTAGCTTATACCACTCGCCAACTCAAAACCTACCAACCCGATTAGTTAAACGGGTCATATTCGTGTTAGGTGATATCAACCTACCAATCCAAATCCAACACAAAATTGTCACCCTAACTAAAGCTGTATTAGTTGCGTCCCAGATCCTTCCCTACTGTCCTCTTGCTCTGTGCACTACCACTCTTTTGTAGCTATTATTGGACTTTAAAATTAACTTTTTTATTTATTGAATGCGGTGTTCTACTATGTTAAATTACATAGGAGTACACAAAAGAAATACCTATACGGAGATAAAGAGAGGTTCGGCTACATATATGGAAGTGTAATGGACCAAAAATATAAGACTTATTAATTTGCAAGATCAAGTCATGAAGTTGTAGATCAACTGATCATCAAGGTTATTCGAATCTTATTAATATGTGGAAGTCTCGAAGGAAGGCATACTGCCCCCTGTAGATGTCACTGTCTGGATCGAACCAATATTGATGTTAAGAAAAATTGTAGATCAATTAATACAAATGTAAAATAAATGCTAGATAAAATTGGTTTTTTCTAGAATTTTTTAATGATCACATTTTACTAATAAAAGATATCATATACTCCGTATATTGCATAAAATTATTACTATGTCTACATATAATAACTTCTACATAACGAAATAAGTGTTCTTTTGTTTATATGTCTACATACAATAACTTCTACATGACAAAATAAGTGTTCTTTTGTTTCAGTATTGTAGAGGTTTTGTTTTCCAGTTTTGTTTTTCTTTTTTTTTTATTTTTATAATCACATCTAATTAAATTTTTTTTTTAACGGCATCACATGTAATTATTAAAACATATATTGGATAATACATTTTGATTATAATAAGTTTTTACTTGAAGTCGTATTTGACCGTTCAATAGCGCGGAATTCTTAACACTCGTTTATAACATTTGAAAATATAATCGCATAGTAAAATGTCCCATTCTATTTTTTATACTTCCTCCGTATCAAAATAAGTGACACAAATTAGCTTACACGTTTTTTGAGGTAAAATATTAAAGTAGGTGTTAAAATATATTAAAGTACACACTTAGTGGAGAATGGGTCCCACTTTTCTTGAATAAAGTGATATTAATGAGTTTTAAAAGTAAAAGTAAGGGTATAAGGGTAATTTTACTTTATTAAAGTAGATAGTTAGTGGGTATGGGTCCCACTATTTTTACCAAATAAAGAAAGTTTTCAAAATATGTCACTTATTTTGATACACTTCAAAATGAAAAGTTCAAAATGAAAAGTGTGTCACTTATTTTGATACGGAGGAAGTATATGATTTCAGGCTGTGCTCAGAAGTTTTATATAAATATATTGCAATTTGGAAGGTAAATGACAAAGGACTGGAGTCTGGCATTGGAATAATAATGTGCATAACGAGATGTAACATTATTTTTAGAGTAAATTAGACGGATGGTCCCTGTGGTTTGACAATTGTTTTGGATTTGGTCCCTAAGTATCAGAAATTACACTCGTGGTCACGTTGGTTTGGACTTCGTATTGATTTTGGTCCCTAAGGCAAACGTCCGTTAGAAATTTCTGTTAACTTTCTTTAAATGACTAAAATACCCTTGACCTTTATCTTTTTCATTTTTATATTTAATTTTAATTTATTTAACTCTTTCTCTCTCCTTTTCTCTCATCTGCCATTTCTCTTCCTTAGACCGGTGCCAATGGGCGATCGGTTGGCCGCCGGTTGGCCACCGCCGGAACCGGCGCCGTTGGCACGGTCCGCCGGTTGGCCGCCGGTTGGACCGCGGGTCGCTTAAGCGGCGAGAGAAGGGGAGCGTGATGTGGGGCCCAGCCGTACCCTCCAGCCAATGAAAAAAAAGCATTTTTTTTTCTTTTTTTTTTTTTTAAACGGTAATAAATTCGAATATAAACGGTAATAAATTGAAAAAAACGGTAATAATTCCAAAAAAATCCGAGAAAATTCAAAAAAATTCAAAAAAAATTCCCCCTCATTTACATCTATAAATACCCACTCATTTCTTATATTTTTTACACCACAATCACCTTCTTTCTATCTCAAAAAAATCATACCTCCTCCCAAACTTTTAAAAAATGTCCAAAAGACGTCAATCATCGGTATCCAACGACATGTGGGATTACCTTACTGGATCACCGGTTGACGCCCCACCCTCACCGGCCGGTTCTTCGTCGGGTCAAACAAGTAACCCGACACCATCGCTAGGTTTTGGGGCTTTCTCCCAACCACAACCAAACTACCAATACCCTCAACCACCACCCAACTTTCACTACCAACAACCACCACCTAACTTCCATTACTCTCAACCACCACCAAACTTTCAATACCAACAGCCACCACCCAACTTCCATTACTCTCAACCACCACCCAACTTTCAATACCAACAACCTCCTCCCACCACACCTATCTATTCACAAAATTTCCAAGAACCATCACCAACCGACACCCAAAATGTGGGGGACACCCAACCGGAACCGACACCCTCAAGAAAAGGGAAAGAAAAAAGGGTGGAAAAGGGGAAAGAAAAAAGGTTGGAAAAGGGGAAAGAAAAAACGTTGCCAAAAAGGGCACAAACAAAGTGGTCAACCCCTGACGAGGTGATTTTGGCCCAACGTTGGATTCATAACTCTGAAGATGGTGTGAAGGGGAATAGCAAAAAATGTTTCGTCCATTGGGCTCGAATTCTCGAGGACTTCAACTCGACTGCTTCTGTGAAGCGTAACATGAACCAACTCACGGGCAAATGGTCTAAAATAGCGCATGACGTGAAAAATTTCAGCGCTATATACAATTCGTTAAACGACGTGCGTGGAAGCGGTACGCGAGACGAGGACGTTCTAAAAGCTGCTCGTCAACAATTCCGTGAAAATGTTGGCCGTAATTTTGTATACGAAGACTGTTGGGAAGTGGTGAGAGATAGCCCAAAGTTCTATTTTTCAGTGGGCGTCATGGATACCGAGCCGATAAGCCTCGATGAAGACACCGAACCGGCGAGCATGGATCCAGGGACGGCGGCACCAAGGACGTCGACACCGGCTAACATGCATGCGTTGTTCCAAGATGACCCGTTGAGGCGCCCCCCCGGCCGCAGTGTGAGCAAGAAAAGTCAAAAGACTTCGTCTTCGTCCGATGCCGCAAGTTCCCGAAGGTCCATTAAGCTGGACACTTTGGACCTCGTTAGAAAAACCTCCAATAAGCATACAGGCATTATCAAAAAGGTTGCAAAAATGGCACACAAAAAATTGATTTTGGAAACTTGGAAATTCCTAGCCATAAAAGTGCCAAACGACATTGACGAAAGTCGTAAGCAAATGCTTGAAAACGCTCAAGATGAAATTGCACAGCAATTTGAAAATGATTTGGCGATTTTTAAAGACGTTGACGAGGAGGGTGACAGTGAGGGTTCGGGAGCACAAGGACCGGTTGGCGAAGACGAAGACGAAGACGACAATGAATCTCTTGATTAGTAGTTTTTTTAGTTTGAATGTCTTTTTTTTTATTTATTAATGGCTTTTTTTTTTTAATTAATGTCTTTTTTTTAATTATTTTAATGTCTTTTTATGTATTTTTTTTAATTAATGAAATGTATTTTTATTAGTTATATGTTTTAATTAGTTTATATATTTTTATTAGATAAAGAAAAGTAAGTGGTGTGGCCCAAATTTGGTGAAGTGACGGAGTGCTGTTGGCATGGGTACGTCAGTTTAGTGTTAGTTAGTTTGTATGCTGACGTGGCGCTGAGTTGGCAGAAACTGACGGCGTCAGTTTGCGTCACCATTGGCACCGCTCTTATCAACCCCACACCCATTTCATTCATCACTCTCTTCTCAACCTAATAATCTTTTCTTGTTGATGATTCAGAAGATGTTTGTGATCCAAAGTGAAGCCACATCGAACACTTGTTTACCCTTCGCATTCACACTCACATCAATCTCAGCAAAGTGAAGCCCGACAAGGTAATCGAGCTTTGCATCTACAGGGAATTCATACTCCAAATCTCAGCAAAGTAAAGTCACAGCTGAATCGTACAAATTCCCCGGAAAATAGTTAGGACTTTTTCCTGTATTAATCACCTCTCTCATGGCCGTAACAGATTTAATACCTCTCGAATTTGCCGATCGGAATGCAGCATCATACTGCCACGCCCCACCGCTCCGCCACACCTTAATCTAACCGGAGCTCCGCACAATTGGTTGACAAAACTTGATTCCTCAAAGCTCCACACGGAATTATCGCAAAAATTCTAGAATTTTAACTCCACCAGCTGCTAATTTTGGTTGCAAATTCATAAAACAAATCTAATGTTGAGATCCAGGTAAACGATTAGGAGTAAAAAATTAAATCTTGTATAACTTCAAAAGAGAATTTGAATGTTTTTTTTTTAATTGGGCTTAGGGTTTTGATTTGGGTGTGTTTTTGTATGGAAAGAGGAAGGAGATGGTGAGGGTAAAATTGTCAATTAAAAAAGTTTAACAGTAAATTTTAACGTCTGTTAGTATTAGGGACCAAAACCAAAATGAAGTCCAAACCACGGTGACCACGGGTGTAATTTCTGATACTTAGGGACTAAATCCAAAATAATTGTTAAACCACAGGGACCATCCGTGTAATTTACTCTTATTTTTAAGAACATGGGGAGGCCCATACCAATAATTCCAATTATTAAATTTTAAAATGTCTAAATTATAATGTTAAATAGAGAACAAGTTAATTGGTTCTTGATTAATCATAAACAAACCTTCGTTGTTTGAGCAAAATTTTCCCATTCTCAGCCATGGAAGTCCCCCAAGATACTAGAATGACGAAGAAAGCAGTCCCACCCCTATCTGTATCTATAGATACTAACGAAGTTAATGCATTTGACGACGATGTTATGAAGCCAAATGTGTCACGTGCGCTAAAAGATGAACGATACAACTCGTTCAAAACATGGTCGGGTAAACTCGAGAGACAAATCACAACTTTACGAGGAAAATCACCACGGGACCCGCCACTTGTCAACACCCCGCGGACCGAGAATTTGCCCGTTGATCGGTATTTCGATGCATTAGAAGGACCGGAGTTAGATACTCTTAGGGTATACTCATTTCTAAATTCTATTAAGTAAATAACAAAATTGTTAGCATCAGATCGATCTCATATAGTATACTAGTATATGAGATCGATCAGATGCGTTTTTTTTCCTAAATTTAACAGCCGTCAGAAGAAATAGTTCTTCCCGATGACAAAAAATGGCCGTTTCTTCTCCGGTTTCCGATCACGTCATTCGGTATATGGTGAGCAGTCAAGCGCTTTTGTGGAAAAATTTAGCGTCGACAGCATCGACACATTTTCTTCACATAAGCTTGAAAGCAAACTTGATTTTATGGTGCATTTCGATCGTTCTTTTCACCATAGTCGCAACCACTTATTTTTTGAAAATAATATTTTACTGTGAAGCTGTTTGTCGGGAATATTACCATCCGGTTCGGGTCAACTTTTTCTTCGCTCCATGGGTCGCATTACTATTCTTAGCCATCGGGGTTCCTTCAACCGTGACCACAAATCTACCACATTTCTTATGGTATGTTCTTATGACACCGATTTTTATATTGGAGCTCAAGATTTACGGGCAGTGGGGCGGTTGTCAAAGGTGGCAAATCCGTCTAACCATTTGTCTGTTGCCGGAAATTTTGTTGGGGCGTTGTTGGGTGCTTCTATGGGGTTAAAAGAAGGTCCAATCTTCTTCTTTGCGGTTGGAATTGCTCACTACACTGTATTGTTTGTTACTTTGTATCAGAGACTACCGACAAATGAAACTTTACCGAAAGAACTTCATCCGGTTTTCTTTCTGTTTATTGCTGGTCCGAGTGTTGCTTCATTGGCTTGGGCAAAGATTAACGGGTCGTTTGATTGTGGGTCTCGAATCGCCTACTTCATCGGCATGTTCCTCTATTTGTCACTGGTTCGTTAAGATTTAATTTCTTTACTTTATAAATAGACCCCTTAAGTAATTTTTTTTTCCCAAATATGTAAAAACATTCCGTCAAATTAAAAATGTCGCCCAAATTCACAACTTAAATGTCCGGATTCGACTCTGTAGTATGTCTATTTTCAATATTCAGTTGGACTTACATTGATTCAAATGATTTTACACATATGTATATATGAGCTGATTTTTTTAAGTGGACCCTTAAATTTTGTGAGCTCTAGGCGGCAGCCACACTGGTTGCCCATGCTCATGACCGCCCCTAGTTATATGATGAAGCTACCAGGTACCCCTGTAACTATATGTTGTGGTGACGATGGTGATGGTGGTGGGTAGTGGTGGTGTGAGTAGACAGTAGTTGTTAATAGAATAATATTAGTTTAAAGATTAATTAAAATAATAGGATACATAGTAGTTTTAGTTAAATAATCAACATTCTTAGTTTGTTAGAGCCTTGCTATTAACGTATGGTTGCATGTTTAAGTACTGTGGCTGTCAATTTATTCAAAATGAAAATATTTCTTGAAATAATAAGTGTCTTGATTAAAAATTAAACGTGAATTTGAGAATATCCCAAATGTATAGAGTAAAGATAAAGGTATTTGAATCTAAAAAAAATTGTTGGCTTGTTTTACAGGCTGTTCGAGTGAATTTCTTCAGAGGATTCCAATTCTCTTTGGCATGGTGGGCATATACTTTTCCGATGACCGGAGTTGCTATTGCAACGATAAGATATACAAGTGAAGTCTCAAACATCTTCACTAAATCTTTAGCCGTAATCCTCTCCACGATTGCAACCGTAACGGTTCTTGGTCTACTCGTAACCACAATTTTACATGCTTTTGTAATGAGAGATCTTTTCCCCAATGACATAGCCATTGCCATCAGTGACCGGAAACCTAAAGCTGCTCGGAAATGGTTCCACCGGAGGTCCGGCAGCACTGAGAATGAAATTGAACATTATCTTAAATTTGTTACTTCCGAGGAGAAAGATGCGGAGGTTACTGCGATAGCAAAAGATGTTGAAAGTCAAAATCCACTGCCTTAATTTAAATGAATTTAGGTTTTAATGACGAAGTACAATGGAGGGATTTGGGCATCCATTTTCCGGTGATGTTGGATGTTCATCGAGTATAATAATGTTGTTAAGTTGTACGGAGTAATTTTGTGTGATAATATTTTAAGTTGTATATTTCGATTCTATATTATTTAATAATTTGAGCATCTTTACATGTTAATTTGTTCTTGCCTCTTGGCTCATAACTTATAAGTGCTTGTTGGATTATTCCTTGATGCTATTGCATCAGTTAAAGATTAAAATGTAATAATATAATATATATACTCTCTCCGTCCCAAAAAAACTTCTCATTTGCACAAGTTTTTAGGTGATAGTTAGTGGTGGGGTCATTGATAATACTTTTGATTAAAATATAAGGTTGGGTTGGAGAGAGAAAGATAGTTAGTGGATGTTACTGGTAGGGTCTTTAGTTGTCACACCCCGCCAAAAGTGGTTTTGCGGAAGAGCGGGCGTGCGGCATACATCGGGAATCACAACAATCGATCAATAGTAATTCAGCGCAAATCAAAATGGATTACCAATACTTAATGTTTCCAAACAAAAGTAGTAGTTTTTCTTTCTATAAATAAAGAATTCTTCAAAATGGTAATCCGAATGCGTTTGAATGCTAATAAAGCTTCAACTTCTATTTCCTGAGAAAACATATTAGAAAAAGTGTCAACACAAAGGTTGGTGAGTTCACAGGTTTAATGACTCTATAAATCGTTGATTTATTCCAAAATGTTTGTCAGTACAACTCGTGTACTAAAATAATCGTTGAAAACCGTTTCAAAACCCTGAAACCGAATTTGCACATGTTTAGTGTTTAAACCCTTTTGTAAATTGTTTTAACTCTATGAAACATATTTTGCATATGGTCGATGCATAAAACCCTTTCAACATGATTTTGTAAAGGTAAGTCGTTTAGTACAAATCCATGTACGTTCAAGTTCACATGTTTCAAATCCATGAAAAATAATTGTATAAGTTTAGTGCGTAATCCCTCATAAGCTAGCTAGGCATACAAGTTAAAGTATAAGTTCATGAGCCTGTAATCAAACCTAAATCCGCCTTTACCTAGGCATGTCGAGTCCACGACGTTTTAATAGAATATATATCTCATATGTTATACGGCTAGAGCGACTAGCCATGAGCGGGGGATCAATCCCGAATAGTACTACTCATATATTCGTTGGCTAACTATAGTTGATGATTACAGTAATGTTAGATCCAAAAGATCTGGCGATAGGATGATCGTCTATCAACTCACGGTTATACAAAGATTAATGTCGCAAAATATAGTTTTTCCATATAGGTCTTCGTTAAGACCTTTTCGTAAAAATACTTGTTTGAGTATGTCTTTTAAATGACAGTTATCTCAAAAGGATAGTTTATCCAAGTTTTCACAAAGACTGATTGTACCAAAGTATTGTTCATAAATGTCTTCAAAAGACCAGTTGTACCAAAATGTTATAAAAACATTAATATGTTTCTCACCCCAAAACAGTTAAAAATACAGTAAAAAGTGGGGCTGTGGAAACTCACCTGAGTCGATAAGCTAGCGATAAAATGATATGAATGATATGCCCAGATAACGCCTCAGCTACCTATAAGCGTGAGGTTAAGCGGTAAGTAGACGACTCTACAAGCGCGTCTATACAAGTGATTTACTCATTTGATGTTTCAAACGCCGTTAGGCAAGAGTGGCTCGTTGATGACTTTATAAAATACGATTTTAGTTTGTTAATCTTATTTTATAATTACTTTTACTTATATCTTTATAAGCCTCGTAAACGTACTTAATTTACTACGTATTTACAGTTAGAATTTTGGGTAAGAATACGCATTTTTGCCACCGTGTGATTTTCAATGCATCGTATATTTTAATTCGTTAAAATATACTTTTTGGTTTTCAACCACCCGTTTTTACATTTTATAGAAATGTATATATTACTTATTACTACATAAGTTACAAAAAGAATATATTAACTTGTACGCATATAGTTCTTCTATCACACAAAAATGTATACAAAAAAAATAGTACTATATGATTCTCTTTAACACCATACGTTCATGTGTACGTTCGAAATAAACATGGCACACAGTTAATGTTTTAGGAAGCATGGTCTTCATATAATTTAAATGTCATCACAAAATGTATGACTTGCACATTGAAAATAAAAGTCCATGATTTTTGTCATTCTGATTACTCTAACACACAAAAAGATAAAACTCCATCTTATATATATATATATATATATATATATATATATATATATATATATATATATATATATATATATATATATATATATATTAGTGTATGGACTTTATCACTTATGATTTTGAATATTTACACCGAGAGTTTTGCCTTTTTTAACTCGAGATTATAAGTAGCCATTTTAATAATAATATTAGACCAAAGTAGTAAGATTCAAGTCTTAAGGTGTCTGTGTTGTTTCAACGACGAACTCTTTGGTTTGTCAAGTGGGTTTTATAAGTTCTTTGTGTAGTTTAAGTCTTAGGTTATAAAGATATATATATTTTTGTGAGTGTTTAACATCATGAGAGAAACTTAACATGCATAAACATAAATTTATAAAAGTGTAAATGAAATAGTGATGGAATCTCACAAAGCTTTTCGGATTGGGTGCTTATGACCTTGAGGTGATCTTCCTTCTTCTCCAAAGCACCAAAAGGGATGGTACTTCTTGGGGAACTTTCTAAGACGAAGTGTATGTAAGTATCCTAGATAGATCTAAGCAAGAAACGAAATAGAAAGTCAAAAATTCAAAGTTTACCCATAGAAGATGAGTTTTTTACATTCTGGATAGCAGCCCTTCCATCATTTCGGCAATCCCTTCCAGCCAAGAAATGAAGGTTTAAAGGGTGGGATGTTGTAGAGGAAAGTGTTATGGTGTTTTGACAACTTGAATCACTTAATTTGAAGTTGTAGATCAAAAGTTATGATAAATTTAGTGAAGGAAAGTGGGTGTATTATTGCTACCCGGATTTTGATATTTTAGAGAGAGTATTCTAAGTTCTTTGGAGTGGTGAGGGTTAATTGAAAGAGATAGTGAATATAGGAGTTGGAGGGTGAGTATTATCCAATGGTCATATGCCTTGTTACATGAACTCTTTTCCTATATGACTTTCTATGGTGTAAGAGATTAGATAGATGATGATGATGGCGTAAAATAAGGTGATGGAAGATGTGTTGGGTGGTTGCTTTCACCGAAAATCAAGGAGAGATAAGAAAAAGAGGAAGAGATAAAGGTACACTTTTCATTGTTGCACGAGGGTTAATAGTTAAAAGCATTGATTCATTGGTTATTATGTTTATTATAACCTTTTAAACAAAATTTCAAGATATGGATACTGCCAACTTTCTAATAACTAATAATGGAGTATGGCTTCATGTCATAACCCAAAATTTACACGTCATATAGATATGACAGAAGTATGGTGGTTTTATTTAAGAAGCATGGTGGAGCTTTGCTTATTTAACTTAGGTTTAATTTTACACATTATGTATTTAGCACATTATTTAACAAGTGCTGGTTGAATGATCTGTACCGTGAATTATCAGGTTTAGTTTCCATTATCGCATATTAAAATTTTGTATTCGTTCATTTTAACATGTTAGCAGTTCTCGCTATTTTTTT
The DNA here is from genome assembly GCA_963853835.1 of Calendula officinalis. NCBI lineage: Eukaryota > Viridiplantae > Streptophyta > Magnoliopsida > Asterales > Asteraceae > Calendula > Calendula officinalis. Next base: position 48,036,153 of record OY970829.1, on the reverse strand, counting down.
TTATTCAATTTCATATCTGGTACATCTTTAACGCGGTTAGGGTTCGTGCTCGGCTACAATCAAGTGTCTGGAAAATACCTCATTTTCGAGGGTTGTCACATTAGTAATAATAGTTTTTTTATAGGGTAAATTACAGTTTTTGTCCCTGACCTATGGCCGATTCGGGTTTTTGTCCCTAATGTTTTTTTGTCGGTTTTTTTGTCCCTTAAGTTTTTCAAATTCTGGAAATTTGTCCTTCCGTCCAAAATCTTTCGTTAACTAACGATATTTTTGTCAATTTCCCCAAATTGCCCCTATCATCATCATCATTAAAGAAACCTTTGAACCCAAATGTGTTCTTCATGTTGTACTGTACAAAATATTGTAACTTGTGCATTAAATATTGTACATTTCAATATGATGAAAAACACATAAGAACACCAACATTGACCTTCACCATCATCATCAAAATAAGATTAAAAACACAACATTTCATGGGTGTTCTGGTATCATTTTCGAAGAATACACCAACATTTGCACATTTCTGAAGAACACACACAAACATTTGCAGCGCAATTAATTCCTAATCAACATCAAACATTAACACAAACATTTTATAATCACCCATACATCAACATACTGTCAAAATTGATCTGTTCAAAACTCGAGTTCATGTAAAATCTGTAAAATCGATTTGCAGGTTCAAAACTCGTTAAGAAGAAGAAGATCTGTAAAATCGATTTGCAGGTTCAAAACTCGAGTTCATGTTCTGTTCAAAATTCGATCGATCGCGTAGGGGGGAGAACTGAGGTTTGAGATGGCGATGCAAATGTTGTTGTTGTGGTTGTTGAAGCAACGTCAATAGTACTACGTGATGATGTTGATGAAGATGATGGCGAAATAGGAGGATGATCGATAGAGGATGAAACGTCGTCGTCTTAAGATTACGGTTGTACAAGCATTAGATCCGAGAATAGGTTTTCATCCAGAGGTTCAAATGAAGCTCCGGTGGTGGTTGTGGCGGCGGCAGGGGTGGGGGATTGACGCGGTTGCTGACTAATTTCACGAAGATTAGGTAGTTCAACACGAATCTGCGATTTGGGGATTTAGGGTTTGTATGTTGGGGATTTAGGGTTTGTGGGTGTTGGGGAAGAAGATGAAAAAAAAAATAAAAGAGAAAAAAAAAGGGAAAAAGACTAAAATGCCCTCATATCTTTTGCATTTGAGGTCACTTAACGGCCAAAATTGGACGGAAGGACAAATTTCCAGAATTTGAAAAACTTAAGGGACAAAAAAATATTAGGGACAAAAACCCCGAATCGGCCATAGGTCAGGGATAAAAACTGTAATTTACCCTTTTTTTTTATTGTGTGTAGCCCATCAAATATGGGAAATGAGAAGTTTTTTGTGGGACAAAAATTTAGAGTGAAATGAGAAGTTTTTTATGGGACGGATGAAGTATAATAATTGTATTAAAACAAAATATTGGGCGTTTGAAGGTACTTTAGTTGCTCTGTCTTAGAGGCTTATGTCTTCAGAAGAAATTATTATGTAGGCATTATTGATCATGTAAATAACTCCATTTAGAGATAGCTAAAAGTTAACTATACGAGGCAGTATCGTACGGGCCTCGTTCACATAATGAGTTATTTTAAATCATATCGTGTATAATTACTGATATCACCTGCAAAGTACGAAAAGTGTAATCAGTTACATGTTTAACTTTGATTGCGGGTATTCTAGTAAATGAGCAAAGTTGTTCTTTATGTGTATTGATGTATAGGGTTTGTTGTTCTTTACTAAGTCATATGGATTGTTTATGTTAATTGCAATTATTTATTTAGCTTGATTAGATTTCGTATGCGTAAGTAGGCTTTGCAAATTGGACCGAGAACCGACCGGGATCCCAGAACCAGACCGAACCGAACCGAGCTCCATCGGTTTGGTTCTCGGTTCTAATTTTTATGAAAAATCAGTTCTTGGTTCCATCTGGTTCGGTTCCGAGCGGTCCGATTCGGTCCAAAACTGAGAAAAAACCGAAAAAGTCGAAGAAATTGCCTTGGTTCTCGGTTCGGTTCCGATTGGTTCTCGGTCCGGTTCGGTTCTGAGCACTATCTGTTCAGTCCTAGCTAACTAAAGTAATAAATATAATGTAAAACAAAACTTTAAACCGTATTTATTAAAAAAACAAATATATGAACATAAACAGAAAACAATATTTGATATAGAATTTGAACATTAATGAACGAACGCTAACGAACGAATGTAAATGGATACTGACGGACGAACGTAAATGAAAACACATAAACGAACGAACACATACTTACGTTCACAAATGTAACTAAACGAACGAGACACATGTTTCTTTGCTTAACTAAACAAACACAAAATCTTGTTCTTATTTGCTCGTTTAACAAAATGGAAGAACATAAACGAACTCCCGCTAAACGGTTCACAAACGACTCGTTAGACGTTTTGTTCATTTACAAGCCTAGTTCTTGGTTCTAATCCGGTTGGTTGAATTATTGAACCGCACATAACCGTAACGAGGATCAAGTGTTTGATTAAAACAAAATAATTATTTATTTATTGTATCTCTATTCCTTTAATAAGCATTTAGGGGATATGGGTAGTATAGGTATTACATTAATTTAAGCAATCTACATTTCCTCATCCCCTTCGCCATATTGATCATAGTAACCGTCATCTCCCTTCCTCAGACCGTTTCTTCTTCCTCTCATCCAGCCGTTCGTTTCACAGATAGGCCAGTCCGTCTTTCTCATCACACCCCTTCAATTGGTGGCCGTTGCTTCTTTCTCCTCACACCCCTTCGTCAACCGTCAATCGCATTTCTCCTCACACCCGTTCGCCAACCGTCGTCAACCGTCATCATCGTCATACCTATAAATACAACCCCTTCATTTCCCCTCAACGCACACCCCGGTGACGTTCGCTTCTGGGATACGGTATCCGTTTGCTATGTTGTGCCGCATTATCGTCTTCTTCTCAGGCTTGTCTCGGTATTTTATCATTTGTCGTTGTCATGTTCTTCTTTTTGTTACGAGATCATGGTTTATTTGTATATGATATATGATTTGATTGGCTAATTTAATTTCTGCACACCACGTATTTGATAAAATGCTACCTCGAATCATCTGTTGTTTCTTTCTATATAGGAACCAATTGTTACATTATTTTAATTACATTAATTTTGATTCTTATTTTCAGATATTAGCTAATATCAAATACTTTTAATTTTGTTGAAACTTTAGTCAACTGTTTGACCGGTTGCATCATATTTCAGGATATGAAGAATTTCATATTGCTTCGATGGCCTCATTTTACTGCTACTACAATGTCACATATTATTTATGTTAGGTTTTCCACCATCTTAGTTTTTGTCATATTTGTTAATGTTAGCTTGTATTTGTCAATATGGAATTGGATGTTTATGTAATTGTCATTATGTTTACTTTCTAATCTGTTCTCCTGTCATAATTTTTATGCACTATACCCCCAATTCATATATGTTTCTGCGTTCATGTTTCCTTTTAGGATTACTGATACATTTATCCTATTATGCGATTTTTTATTCTTGAGTAATTTTTCTTTAATTAAACCCGTTTGATCGACCTGTTTCATTTTTCTGTCTTTTTTACCCGCGCATTGTCGCGGGCAAAAGACTAGTATTGACATAAACAATATTTAAGTCAGATTATTTTAAAAACATACTCCCTCCGTCCCACAAAAAAGTTCCCATTTCATCTTGGCACAAGTTTTTAGGTGGTAGTTAGTGGTGTGGTCATTGGTATTAATTTTGATTAAAATATAAGGTTTGATTGGAGAGAATGATAGTTAGTGGATATTAGTAGTGGGGTCCTTAAGAATAATAATATTTTATTATGTGGAGCCCATCAAATGTGAGAAATGAGAACTTTTTTGTGGGACAAAAGTTTTGTTAGAAATGGGAACTTTTTTGTGGGACGGAGGGAGTATTTGCAAAGGCATTTTTAAAATGTTCACTACCAAACACCCTTTTTTTAGGGTAAGTTACAGAAATTGTCCCTGAGGTATTCTAGATTCTGGGTTTCTGTTCCTAAATCTTTTTTTGGTTTTTTTGTCCCCAAAGATTTTAGGATTTCACTTTTGTGTCCTTCCGTCCAAATCTGTTAATTTCTTTCCGTTAAGTCAAGTCATGTGCCAAACACGTGATGGTATTTCCATCTTTTTCCCCAAATTACTTGTACCTTGTGTATTAAAAATTGTACATTCATACTTACCTTCTAATACACAAGGTACAAGTAATTTGGGGAAAAAGACAGAAATACCCTCACGTGTTTGGCACATGACTTGACTTAACGGAAAGAAATTAACAGATTTGGACGGAAGGACACAAAAGTGAAATCCAAAAATCTTTAGGGACAAAAAAACCGAAAAAAAGATTTAGGAACAGAAACCCAGAATCTAGAATACCTCAGGGACAATTTCTGTAATTTACCCTTTTTTTTATCTTACTGGATTATTTGATTTGAACTCATAAGAGCATTCCCAATAGTTAACCTTGCAAAAGCTTATTACTTTTGCCACATCAACAATCCACTAACCAAAAATCTTTTCATAAATTACATCTCCAATGGTTAACCTTTTTAAAAGCTTTTTCTGTTACAATATTTCTAATATACCTCTATCTATCTCAAATGTTTTATAAATACCCTTTTGACACTTTTTTGACATCTTACTAAATATAATATTTTTTAAAATGGCTCATACAAAAAATATTATATTAATTGACATTAAATATTATATAATTTAGTTATTAACTAATAATAATATAATAAACAACCTATATATAATATATCTAAGATATAAAATGAAAAGTTAGTAAACATAGGGGACTAAAAAGAACAAATATTAAAACTTGGTTAAAAGGTTAGTAGAAAAAAAAATCATTTGAATAAGCTTTTAAAATAAGCTAACTATTCTAATGGTAAAAGGTTTTTGAAAAACTTAATGAAATACTAAAAAACTTTTAAAAAAGTGATATACACCAATATTAGCTTTGGCTCACTACCAAAGCTAATAGTAGTAGTATCCGTCACTGTTGTTGTTTAGCTGCCTCTTCGATAGAAACAAGGAGACTCCATCTTCCTCCTATTTCCCCAAACACAACTTACCTCAGAAACAATCGCCCTTGATTCACACTCTGCATAATTACCTTCCAGTTTATTCCGATTTGATTTCTTGCTCGTTATCACGAAATGGCTCAAATTGTTGCTTCGAAGTTGAATCACCATTCGTTTGCGTGCCCTAGTCCTTCCGGTCCCCTTAACAATCAGATTCAAAATATCAAACCTAGCGGTTTCGCTTCCAATGTTCTGATTTCTACTAACAATGAACGGATTAGCCATAACCACCACCACCGTGTTCTTAGCGTTACCGCTAGGAGACAGGCGGTCGAGGTTGTTCCCGTTACTCCTGAAGACGTACCCAAGGTCGTAAATCGCTTTACCTTTTTCGTTGTTCGATTGTATCTGTTTCTATTCTGAATATCAAAACATCATTGATTAGGTCAACATCATTAGTCGATTAAAGTGTCAAATTTGGTTCATTTATTACCAATTCCGGCTAAAACTCGCCGGTAAATCGCAAAATGACAAAAATGCCCCCCTAATTTTAAATCTTTTGCCATAGACTTGTGACAACTATGAAATATTAGAGTTGGACTATAATTTTTTAAATTTTTGTTATCAGATAGCACATCAGAATTATCAATCATCTGAAGTTTTACAAGAGAATGATACATCATTAGGCATTTGGTCTAGACCTTTAGTTAAACGCAAAACAAAAATTGTTTGCACAATCGGTCCATCAACCGACACAAAAGAAATGATTTGGAAATTAGCAGAAGCTGGAATGAATGTAGCAAGATTGAACATGTCACATGGTGATCATGCATCACATCAAAAAGTTATTGATCTTGTTAAGGAATATAATTCACAATCCAAAGATAATGTTATTGCAATTATGCTCGATACAAAGGTACTATTTAATGTTAGCACTTTTATTTATTAATATTTCAAAATTTAAAATAAATAAATCATGATAGGGGCCTGAAGTGAGAAGTGGGGATTTACCACAACCGGTTAATCTAGAAAGTGGTCAAGAATTTACTTTTACCATAAAAAGGGGAGTTGGAACTGCAGATTGTGTTAGTGTTAATTATGATGATTTTGTGAATGATGTGGAAGCTGGTGATATGCTTCTAGTTGATGGTATGTTAAAATTACCTTTTTACTAGAATTTTTTAGTTTTTGGGTATTATTATTTTATAAATTGTTTTTTTATTATTATTTTAGGTGGGATGATGTCATTATTAGTGAAATCCAAGACCGAAGATTCAGTTAAATGTGAAGTTGTGGATGGCGGAGAGCTCAAATCTAGACGTCACTTAAATGTTAGAGGAAAAAGTGCAACTTTACCCTCAATTACTGGTATAACTTATAACAATAATCTTCATAAATAAATATATTTTTATTTTTAAATGAAATTTAATGCACATAATGATGAATACCAATTTGCAACAGAAAAGGACTGGGATGATATCAAATTTGGAGTAGACAATCAAGTTGACTTTTATGCAGTCTCGTTTGTAAAAGATGCACAAGTCATCCATGAGTTAAAAAATTACCTCAAAAGTAAGCATAATATAATAATGCCATTAAATGTATTTGATTTGTATTCCAAATTTAATTAACTTCATGCAATTTTGTTACTCTTTTGTTAGGCTGTGGTGCAGATATTCAAGTGATTCCAAAAATTGAAAGCGCAGACTCTATACCAAACTTACATTCAATTATAACAGCTTCAGATGGGGTAAATTCAATTTATTTTTTTACATTAAATCTATTTTCTCACATTAAATAATTCTAATATGGTTGTATCACCTTTTTCAGGCAATGGTTGCTAGAGGAGATCTTGGTGCAGAGCTACCCATTGAAGAGGTTCCACTATTGCAGGTAACATATCTTTTGGAATGGGTTGAATCGGGTCGGGCCAACACACTTTTTTCCAAAAAAACTTAATTTGTTTTTTCATAAATGCCTACTTAGTGTCAAATAAGGCTGCATAAATTATATTATACCATATCCATAATTATCTATATGTTTAAATTTATTTTGGGTGATTTCTGACCCGTTTTTAGCGCCTTTTTTTATATTAAATTTACGGGTTTGAGGCGTTGGAGATAAAACATGGAAATTGAATTAAATTGTTGTAAATAAATAGGATGAAATAATAAGAAGATGCAGGAGTATGGGAAAAGCTGTAATAGTTGCAACAAATATGCTTGAAAGCATGATTGTTCATCCCACACCAACAAGAGCTGAAGTCTCTGATATTGCTATTGCTGTTAGAGGAGGTGCTGATGCAGTTATGCTTTCTGGAGAAACAGCTCATGGAAAGTAAGTTAAGATTTTCTTTTTTTTTTAATTATTATTTTGTTTTTTTTTTTCAAAAATAATAAATAATTGCTGGTTTGATCTGTTAAGGTTTCCTTTAAAAGCTGTTAAAGTAATGCACACAGTTTCCCTACGAACTGAAGCTAGCATAGTTGGTGGTGTCACACCTTCTAATCTTGGTCAAGCCTTTAAGGTCAAAATTTCCCATTTTTTTAAAAATTTATAAACTATATTTTTAAATATGTGTTTATATTTTTTGCAGAATCATATGAGTGAAATGTTTGCATTTCATGCTACATCAATGTCCAACACTCTTGGAACCTCAATTGTTGTGTTCACTAGAAGCGGTTTCATGGCTGTTTTGCTGAGTCACTATCGACCCACTGGCACTATTTTTGCCTTCACAAATGAGTAAGTTAAGTCATATATTTTTAATCTGGAGGTGGAGGGTAAATTGGTAATTTGTGATGCAGGAAAAGGGTACAACAGAAGCTGGCTCTGTATCAAGGAGTTTGCCCAATTCACATGGAATTCTCTGATGATGCTGAAGAGACCTTTGAAAATGCTCTTACCACATTAAAGGTCACATAATATTATTTATTTTGCATGTTATGGTTTGAAGAGTATTATAATTAAAAATAAATAAAATAAAATAAATTTGTGTGTGCAGAATGAAGGGATGATAAAGGAAGGTGAGCAGGTAGCTCTTGTTCAGAGTGGTAGTCAACCTATTTGGCGGTTCCAGTCAACGCATAATATCCAGGTCAGGAAGGTCACATAAGTCAACAAGATCTAATCTATCAAGCTTCATTATTATTGTTAGCATCAGTTTTTGTTTTTGTTGATTTGAGACTATGTAGTCAATAACAAATTCTCATGTGTAACAACTTGGGTAATGTTTGTAAAATACCATTTTAGGATAACTTATATTCATTACCTAAAGAATTGCAATCATTTGGTCAACATGATTATATTTATTTTATGGTTGCAACACTATTAAAGTGGTGTTAAAGGCCCATTAATTTAAAGGTTGTGAGCTCAAGAGCTGTATATCTCATCACTAATTAAACAAAATTATCATTAGTACCAAATATAGGTGTTGTTTGGTAAGCCTCTTAATGATGATTCAGTTAAGAGGGCAACAACCTCTAAATCGGACAGATTCAGAGCGTTTGGTAATGCCTCTTAATCAGCTTCTGAATAAAAAATTCAACATGTTATGCCTCTTAATCAGACAGATGTAAGGGAAAGTCTAAATCATTCAGATATGAATCATTCAGATGCTACCAAATAGCACCATAGAGTTACTAAACTGTCTCGTATTCAAATCATTTCCATCACGAGCTAACCCGAATCGATCAAGGCAACCCATGGTGATCTCATATCCATGTCATCAAGTTCAATATCTGTTGACTTTGAGTCTTTGACTTGTTGGTTTTTGCTAATTTTAGATTATCGTTTAATGTTTCTTTATTGAGTGAATTTGTTGAAATGTAGTCCAATGTTTCTCAAATGGTGAAGTCTTACGCAGTCTAATTTTACATTTTCCCAACTGTTGTTTTTCCACCTGAAACTTCTCAACTTTTAAAAACCCTTCAGAAATTGCAATACATTCTTCAACTGCTTTCCAAAATTCATTATCATCAACTATACTATTAGTCTAATACAAATTGCGTTATATGCATAATCAGGGTTGTTAAACATGTGTTTTAATCTCAGACCGTTGCTTTAATGTCAACTGTAATGATAGAAGTCAGAAACGTACTTTGTTTTACCCTTTTTTTTATATGATTTCTTCATTTACTGTGAACTTTTTCATCATTTCAACAAGCAATGAACTGTTGCATATGAATTTTGAGATCGTTTGTGCTTGCGTTATGCATGGATTTACTCATTTACCCAATCGATATTTTATTTTTTTTCTAAATTTGCATTTAAACATTGTGAATCATACGATAATGTGGTTTGTTTAGACTACCTAGAACACAACTCTATGATACTAATATCGTAATCTAGTTCCATAAGTTTGTAAAATATGATTCTCTATACTTGTGCAATTGAGATTGTTATCCCAAGATTATTTGCACCATATTTTCCGGGCCAAAATTTTGAATTATGGAATCGAATAAATCAGTAAGAAACTGTGGTGGTTGAAATAAGAAGACTACGGAAAAATGTGTTTGATGGTGATGAAATTAGAAAGTTAATCAAAACTTCTGATTTGTTATAGGCCCATGTTTCCACAATTATCGTGCAATCCGTTGTTGACCATTCTTTCTCACTTTCTTTAGATTATATCTCACATCCCACATCTATTTTTTCTTTCTAACCAAACATTTGATCAAACTGCGATCAAACTAACGCAAATGAACCTCTTTTTTTTCTTTTTTAATTTCATTAATAATTTAAAAACATTACATTAATAATAAAAAACAACATTAGATTAATAAAATTTAGTGGTTATTAGTTAGATGCGAAATGTGTTCCACTGAATCGGATCTAAGATTTAGATGAGCTTCCTGGCTACGGATATATCTAATAACTTGTAACATTTCTTCATGCAATTGTACGGGATCACCTTCACCATGTTGCTCCTCTAGATGAAAATCGGGAGATATCTCCTCATTTTTATCTTTTATAATCATATTATGCAATATGATGCAAGTATGCATCATGATTTTCTCAACTTAGTTCTCTTCATTTATGTCGTTAAAAAATAGGGATAAATGATTGAAAACCTTAATCTCATCATCAGAACTCATTTTGATAATCAATAAAGAAATTCAAATTTCTACTACAGTTGTGTTTTACTATTGGCATCCATTACATAAATTTGTAACACACAAGCTTTTATCTCCTTTTTAAATATAATTTCAACTCTAATCTTCCAGAGATTTTGTTGTGTGTGGACCATATCGTTGCAACCCAATATGTCGGGAGGCATATTACTTAAGAGGGCTCCTGTGTAACAGAACGGTCGTGCAAAGAAGGAAAATGATTAAAAAATTTAAATCGGAAGCTACTCTTATTGGTTTCGATCCTGGGACCTGTGGGTTATGGGCCCACCACGCTTCCGCTGCGCCACTCTGATTTGTTGGTAGTTGTTTTTAAATCAAAATCAAATATTAGACTTTATGATGCCGAAAGGTATCACGTGCCACTTTAACTGTCGGACATCTTTTTATCCTTCACTTTTATTCAGATGTATAACACATTAGCATCATAAAATTAACTATTAAGATAACGACTTTTTTTAACTGTCTTATAGAGTGATTGAACACCTGAGTAATTTAGACAAGCTCTAAATGATTTGATCTATATTTATAGTTATTTACTCACTTTATCCACCATATAAATTATATATCATCGATTGATTATTTTACATAAATTGATAAAAAAAATTCTTGGCTCTATATAACATAGGCACAACTTCATCCATCTATTAGACTATTAGTAAGAGAAACAGGGTTCGAGGGGTAACAACTACTTTTTCAATGCCAATGGCTTCATTTGGCGAGCCCCATTGCTTTAACACCACAACATGCATGTTTAACATGGGCGTTAAACTTAAACCCATGTTAAAGTTCCAAAAATCCTGTTGGAACAAAACACAGATCAACTTATTACTGATGCTGCAGTTAGTACTGATCTTATTTAGTACTGATGGGGCAGAAACATTTACTACTGATGAAGTTGATGCTTCACTATAACTTAGTTACTACTGATCATGCAAAGATTGAAGATACTACTGATCATTGTAGTTACTACTGACGATGTATCTGGACTTACTACTGATCACCAAGTTTACTACTGATCTTCATACTTACTACTGGTGATGAGTTTTACTACTGACAACGCGTTTTTGAAGAATATCAAGTCCGAGATCTTCGTATAGATAGTTATAGAATGTAAATCAATGTATATTATTATTATTCGATGTAAATCAAGTCCTAGAATAACTAGGGTAAATAGTTTAGCTTCAAGGACTATTATAAATAGTTCCTTACGAATTGTAAACGTACGTGTGTATTGTTAACTCAATAATATACATTGAAGCTTTTTGTGAAACTGTGTTCTTAATATTCTTGCATATTGTTCATACAGTTCATTGTTCTTAATATATTGATATAGTGTTGATCCGCTGCAACTTCTATCATCAATTAGATCTAAGGTGTTTATTAACTTGTTTATAGTTAATCGATCCTGACAAGTGGTATCAGAGCATATTGGTTCTAGATCTACTATTTGTTAAGAACAACAAAAAGTTTTAATCTTTAAAACACACACATTATTAATCATGACTGATAATAATGAAAGCACTCAGGCCAACAAAATCCCTATGCTCACTCCCAATAACTTTGGGATGTGGAAGAATCGTATTAAGCAATACATGCTTATTACAGATTATTCCATGTGGGAAGTCGTTTGTGAAGGAAACAAAACTGGTCAAGTTCAAGCAAGCAGCTCTGTAACTGAGGCAGACAAACTTAAATGTGAGAAGGAGAAGAAAGATAAAGGCATCGAACTCAAAACTCTGAGCACTCTCCTACTGGCCATTCCTAATGACTATCAACATCTCTTTGTTGAATATGATGATGCTAAGTTGCTTTGGGAAGCACTGGAGAAGAGATTCGTTGGGACAAAGAGTACAAAAAGAAACATGAAGTCTGTTCTCAAACAAGACTTTGAAAATTTCAAAGGAAAGCCCAATGAAACACTCACTCAAGTGTTTGACAGATTCAACAAACTAATTGGTGAACTCAACCAAGTTGGTGTAAAGATGGATCAAGAAGATGTCAACATGAAGTTCCTAAGGTCTCTTAGTGAAGAATGGGCCATGTATACAGTGGTGTATAGACAAAGAGATGCTCTAGAAGAAAAGGAGTTAGATGAACTCTATAATGATCTCAGAGTGTTTGAAACTGAGGTAAATCACAAAAACCCTTCTATTTCTTCTAACAATGCTGCATTTATGTCTAGTACAGGTCAAGGACAAGAAACCTCCACAGGAAAGGCTGCAGATTCTGAGGATACTGCAAGAGAATCCTTCTTCACCAGTCATGTGCATACTGCATTGATTAGTGATGACTTGGAACAATTGAATCCAGATGATCTTGAGGAGATGGATCTTAAATGGCAGATGGCTATGCTGAGCCTAAGGACCAAAAGATTCTTAAAAAGAACTGGTAGGACAAGCCTCAATTTCAACAAAGGTGACAAAGCAGGATTTGACAAGACTAAAGTCAAGTGTTACAACTGTAACAACCTTGGTCACTTTGCAAAAGAATGTCCTCAACCAGACAAAAGATCAAAATCAACTGCTCTTGTGTCACAACAAGGACAAGGCTATGACTGGAGTTTCCAAGCAGAAGAGCATGCTCAAAATCAAGCTCTCATGGCCTTTACTGACAACAAAACTGAGGTAAAATCTAAACCTTGTACTCCTGAATGTGCTAAAATTATTAAAAATCTAGAAAAAGAAAACACTAAATTAAATGAAGATTTAGCAAAAGCAATCAGAAGAAATCATGAGTTTGATAGTGTGATTGCTGATCAAGAACATCAAATAAAGGTGTACAAGATGATTGATCAACGGATCAAGGAAGAATTGCTTCAAGCTGTGGATGAGAAAGAGTTCTATGAAACAAAAAATAAAGAACTAACAAGTAAATTAGAAGAATGTTAGCTTGAAATTGAACAAAATAAATTAACAATTAAAAAGTTTGAAAGAAGCACTAAAATCCTAGATGAATTAACTAATAATCAAACTACAGAAAAGGTTGTTCATGGGGTGGGATATCATGCTGTACCACCTCCACATAAATTCATTCCTCCACTTAAAAACAGTTCAGAAAGAATCATTAATGAATTAAAAACTGAAAATCAAACTGAATCTAATACTGAAACATCTGAATCAAATGATTCTTCTGATGATGAGCAATCAATTGAATTTACAATATCTCAAAGTGAATCACCAAAATCAATTGATACAAGTTTTCACACAGCTCAAAGTCCAAATGAATCTCCCAAATATAATGCAGATAATGTACCAAAAATTTTAACAAGGGGGAATGAAAGAAATAAAAAACAACTCTTAGACCAAAGAATACCTGAAGGTGCTAAAAATAAGAAATTAAGATGTGTTATATGCAATAAAATGAACCATTTAGCAAAGGATTGTCACTTCAATCCAATAAACTGCAAAGAGTTAAAAGAATTTAAAATTTTTAAACAAGGATCAAAAACTCAAAAGTTAAAAAATACTACTGGTCCTTCAGTAGTAAATACAATCAAAACTCAAATTGCTGAAACTCCAAGATTTGGAAGAAGTGCACCAAGATTTGTGCAAAACAGAAGAGTTGGCAGCCCAAAGAACAGCAATTACTTCAAGAATAATGGAAAATCTAATCAAAATAAACAATATTTTAAATTTTCCAACACGAGTAAAAACTCTAACAAATTTACTGCTGGTGTTAACCCTAATTATAATGCTGTATGGTACCAGTACAAGAATACTACTGGTAAAAACCCTAATTTCAATAATACTACTGCTCCCAAAACAACTTTCAAAAATACTACTGGTGGTAACTCTAAAAACACTACTGGTCATTCTAAACATGGTAAGTACCCAAATACTACTGGTCCATCAGTAGTAAAGTATTCAAAAGCTAAAAACAATAGGTATAAACCAAGATCAGTAGGAAATTCTCACACCAGTAATAACTCCAAAAGGACAGTAGTAAAACAAAACACCAGTAATAAACAAGTATGGGTACCAAAAGTCTTTAAAGTTAAATCCCCAAAAGCTCATTTCTCAAAGGATGAACCCAAGACATATAAAGCTTGGGTTCCCAAACTTAATTAATCCTTTACTCACTTGTGCAGAGCATTCAGATCCCAGAAGAAGGAAGAACATGGCATATTGATAGTGGATGCTCAAGGCACATGACTGGAAATCTGCAAATTCTTAAAGATTTCAAGTCATTTGATGGAGGATATGTGGCATTTGGTGAGAATCCCCAGGGAGGTAAGACTACAGGTAAAGGTACTGTTACTAATGGAAAAATTACCTTTGATGATGTATTTTATGTAGCTGAACTAAAATACAATCTTGTCAGTGTGTCTCAAGTTTGTGATAAAAAGAACAAGATTCTGTTCACAGACATTGAGTGCATCATTCTTTCTCCTGATTTTATTTTGGATGAAAAATATGTTGTTTTAAGAACTCCTAGGAGAAACAATGTGTATTGCCTAGATATAGGGGGAGAACTCATTTCTACAAATGAGGTCAACTGTTTTATATCCAAGGCAAACACCACTGAATCAGAACTATGGCATAGAAGGATGTGTCACACAAATTTCAAAAACATGAACAATCTAGTAAAAAGAAATCTGGTCATTGGACTACCTCAAAAACAATTCATGTGTGATCATCACTGTGTTGCATGCCTTAAAGGTAAACAACACAAGACTTCTCATAAGTCTAAAACTGTGAACTCTATTTCTGTTCCTTTACAGCTCTTACATATGGACCTTTTTGGACCTACAAATGTAATGAGTATTGGAAAGAAACAATATTGTCTTGTTATTACTGATGACTTTTCCAGATATACATGGGTTTTCTTTCTCAGGACAAAGGATGAAACAAGTGAACTCATAAAGAACTTAATTGTCAAACTGGAAAACACATCTGATCAAAAAGTGAAAGCCATAAGATGTGATAATGGCACAGAATTTAAAAATGCTAACTTAATTAACTTTTGTGATCTTAAAGGTATTGACAGGCAATACAGCTCACCTAGAACTCCACAACAAAATGGTGTAGCTGAAAGAAGAAATAGAACCATCATTGAAGCAGCAAGATCAATGCTTGCAGACTCAAAATTACCAATTACTTTTTGGGCAGAAGCTGTTAATACTTCTTGTTATGTTCAGAACAGAGTATTAATAGTGAAGCCACATTTTAAAACACCATATGAACTTTTCAATAAAAGAAAACCTTCTATAAGTTTCTTAAAATCATTTGGTTGTCCTTGTACTATTTTAATTACAAGAGAACAAATTGGTAAATTTGACTGCAAAGCTGATGATGGAATCTTTGTGGGATACTCTACTCAAAGCAAATCATACAGAGTATTCAACAAAAGACTAAGGATAATTGAAGAAAGCATCAATGTATCCTTTAATGAAAATGTACCTAATGAACAAGGAAATGGTCCAGATTGGCTATTTGACATAGACAATCTAACCAAATCCTTTAATTCTAATATGAATTTCAATGCAGGTAATTCAAACTGTCACAATCAAAAGAAGGAACATCATCAGTTAATACTGGTCAAGAGGAAATGAGATACATTGTAGTTAATACTGCTCCAGTAGTTAATACTGATGTCAGTAATAACTCAAGTTCTGGAACAAGTAGTAACTCTGAGAATGAGGACAGTAGTAATTCAAATACTACTGATACCAGTAATAGTACTCAAAATACTACTGGTCTCAACAATAACCTAGATTCTCAAGATACTACTGATACCGGTAACAACAACAATACTACTGATCTCAACGAAGACAATAGCAGTAGTAATTCTGACCAAGATGATGATGAACCAAACTTCAATGACAATGAAGGAACACAAGATGAACAACTGCCTGAGACAAATGAGTCCAATCTTGAAAATCAACTAGTAGTTGATAAAACTACAACTACAAGGACTCAGAAGAACCATCCTTTAGACCTTGTTCTAAGTGATGTTAACTCACCACTACAAACAAGAAGCAAATTAAACAAAAGCTTAACTGCAAATATGTGTAATATAAGTTTAATTGCTAATGAATGTATGTATGAATGCTTTCTGTCTCAGGATGAACCAAAGAAGATCCAACAAGCAATGAAGGACTCAAACTGGATTGAGGCAATGCAAGAAGAACTCCTTCAATTTAAATTACAAGCTGTTTGGACACTTGTACCTCTACCCAAAGGAAAAAGAGCCATTGGAACAAGATGGATATTCAGAAACAAGAAAGATGAAAGAGGTATAGTGATCAAGAATAAAGCCAGACTTGTAGCCTAAGGATACACTCAAGAAGAATGAATAGACTATGATGAAGTATATGCTCCTGTTGCTAGAATTGAAGCTATAAGAATATTTCTAGCATATGCCTCATTCAAGAAATTCAAAGTCTATCAAATGGATGTTAAGAGTGCTTTCCTATATGGGAAAATTGAAGAAGAGGTCTATGTTTGCCAACCTCCAGGTTTTGAAGATCCAAAACATGGTGATTATGTGTTCAAATTAGATAAAGCTCTATATGGCCTACATCAGGCACCAAGAGCATGGTATGACACATTATCATCATACCTATTGAAGAACAACTTTAAAAGAGGAGCCATTGACAAAACTTTGTTCACAAAGAAAGTCAAAAATGATATACTACTGGTACAAATTTATGTAGATGATATCATCTTTGGCTCAACCAATGATTTATTATGCAAAGAATTTGAAGAACTGATGCAAATTAAATTCAAGATGAGCTCCATGGGTCCAATGAACTTCTTCCTTGGACTCCAAGTCAATCAAAGAACTGATGGTATTTTGATAAATCAATCAAAATATGTCAAAGACATCTTGGAAAAGTTTGATTTGAAAGACAGTAAAAGTGCTAGTACACCAATGGAAACACACAAACACCTACATCCTGATATTGAGGGGGAGGATGTAGATGAACACTTATATAGATCAATGATAGGTTCCTTGATGTACTTAACTGCCTCAAGACCTGATATCATGTATAGTGTTTGTGTGTGTGCAAGATATCAAGCAAGACCTAAAGAACTACACCTGCAAGCTGTCAAAAGAATATTCAGATACTTGAAAGGCAAACCATCACTAGGTCTATGGTATCCACATGACTCACCCTTTGAACTAATAGCCTGTACAGATAGTGACTATGGAGGTGAATGTCAAGATAGAAAGTCCACTACTGGTGGATGTCAATTCTTTGGATCAAGACTGGTGTCATGGCAATGTAAGAAGCAAACAAATGTATCAACATCCACTGCTGAAGCAGAATATGTAGCTGCATCTGCTTGCTGTGCTCAAGTACTATGGATTCAAAATCAACTTCTAGACTTTGGTATCTCTATCCTTAAAACTCCTATTTTTATTGATAATCAAAGTGCTATTAGTATTGTGAACAATCCAGTAAAACATTCAAAAACTAAACACATTGAAATAAGATTTCACTTTATAAGAGATTGTAATGAAAAGAAATTAATCAAAGTAGTTAAAATCCATACTGATGATCAATTAGCAGATCTCTTTACAAAAGCATTTGATGTAGGAAGATTCAACTTCTTGGTTAGCAGTATTGGAATGATTTTAATAACTTAAAATCTTACCTAAAAATCATGTGTAAAGTTAGTGTTGTAAAATATTATTTATTTACTTAAATGTTTTACTACTGGTATTTCTATATTACTGGTATGTATGTATGTGCACAAAATACTACTGGTAGCTAATTACTACTGGTGTGTATTAGGTTTACATAAATACTACTGGTAAGTCAGTACTACTGGTACTCACATATACTACTGGTCTTGTGTGTTGATGGTTACTACTGATGACTATAGTTACTACTGATGTCAAAATCCTTAGTCTCTACTGATGTTGGTAGATACTACTGACGATTTATTACTGGTACCACACTTACTACTGGTCTTTCAGAATCACAATTACCAAACTAACCCCCATGAAAATAACCGTTATGGTATAATTCGAAGGGCAATTTAGTCTTTTTGCAGGGTAAATCGAAAGATATAAAAGGCGGTAGTCGATTAATTTAACATTATCTCACTTCGATTCACCAAATTCTCTCGATAAACCCTAGTTTACGATCAAAAACCCTTCATCAGTAACAAAATTCTTGCAAAAACTCAACAACAATGGCAACTTTACAAGCTCTCGATGTGCAAACCGATCTCAAATACTCAGAATTTCACAATATGGTTGCATTTTTAAAGAATCCCGACGGAACAAAAGATTTCCGTCCGATCGTAAAATTCTTGAGAAATTCATATATACAGTTTGCCTTAACTGTCAAACCAAAATCATATCAACAGCACTTGGTGGATTTCTGGACCAATGCTGAACGAACAGAAGGAACAACCGTTTCAATGATCAAATCAACAGTAGATGGAAAGCACATCACAGTAACAGAACAATCCATCAGACACCATCTACAATTACATGACGATTCAGGTATGTTCACTCTTCCTAAGGAATACATTGCTGAAATTTTACAAAAAATGGGATATGAGGGAAGACTGAACATAGTAACCTTTCAAAAGGGTCTTCTCTCCCCACAATGGAAATTTTTAATACATACCATTCAGCATTGTATTTCTCCAAAAAGAAGTACTTGGAATGAGTTTAATAAGGCAATAGCCTCTGCTGTTGTCTGTTTATGCACAGACCAAGTATTTAATTTTTCATACATGATATTTGATGGTATGTTGGGAAATCTTAGTTCTTCTAAATTTTTAATGTATCCCAGATTTCTACAACATATCATAAACTGTGAATTACTAAACTTGTCAACTCCTAAAAACATTTTTATATTACCTGAGTTGAACAAGAAAGTTTTCTCAAATATGAGAAAACAATTTAAATTTTCGGGCAAGGAAACCCCTCTGTTTCCTAACATGATCAAAGATCAACCCAATATTGGAGAGGGTTCAACCATTGCTACAACCCAAGTTGAACCTCAACCCACTCCATCACCCCCAAATACAGCCCAAACACCAATCCAAATAGCCACTCAATCACCAACCCAAACAGAAGTCCTGAATGTGTCCCAGGAACTTGATATAAATCTGCAGAGTGCTACTCTTCACTCTGTGGAAGACCTACCAGACAAAACCCAAAACATTTCCACAATTTATAAAAGAAAGAAATTTTCTTCAAAGGACACCAGGGGACAAATCGAGTCACACCCCAGGCTCAAAGAGTTGTCCTCCAAGGAGGAGAGAGGACATGAGGGGAGGGCTTTCACTACTGATGCCCCAAAGGTGGGTGCACAGGACAGTGAAAACATCATTAGGACCCAAACCTCGGCAACTTTGAGTGATGACTCTTTTGAGGAATTACTCAAAGGACCCCGGTGCCAAGAAACCACAAGGGGGGGCATCTCTGCTTCTTCTAGGAAGAAGAGAATGTCTAAAAGACCCAATGAATCACCAAGCAGTGATGAGGGCAGATCTGTGGAATTGATGGAAAGGAAGGAAAACCTTAAAACCAATGTACCTGTTAGTGAGCCCGATGATCTTGCTAGATGGAGTGAGGGCAGTATTAAAATCAACCAATTGACGGCTAAAGTGGATTCCTTGGAATCCACTGTACAAGATTGTCTCAAGTACTTAACCAATCAAGGAAAAACTATGGCTGCCATGAAAAGGCATGTGAATACCATCAACAAAAGAATGCGGTTCTATGAGCAAAGGCTTCATCAACAAACCAAAATCATCAGAAAATTGAAGAAGAAACTTGATGATAGTGAGGCTCCACCAGTTGAGCTCACTAAGGGGGAGAAGGATAACATACAGACAATGATTGATGAATCTATCGCAGCAGCAGCATCCTCCCTCTTAAATTTAAAAGAAACAAATGTTGATGAAGGCCCAGAGATGATGGTTACAGAAGATGAACCTGTTACTACTGCTACTATGGAAGAACAAGTTGAAAAAGAAATACCAGTAGTAACTCCCACTACTGAGGTAATAGCAGTAGTAAATGAAGAAGAGGAATTAAAAGCAACAAATACTACTGATGCCCTATCAGTAGTAACTCCTGAAGTTACACCAGTAGTAACTACTCTGGTTACTACTGAAGATGAAGAACTACATTTTCCAGAGCTTATTGAAAGAGAGAGACATGTCATCATTACCAAACCACCAACACCTGATCAACCACTTATCATACCTGACATTGATGATAATGTGAATTGGTTTGAGGTTGATGAGTGCTCACTTCCTCCACATCCAAAAATACTTCAACAAGATGAACTTAGATCATTTTCTCCTTCTGTTATAATAAGTGGAGTGCCAGACATGAAATATATTCCACCTCCACCTTCAGCACATATTGGAAAGGGTAAGGAAATATATGATGAAGATTACCCTAATAGAGCTCTTGGTCATTACATGGTAAACAAGATAAATCTTGTAAGAGCTGATAAACAAGATAAATGGAAGGTGAAGCATAAGAGATACTGGGAAAAGGTAGCTAAGTATCAAGCACTTGAACAAAAGAAAGAACAAAGTATAATTCCTGTTCAAACATCTGTTCAAACAGATGACATTCAGATAAAGGCTCAAAAGGAAGAATTCAAAAGGCTCAGAAAGATTGAAGAAGAACATATTCAATGCCTTGAATATTTGGTTTCTGAATGTAAAAAGACTAAAAGTGATTTGACTGATGATGTGTTTGAACAGAAGGCCAACATGATTGAATATTTAAAAACAAAAGGGATTAGTGCAAAGTCATTAGGAAGAATGAAGATGATGACCATCATTGAAAAATACTGCACTGCAAAGAAGAAAGACTTGGCTGAACAAGAAGCTGAAGAATCAAAGAAAGCCAAAACTTTAATCCCAATCAGCTTAAATTTACTCAAGGCTGGTAGTGTTTCAACTGTTGGTGATACTTCAACTCCCCAATCTAAGAAAAGAAAATCTGTTGATCAAGAACAAAGCTCTAAAAAGAAGTCAAAACAAATTATACCTGTTCTTGAAATGCCAGTTGCTCCTCTACAGAACAATCCAATTCTTAACTGGAGAGTGATGCAGAACAATGTCATAGAGGTCATAAGGGAAGACAAAGTTGTACAGAGATTCACTGGATGGTTACCCTTAATCAGATCATGTTCAAGAAGTGATGTAATCAAACTTTTAATTATTGGGAAACCAAGAATGACAAAGAAATCATGGAAAGAATCTGGAGCTGGATATTTAACAAAGATGATTGATGCTGCATTTTATCCAGACAATTATCCAGAACAATTTACAAATCCAGGTAATGTGTATGCTTGGAATGTCATTCCTACTGCAAATATGTACTTCTTTGAGAAATCAGGCAAAGTGTGTGAATTGTACTTATATGAGAAAGAATATCCACATTCTGAGAAGACTATGTATCAGATATTCATAAACACTTTGATGAAACCTTATGATGCTGTTATGTTCCAAAATAAATTGAATTACTTTACAAAGAGGAACAACAAATATATTATTGAACAAAGACTTCAACAAAATCAAAGAACCCTAGAGAAGAGAAGAAAAGAACAAGAAGAACAAAAGAAACTTGATTGATTAAAAGATAATCAATAAGTTTAGGGGGAGATTGTTGGAACAAAACACAGATCAACTTATTACTGATGCTGCAGTTAGTACTGATCTTATTTAGTACTGATGGGGCAGAAACATTTACTACTGATGAAGTTGATGCTTCACTATAACTTAGTTACTACTGATCATGCAAAGATTGAAGATACTACTGATCATTGTAGTTACTACTGACGATGTATCTGGACTTACTACTGATCACCAAGTTTACTACTGATCTTCATATTTACTACTGGTGATGAGTTTTACTACTGACAACGCGTTTTTGAAGAATATCAAGTCCGAGATCTTCGTATAGATAGTTATAGAATGTAAATCAATGTATATTATTATTATTCGATGTAAATCAAGTCCTAGAATAACTAGGGTAAATAGTTTAGCTTCAAGGACTATTATAAATAGTTCCTTACGAATTGTAAACGTACGTGTGTATTGTTAACTCAATAATATACACTGAAGCTTTTTGTGAAACTGTGTTCTTAATATTCTTGCATATTGTTCATACAGTTCATTGTTCTTAATATATTGATATAGTGTTGATCCGCTGCAACTTATATCATCAATTAGATCTAAGGTGTTTATTAACTTGTTTATAGTTAATCGATCCTGACAAATCCTTTAATATGAGTTTAACATACTCACTATATCTTGTGCTCTGGCAGTGCTCTTAGTAACTTGGGTTACTTATGTCAGCTAAACTTTCTTTCTAAGACCAATCACATAATCAAATACATGCAATGATGAACAAATGCTATCATTAACAAAACCTTTTATATAGAACATTGACAAATTTTAAGGGTTGACTAATGACGTATACAACCTCCTAATCCTTTTTTTTTCCATATATTTAGATAATTGTTGGAATCTTGTACTTTTCTAATTACTTTAATTTTCTTAAAAATGTACGTGTTTGTTAGTCAACCACAAGCCATAGGAGTAGCAAGAGGAATAGCACACACAAGCCAATTTTAAGCTCGTTAACGGAAACATCAAATTCCTAAACCACCAACGGTTTGGTTACATGTCTGATTTGGGCATAACGGATATAATGAGCCCAACAGTTACAAAAACTAAGCAATATCAAGCACCCGAAATAAGCGACACTAAAAAGTTGTACTAGCGTCAGATGTAACCGAATATTGAAGAAGAAGTGATGGAAAAGTTAATGTCTATTTAGATAAATGACCAAACGTGTCAATAATTTCAGAATTAAGACTACCAGTGTAATTTATGAAATTAAAGGATCAAATATGTAATATGGTAAAAACCTAAAGGACCATTTGTGTAATTTACTCTAATGAGAATTACCAGTGATCTTTGTCTATTCGTATAGTACCACAAGAATAATAGAACAAATTTATATGACATACTTGTCGATTTGGGTTGTATTTTATTGACGATGGATATGATATTTTACAGAATAGCTAAAATGAACGCTACAAATGAGTTAAACGTCTAAAAAGTTTTAAAAATGCACAAGGAAACAATTATATAACAACAAAATAATACAATTTCTGCAATGGTTTGTCTACTAGAATCAAAATACCTTCATAGTTCATACATCAAGAATGAGTTGGTTAAGAATTAAAAGTATGATGATGAGGAGTTCTTTTACTTGCTTACAATTCTTGTTTTGATTCCACCTGAAATTTAAAAGAATAATATAAGCTTCTAGACCAAAACATACCATTGTAATTCAACCCAATTTGACCCATATAAAGAATATATACAAAAGTTGAAAGGATAATAAGAGATTTACCTTTAACTTCCTCAAACTGAATTTCTTTAACCTGGTCAGAAGTAGCATGATACTCAAAACTGCAAAGTATCAATAATAAGCAATATGCATATACAAAACAGAGTAAAAAACTATTGCTCAAATTAAATTATATTTGTATATTATATTACCTGTTAGATAAATGAAGTTCCAATTCATAGTTTGATGTACTCTTCATAGAATCCACCAACAGAGTAACAATTTCAGTCTTTCTAGTAGTAGCCATGAGAAGATCATACTCAGTTGGGACAATAACTGCAAAGAAATTATCACTTAATTCACTCAAACAAAGCCTCTCAATTGCAGCAACAGCAATTCGCCTTTTAAGTGCATGTGTTTCTGGATCAACAATATAAATTGCAAAATCTGTAATTAACAGAATTCTCTTTTTCATTTTTCCTGAACCTGTAAACTTCAGAACTTTGTCAGCAAAGAGAACACCCCTGTCACCTACACAGGAAATCAGAACATAATGTTTAGGAAATTTGGTTCCCTATCTGAAATTAATTCCTCAAATTCTTAAATTCCAAATATAGATACATCTGAAGGCTCACACCAATGACCATATGGATATAGAAAATTGAATTTAACTGATCCAATTGACAGTAGATTCATCATCAATGAATCATTTGATGAACTAAATGTCAGGATTTATGTGAATTAAGCTAAATTTATTTTATTTACACAATTTGATTTAAATCTCTCGAAATGAGGCGATTAACTAACCTTGTTTGTCGAGAATTTTGATGAGATAGGGTTTGGAACGAACATCGACATAATCACCTTTGAAAACTCTAGCCATAGATGCTTTCCTACGGACTTTACCACCGGAGAAAGGATCATTGATGTTGCCATCGGACGGGGTGGATTCATCGGTATCTGCTTTCGGCTTATCATCATCATCTCCTGTATCGACTTCGATTTGGATTTTGCGCCTTTGGTAACCAGACATGGTGGTAGGTTGACGGCGACGGTGGCTCAACGCCGGTGAATCGACAGTTGGACGGAATGGTGGATGGGCTTTGGATCTATAAAAAGAAAAGAGGGTGTAACATAGGGCCTGTGTCCAAGGACTAAATGGATGATGCTCACAACCGAATTGAGGTGTATTGAACCGAATTGAATTGAGAACTGAGATAGTTTCTTCAATTTTTCTTGGTTTTGAATCGAATCGAACTGAACCGCTTGAAACTGGATCAAATATGACCGAGAACAGATATTGCATGGAAATTAGAACAATAACCGAACAGATATCGTTCGGTTAGGTCTTGTACTCATGTTAGATCCGATCCAGTTTCATTCGGTGATTACAGTTCTCGATCTAATTTGCACAAGCCAAGCGTATCGCAAGCAAATTGTTTCCCAAAGAGAGAATGACATACATCTAAGTCATTCGTAGTTTGGAAAAAAAATAGTGTTTTATATACCACAATTTTTATTTTCATTAACACAATTATTATTTCTTATAGTTGTATAGTTTGTGGTAAAATTGAAAACCCAAACCGAAATTGGGTTCGGTTGAACCCGATTTCTGGTTCTCGATTCCGTTTTTTGAGTTTACTGGTTCTGATCCGGGTCCGTTTCTCGATTCTCCAGAAATTAGGTTTTCAGGTTTAACGATTTCGATCTAGATCGGTTCCAGAAATTTCATGTTTAAAAGCAGAATTTTAATAGATACTCCCTCCGTCCCTTAATAAAGTTCTCATTTCACTCAAAACATTTGTCCCAAAATAAAGTTCCAATTTCTTATATTGGAGGGACCCACTCAATAAAATAATATTATTATAATGTACCTCACCACTAACTATCTCTTAAAAACACTTTCTTTCTCCAAAAAACCTTATATTTTAATCAAATTTATTACCAATGACCCCACCACTATCTCTCTCATAAAATATTGTGCCCATAAGAAATGAGAACTTTATTAAGGGACGGAGGGAGTACTATGTATATCTTCCATTACCAAAATTATAGAGAGTTATCTTATTATTAGCAAAATCTTCTATTATTATAAATATTGAGAAACGTTTAAGGTAGCCCATCTTTTTTCTCTTTTCTCCTTGCTTTCTTTATGATTTTCATGCCAGTATCATCCAAGCTAGTTTAATCCTGCCCTCACCATCATTATTCATTAATGTTAAACCTCTCGTTCCTTCTCCCAATTTAGTTGTTCATGTCTAGGGGTGTTCACTATTCGGATATAACTCGCTTGTCCAATTGGACAATTTGGATTGGTTATTTAGTTTTTTGGTTCGGTTTGGATTTGAACCAAATTAATAATTTGGTTAACGGATTGGATTTGGTTTCTATTATAAAATCCGGATTGTCCAAAAAAACCGAATAGTAATATACATATATTTATATACATTACATATGTATGTGTGTTTGTATATCTATGATTTTAGTTAATAATCTTACAACATATTTATTTATATTTTAATCAATTTATTTATTTAACTCAAATATAAAAAATCATAGCCCAAGAATTCTAAATATCAATTAATTTAATTGTCTCATATACTAATTTCACATGGACAAAACATAACCCTATCAAATCTTCCTTCCTTCTAGTTCCATATGTGAAACGCCCTAAGATGGAAGCACATGTATCGGCTAGCGACGACAACTGAACAACGAGATCCGTACGTGGATTTCCCAAAGACGGAAATATTTGGGATTTTACATATTAAACTTAATATATTTTTGTTACATACTTTTGTACTCTTGCGAATTATATTAAGGAATAAACCAAACGGATAAAACCAAACCATCCAAATTGTAATTTGGTTTGGATCAGTTTTGGTTCTTGAATTAGTTTGGATGGTCTGGTTTCAACTTTTAAAAACCGGAGTTTATTTGGTTTCATTTATTTGGTTCGGATAAAACCAAACCATCCAAACGAACACCCATGTCCATCAAATATAAAAGATGTTTCTTTATAAAAAAATATAAATTTCTGCTTTTACCCGGTTCTAAACTCTATCCGACCGGGAACCGAAACGGAACCGGAACCGTTAATTCGGCCTGGTTCTCGGTTCTCGCTTTTAGTGAATTTATGTTCTCAGGTTTGTTGGTTCCTATCCACTAATTGGAACGTAGGACCTCAAAGTTATCAAGACAATGCACTAACCAATTGGGATAGTAGATTCTATATTCATTACTTAACTATAGTTATCTTTTTTAATCCTTTATACTTTAAAACATTAAAATTACCACCATATATAACCCACCATCACTTCCGCCGCCATCACCCACCATCCGCGACCACCACCCCCATGAACCATCACTAACGCCACCATTGTCCACTAATTGGTCACCGTAAAATATAAGCACATGGTAACCACCGCCACATTCACTACAAGAAAAACCACCTATGCTGACGAAACCTATAGCGACGACATTTATCATCGCCATAGCTCGGTAATAATCATGAAATATTTTTTTTTTAATAATTAATATTAATAATATTTTAATTTATTATTTTCCGGAAAAAGGAACGACGTCGTTTAGCTTGACCTATGCCGACCACAATTTCACCTATCCCGACCACTTGTCGTTGCTATAGGTCTAAAACAGACCTGATATTGAACACGTCTGGCAGCCTTAACACTTTACCCCAAAAACGATTTTCTTTCGATTTTCAGGCGATTTTCGGCGAATCCCGTCGATTTCCGGCAAATTCAAGTGGATTTCGTCCCCCCTTGTGGTTTTCTAACTCCGGCGACCTCTCCTCCCTTCCGGCTAACGATTGTTTTGCAAAAAGGTATGGTTTT
Organism: Calendula officinalis; assembly: GCA_963853835.1. NCBI lineage: Eukaryota > Viridiplantae > Streptophyta > Magnoliopsida > Asterales > Asteraceae > Calendula > Calendula officinalis. Next base: position 48,008,769 of record OY970829.1, on the reverse strand, counting down.
CTCACTTTTTTTGGACTTTGTGGTTGCCGGAGCTGTTTTCCGGCTGGGATGCCGCCACTGGCGGTGGTGGGTACTTGGTTTGGGCCGGGGGTGGTTGGTGTGGGTTGGGGCTGCTCGGTGTGGGTGGTGGCTGTTGGTGGTTGGTGGTGGCAGTTGGTGGTTGGTGGCGGCTGTTGGTGGTGGCTGGTGGCGGTTGGTGGTGGATGCTGCTGGTTGGTGGTGGCTGTTGGTGGTTGGTGGTGGCTGTGGGTGAAGTTGATTCGAATACTTAAAGAGTTTTTGTAATGCAGAGATTGTTGGTGCACAACATTTTGCAGCAACTGCAACTGCAATAGCTGGTGCGTTCAATACAACGGTTGATTTTGTTTCTCCTCTTGATGGTGATAGCCATGGAAGGCTTGTGTAAGTATATATTGCTTTTAAAGTCAAACTGTGTAATTTTTTTAATAATTACTGTTTTTGATAGTCACACTACTGCAATTTCTGCTGCAAACAATGGAATACCAGTGCAAGTGCAAGGATATGAACTTTGGAAAAGCAAGTGGTATGGCGCCTCGTGCAGATAAAGAAGTTTACCATCTTTTCATGTTTTTTTAACATTAGATTGTTAATAATGATAATCTGTGCACATAATTAAGTATGTATTAGCTAGGCTAACAGGGCAAAACTTCTATATAATTCTTCTCATGGAAGTCAATCATATGCTCAAAGGCGGTACTAAGAGGTAATAAAACTTAACTGGATTATATAAACACATTATTAACAATTGTATAAAATTGATTGCATTTTGGCTTATTATAGACTCGAGAAGGGGATAAAAAACGAGAAGATATTGAGTGGTGGCGGCAAATGCATTCCAAAGAGGGAAAAGGGTTTGAAAACCCTCGTGCCGAACACGATTGGGTAAGTAAAAAAATTTAATATGTTAGAAATTATTTCTCTTATTGTTGAAAAATTATTAACTTATTTGTTTATTATATTTTTTTAGGGATTGATACAAGATGAATTTGGTAGAATGACACAAGAGCTTGGCACGGGTCAAGATGTTGATGAGCAAGAGTGCATAACACGTGCCCTCGGTGAAACACGCGGGCACGCACGTGGAATTGGAAGAAAACCCCCGGTCGATCAATCCTTTGTTAATAAAGGCAAAGGTAAAGGCAAAGCAAGTTCTTCGTTATCGTCATCTCAAGATCTCGCTCGAGCTCAACGTAGAATTAACCGAGTGGAGGCCAAAGTGGACCGAATGGAGGATTATATGTATAACACCTTTCACCGTCAAAATGCATATTTGCCGAGCCGATTTTCGGATTATGTACCACCGGATCTTCCAAATTTTGATGATATGTTCGATGAAGAACCAAAACATCCTCAAGTTAATCCAAGTGCTCCCCAAAACGTTGAAGGCGATGAAGATGGTGGGAACGAAGAGAGTGATGGCGATGAAGATGAAGATGAAGGTGAACGTGAAGGTGAATATGAATCGTCGGATTAGTTTACAAGAACATTTTTAGTTTTTAAACGTTTGGATTGTAATCAATGATTTGTACTTTATTTGATATTTGAGTGTTTTTATGATTTTGGTTTATTTGATTCTGCATTTGATAATTGGGAATTCTGGAATTTGCAATTGGGGTAAAACCTGGAATGAAACAGAAACTGCAGAAACTGGGCAGCCTGTTTTTCACCTATAACGACCACATGTCGTCGCTATAGGGTCCGAATTTTGACTTTGAATTTTTCTATCGCGACGACATCTCGTCGGGAAAGAGCTGCATTTTGACTTTAACTTTTATCTTTAGCGACGAAATGTCGTCGGTACAGGTATTACCGGAAAATTTTTAAATCGGCTTTTACCGACTACTTGTCGTCGGGAAAGACACGGCTGGAAATAAATTCCGGCAACTCTATCCCGAATATTTGTCGTCGGGATAGATTTTAATAAAACATTTCTTTTAAATGGGAAAATAACTACTGACGATTTTTCTGGGGACTATTTGTCGTCGGGACAGAGGAAGCTATGGCGACGACATCTATGCCGACGAAAATTTTACCCTATCTCGACGAAGCTGTGGCGACGAAATTGTCCCGACCACTTGTCGTCGGGATAGCCTATGGCGATGACATTTGGTCGCTATAGCCCATTTTCTTGTAGTCGGGATAGGGTGAAATTCTAGTAGTGATTACTTGTATAACCTTCTAGTAATTTAATCAAAATTAAATATATATATACCCGAGCAAAACTTCTATATATAGAACTAGTTAGACTTATTAAGACATTACCAATAAAGTTGTAACCTATATTAAATTAAGAAATATCTGTCACCTAATTAGCTTCTACATCAATCCAGCGTATCCTTAGGATTTAACAACATTAGTCATGGATATATATACTTAATAATTCTAATCAAATTCTAGTTGTTTACGTCCGCCATTAATAATTATAATATCATCGGCCCTAGTTTGTCTATATATATAATCATGCATCATGTCAAAGCCATTGTCATCGCCGGAATGGGTTTCTTCACTGATGCCTCCGACCTCTTTTGTATCTCCACCGTCGCTAAGCTGTTGGGCCGCCTTTACTACTCCGTCACAGGGGTAGCCCTTGTCGGAACCCTAGCTGGTAAGAGAGTTTATGGTATAACCCTGATTTTCATGGTTATTTTCATCATTGAAGGAAACGCCAAGCAAGCTATATCGGATATGGGTTGGGTCTTGGATATTGAGATCAAAGAAGAGCAAGAGAAATTGGCTATGTTTAAGTCAAACAACGATTATCGTATCCGGTCTCGCAAGTTCTTTGATCGACATGAACGTCAGCTAATCGGAACAATGAGCACTTGGTTCTTGTTGGACATTGAATTTTACAGTCAAAACTTGACACAAAAGGACATTTTTCCTGTAATGGGTTTGACCAAGAAAGCAAAAGACGGTAACGTTGTTGGGGTATGTTTGGTTGGACAGGAAGGAATGTCAAATGAATAGAATGAAGATGGTAATAGAATTGACGTTGTAATAGAATGGTTCATTGCATTCCCTTAGGGGTGTTAATTTGTTCATAATATAACTAATTGAATGGAATAAATAATACATAAAATGTCTTCATCTGATTTCCAAAAAACCCTTTGAACTCTCCCATATGCTTTTTATGTACCGACAATGAAACTTTATTTTCTATCGAATATAAACAAATACTTTAACACATAATATTGACTCAGAAAGATCATCATTGACTTCGCACATATATAGCATTGACCCACAAGCAATCATCATGGATCGCACATACTTCATCATATTTGTTAGCATTTATTAAAAGTTTTTAAGATATATACAAGAGAATATAATACATGATATTTAACTTTACCGGCGGAGTTGTTCCCTACCAGGGTGAGGTGGGGCGTCTCCGAGATTCCGATGACCCTATGCAAATAGACGAAAATGACCCCCCTAAGATTTATATAAAAATTTGGATTTTCTAATTTTTTTAATTAAATTATTACGTTGGCTTGACTTTTAAGATTATATATACAAAATATATGTATAAAAATTGGGCCCCTATAAAATATGGGTCTTGTGTGGCTACACCTCCTGCACCTCCTCAAAGACACCCATGTCCACGTGTCATGATTTGGAATAGATAGCCAGTAGTATTATGTTGGGTCGCTGAAAGCATCCCCCACTGAAAGATATTTAATGAAGACAAAAATGCAAATGGTTAGAAAACAACCTGAAGATTAGTTCTTCAGATTGTTGATAACTGAATCTGATCTGTTCGGATTACAGTTACCTGGCTACACCATTTGATCACCATCCAAAGCAACGATCAGTTCCCCGTGCGGAATCAGAGACAGATCAACCGATCAGATAGTTGTAGTAGGTTCAGCGTACACTTGACAATAACGCTGCGCCTTGAGGATAAATACTTCTCTAAGCAAAACTCTTAGTGAAGGTCACTGAAGCTGTCTGCCATCCTAAGAAGCATGAGTATCCGAAGACTCATGATGATCCGAAGCGTATAAAGGTCTGAAGTTTCAGTGACACAGAAAGACACAAGTAAAGCGCAAGTTTGTATGTCGCCGACAAAGGGAATCCTATGCAAATCTTCTAGAAGATATCGGCGATCACAAGACGACAGAAAATACTGTCAGAATTCCGTTAGTAGTGCTCGTCACATGAAATATCCTCTGCACCAACGGAATTCTCACACGTGGGTTCGTTCGTACATCCCTTAGCTGTCCTGCTTTTGCAACACTATAAATAGATGACTTAACGAACGAATTCCGTGTGCACCCAACAAGTTCTCACTTTGCTAAATATCCATCAAATAACATTCTCGAGAAAAGTGTGAACAACCAGTGATACCTTCTGTTACTTGATTGGAGAATTGAATCTTAGTAACAAATGTGTCTGGTCTTGTGCTTGATCATTTGTTGATCAATACTTGTCTTAGTATTTGTTATTATCTACCTCTTACAAGTAGTTTAGTTAGGATTCGTGTTCTTAGCTATTCCGCAAATACTTGTATCTTTGTTTATCATTATTGATTAATAAAGAAGAGTTTATAATTGTTGAGTGTTACCACAATTTTTATTTGGTCAGTGAAAGCGTATAAATGTATTTAATCACTTATCACGGGACTAACATATTCATTAGCAATGACTAGAAGGGTGTGTTAGCTAATTACATGTATAAGAGGAAAGGGGTATCGTGGCTGTGAGCCTTCCACCGACCACAAGTGATCGAGGTAGCTCGCGAGTGCGGCTGCGAGAGTGGCGAGCCAATTGGATGGCGCCACACAAATAGATCTGTTGAATGGCCAGATTATTTTTGATTTTTTTAATATTAACCTTTTATAAATACCCTTTAGTAGGGGTGTTCACTATTTGGATATATCCGGATTATCCAAATGGACAATTTGGATTAGATCGTTTGGATTGGTTTTTTGGTTTTTTGGATCGGTTTAGACTTGAACCAAAGTAATAGTTTGGTTTTCAGATTGGATTTGATTTTCATTGTAAAATCCGGATTGTCTAAAATATCCAAATAGAAATATACATATATTTAAATATATTTAAATCCGGATTTGACTTTTAGAAATATTTTTGTAAATGTCACAAGCTATGAATTAGACTTGTTTTTATATATAAAGTGGTTTATCGTTTTAAAATTGTACATATTACACTTAATATTAGTTATGTTATATACTTTTGTAGTCTTATGAAGTATATTAAGAAAAAAAACGGTTTGGTTCGGACAAAACCAAACCAATCAAATTGTAATTTGGTTTGGAGCGGTTTGGTTTTAAATTAGTTTGGATCGGTTCGGTTTGAACATTTAAAATCCAAAAACCATTTGGATTCACCTATTTGGTTCGGATAAATCCAAATTATCCAAACGAACACCTCTACGGCCATTAGCCCTTTCTATTTTCACATCACTCTTCTCTCCAACTCTCTTTCTAAAAATGTTTCAACCACCAAATGATCCCTTCTATAGCAACCTACCCTGTTGGTCAAAGTGTTCATCTTCGTCAAAAACATTTACACCATCGTCTGCGCAATCAATATCTTCTACAAAAAATTGGGAAATGACACCGGTTCCACCATATGGTACCCAATTCGCCATGCCGAGTCTCACACGCGAACAACTTTGGCACCCAATTTAGTTACCGTATTATTAATTTCCATACTTTTTAGTTTCGTACTTTTAATTCCATATTTATAATTATCGTTCATGTATTTTTATCTTGAGTTAATGAAAATTTTTGTTTTTTAAAAAATGAAAAAGAAAAAGAAAAGGTGAGGTTTGACCATGCCACTGGCCAAACACGCCTCGCGTCATTTAGGCCATGCGGTATGGGACGGAGGAGTACCGGCGTGGGGGTGAGGTGGACACCCGACGGCGTGGCATGAAGATGGAACACCCCCCCCCCCCCTACGGCGTTGGGGGTCGGCGTGGTGAAGGCAGGCAACGGGCTTCCACGGGCGTGGGATCTTCAAATTTGAAGGAGAAAGAGCTGTTGAACGGCTAAAATAGTCGTTGGCTATTTAAAAAAAATTTAATTAATTAATTTAATATATTTATTTCCTATACAAACACAACCAAACATTATCAAAACACTACCAAAACACTACTAAAACACACCACAACTCTACCAAAATACCCCAACTCACAAATAATGAATTATCTTGGTTCATCATCTGACGAGGATGATGCGTTTATGGTAACAATATACGAAGAACTCCTCGATGAATTTGACGACGATGATGAAAGTGAAGTCTTTGACACTAGAACCGCGAAGCTAAATAGAAATCGAGAAGCTGGACACGAACGACTATATCGAGATTATTTTGCGGATGATTCTGTTTGTGACGACAAGGATTTAAAACGAAGGTTTCGCCTGAGCAAAAATTTATTTATGCACATATGTAGCGCATTAGAAAACAGGTATCGTTTTTTTTCAATTGAGATATGATGCTAGAGGTAGGCGGGGATTCACTACTTTGCAAAAATGTACTGCAGTAGTTCGAGCTATGGCTTACGGGTCATCCCCTGATTCTCTTGACGAGTACCTACGCATGTCTGAAAGAACTGCTAGGGAAAGTATGTATAATTTTTCACAAGGTGTTTTGGAAATATTCGGACCTATTTATTTGCGAAAACCAACAGTAACCGATGTTCAAAAATTATATGAGGCACACGAAGAGAGACATGGTTTTCCTGGAATGCTTGGTAGCTTTGATTGTATGCACTGGGATTGGAGGAACTGTCCACAATCGTGGAGAGGTGAGTACACTAGAGGACATCATGGAGTACCGTCGTTGATATTAGAAGCTGTTGCTTCCCAAGATTTATGGTTTTGGCATGCTTACTTTGGGGCTGCGGGTTCTAATAATGATATTAACGTGCTTGATCAATCACCAATATTCAACGACTTGTTATCAGGAAAGGCACTCGATGCTCCTTATACGGTGAATGACAATCAATATAGATTCGGTTATTACCTTACCGATGGTATATATCCTTGTCATGCGACATTTGTGAAAGCCTATCGACATCCAGTAGAGCCAAAAGAGGTCTTGTTAATCCGCACGCAAGGATGTGGAACGGGCTTTTGGAGCTTTAAAGGCGAAGTGGCACATTGTCAAAAACGCGGCCCGTCCATATGACCTTGAAAGATTAAGATATATTTTGTATGCATGTGTTGTAATGCATAATATGATTGTCGAAGATAAAGGTCGGATGATTTCTCCATATGTGCCGGACGGTCCCCGGCATGCGTTGTATATACCGGGAACGCCAGAATATTTGCACAGGGTTGTCGACATTCAAGACCAAACAACACACGAACGACTTCGACGGGACTTGGCGGACCATCTCTACAACAACGCACATGTCAACGATGAAGAGTAATAATTTTATTTTAATTATTGTAATTTTTAATTTTAATTTTAATTTAAAGTATTGTCACTTTAATTTAAAGTATTGGCGTTTTAATTTTATTTAAAGTAATGTAATTTTAAATTATATAAAATATTAGTTGTGTGTAAAATAAATAGAAATGAAATGATGAGATGAGATGAAAAATAAAATGGTGTGGTACAGTGTGGTGGATATTTCCACCAAATGATGTGGTGTGGTGGTGGTGTGGTTGCTGAGGTGGCGATGATGTGACAGGAAAAAATGGTGTGGGGTGTGGTACCCATACCCCATAGCCTTAGTAGATTGATAAAGTCATCGATTCACTTTGATATTTTGGAAGAGGAATGTTTTAGCCATCTCATGGAAACTAAAGACAAACATAAATCACCTGACCAAGCTACTAACCTCGGAACATATGCTGCTTTCTTTACTAGGATCTTATCATGTGTCTTTATCTATAGGTAACCAAAGTTGACATCACATTCACATTCTATGTTTAATATGCGAGCCGAAAAAACAATACAAAATCCGGTCATCAACATCACCAACTTGCTTAGGATTGTTCTAATATCTTCGTACAGAATCCGTCATGTTATCACCGCACCAACAGATTTGACATCAACGTCACATACATAAACGTCCACATATATAAAACATCGTTTTTAGTGGATTCTCATCCTTTCGTTACACCTCATTGAACTAGAATTAGAGAATAACATATCGTACATGTGCACAGCTTTATTTAGTTATTTTGAATTTTTTATTAAATTAAATAGATATGGGCTCCCGAAATAGTTTCCTAAACATCACAGATTCGATTATTCGCTGATGGCCAAGAGAAGGTTTGGGAATGTCCATCTCTTTTAGCTATATATGTAGCAATTTGATATCTATATATATGAGTAGGGGACCCGACAAGAAGTACGACCTGAAATCAAAACGGAAATAAACAGGTTTGAGTTAAAGTAAAGAAGTTTCGGATCAGTTTCGGGTCATTTTTGAGTCGACTCAACTGACTTATTTATTAAATGGGTTACATATTAAATAAGTCGACCCACCAACCCGTTCAATTATTAAAATATTTTTAAAATATATATATTTATAGTTAGTTAGTTTATAGTTTACTAGATTAAACGTAACTACAGTAAAACCTCCATAAATTAATAAGGTTGGGACTAGGATATTTTATTAATTTGGTGAGATATTAATTTATCGATAAATTAATAAATTATTAATTTAAAGATAATATTATTATAAAATCAACTTATCTAATACGTATTCACATATTCACAGGACCTTCAAAATTCTGCATCACATTCACATTCACAAGACCTTCAAAATTCCCACATTAATGAACTTGTCAAGTTCAATGTACATAGATCTAGATTGATCACTATAAAAGCATTGCAATACGATGCATTGCAAGCGGCAACAACTCTTCACAAATTCTTGTTGCAATACGAGAATACAATGCCTCAACTCTTAAGTGCAATTGAGAGATTTAAGGATGAACTCAATATAGATTTGAAGTTCACAAAAATACAAGTGACTATAGAGTCATTTTTTACTTGATAACTCTAGAATTTTGGAATTTTATTTTAGTAATTAATAATTTATAATTTGTTTGGGACTAATATATTTACATTAGGATTTCAAAAAAATTATTATCTTATTTATTTTATCGATTGGGGTCTGATTTTGTACTAGTCCCAAGTTGGGACCGAATAAATTATTAATTTTATCGAGGTTATTAATTTATTGAGTATTAATTTATGGAGGTTTTACTGTAATAGTTACATAAAAAACTAAAAGTATTACTTAATAATTTTGGTGGTTTGTTATTTTGTTATAAACCTGTGAAATAACAACTTTTTTGACCCACTAACATGTTTGGGTCGTGTTCGGGTTGAAGGTAAACATGTTATGGTTGATATATCTGACCCGTATATATAAACAGGTCGGTTTCAGGTTGAACATTTATAAGTCGCCAACCCGCGAACATGAACCCGACCTGAATTGTTAACCTATACATGAGGGTTCGTTCACAACCCACCATGGTAACAACATTCCTTATTTGCATGCGTGTGTAACACCGCATATTTAGAAACTATTTTTTTTAAGTAAGTAGGAAGCACTAAGATATTAAATAGGTTTAAGTTTAGGTTTACAATTAAATATTCGAATATAATCTCCAAAATAAAACATTGTTTAAATGGTGTTAAGTAAACGAAATGGCTCTTTTGACAACATACAATTTTCTTGAGCTTGGTCACTTATTCCTAACTAGCACCGACTCCCAAAACGATCGACCTGGAAAGAGTCAACGAGGGAGGCATTAGCACAAATCTAAGTGAATGAATATAAACTACAATTTTTGTTAAATACAATCCGCTAGTAATAACATTTTCACATAACCAATGTATGAAAAGATCGGCGGTTTTGCCGAATCTAAAACCATGGTTGGCCCAATCATGGTAAATAGATGGCCCGATATCCCAAGGCACAGTAAACCCCCTCGAGTACAACGAATGTAGTCAATGTCTGTTTAGCGCTAAGCCCATGATAAAAGATGCCGAGCCGATAAACCTACATTGCTGACTTCTCCCCAATTTGTACACATTATAATATAATTATCATTCCACAATTAATTATATAAACCACAAAAGCATGTTATAAAAATTAGCGCCAAAAATCTGCACAAGGCATTTTCGCACCGCGAACCTCAGGGTTCGCGCCGCGAACCAGGCTTCACGCCTCGTGAAGATTCTCGTGATCGCTAGTTTGATTTTATGTTCTCTTATTCGCGCCGCGAACTATGTCAGACAACCAAAATCCTGCATTTTTCCCACAAGTATGCAACCACAACCAAATTGATACCACAACACAAGTTGAAGGTTAAATACACTCACCTTTGCTTCCAACTCGATCCCGGTTCCTATACACCAAAGAACACCAAGTTAGAAATTGGTATTATCAATAATAATCAATATCAACAATGTTAACCACTAACTTCCCACCAAGTGTTACTGAGGGGTTGTTTGTTTTTTGACAAAAGATCTTCCTGAGGTCTGTTGTCTGCGTCGCGCAGAACACGGGCAGAAAAGCCCTTCAGAAGATGTTTATTTTCTAGAATCCCGCATAAATTAAATTGTCTGCCCCACATCTTTTCCACACAGACTTGGCCTAATGCTTCTTGGGTCTGTCAAACCTAAAAATAAAACATAACCCTTTACCAAAATACGTTGTCTGCTTCTCTGCTCCAAAAGCCCTAACCCTTCCATCGTCAAAATCCCGTCATCTCCTCGAAGCTCCGCCTCACCGTCACCGCCTCACCGTCGCCGTCCTCAACCGTTTCCGTCGTCAACCGTTGCCGCCCCCTAGCGTCGACTTCCTACCAACTCAGGTATGTTTTCTCTTCTCTTTCTCCGGTCACTGTTATTTCATATAGAATTAATTTATATGGTATGTGAAAAATGAATTCCATCTTATGAATCTTAAGAACTCACTGTCGCCTTTATGGATTTCATATGGAATTGATTTATGCCTAAATGCTTATTGGTTATTGATTTCATATGGAATTGAACTCGCTGTACACAATAGCTGTTATGTATTCTTGTTAGGACTAGTTTTGAGCTTAAATTTGTAATTAGAGGAAATTAAACTAGATTAGAGGTAATGGTATAAATACCATGTGTGATGACTTATGATGTAAGCTTTCCCACACATTCAATGAACTAACTTTTGAAAGCTATCTTCCCCCCTCCATCTTCTCTCTCAAGAACACACACTAAAACACACACTTTGATCTTCAAATCTACACAAATCATCATGAATTAGTTTGATTTCGATTGCATTAGCTTTCTCAATTGGTATCAGAGCACAATCCTTCAAGGAACAGATCCAAATTCGTGATGATTTGATCAAGATCTAAGATTTTTGAAATTTTTAAAAAAGAGCTGTGAATTTTAATCTCGAAATTTTTTGTTAGATTTCGTTGATTTTATTAGCTCATTGCATTTCTCCTTCGATTCTAATAAGTTTAGAATCAAATTTCATTGCAATCCATCAACTATTGCTCTCAATTTTGTGATTTTTGTCAAAATCATGAAAATATAAAAAGTCGACTGTAACATCAAAATCGAAGCCTGATTTGATTCGTTTTGAGCTGTTTGATTGTATCAAATTGTTATAAAAGTGATTTCTAACATTTTGTGATTTGAATCACTGATTTTGGTTAAGAAACGAAGAATCTAGGATCAAAGATATTGAAGCTTACGGTTCGTCACGTTCAAGTGTTCAAGTGTTCGGCTCGGCTCAGTTTTCTGGCTTCTCGGCTCGCAAAGGTGTTCGGCTCGCAAAAGTGTTCGACTCCTCAGTCTTCGGCTCGGCTCGGTCACGAATTCGGCTCAGTGTTCAGCTCGAAATTGAAAAGTGTTCGGCAAAGAGTGTTCGGCACCAAAGAGTTCGGCTATTCGATCTTGAAGATTCAACTATCAATTCCGACTACAATCAATAACGGCAAAATCAATTGATCCCACATATTCTGACTTCCGATCTTTGTTGATTCTCAATTGATTCCGATCCAGATTATTCCTTTCGATCGATCCAGATTAAACAATTGAAGATGGCTGCTTCCATTCGATCTTGAATCGTGAACAAAAGTTCTCGGTCCAGTGATCTTCTAAGCCCAAAAATTGATTTCGGCCCAAAATCAAATCCACTTCAATCAAAACAATACTCAAACCCAATATCGAATTTAATTTTGGCCTAACTTCTCTTTTTGAATCAACTGATATATACGTATATCGAATTTGGAACTCTTTTTGGCACAATATTTTTTTTTAAAACCCTGATCCAAGCTTGATTCCAAACCTCACATAAACATTTTTCTTTTTACAAACCGATCCATCTACTTCTATATAATGAAAAACTCGTGTCCCCATTATAATCGTCATGCAACCTTACAAGTTGATTCAAACATTATCACACAACTACAAGCAACATAATATTCATTTACATATAGAGTTTAATCCTACATTGAAGTGTACAATCATTTTAACCAATTTTTTTTAAAAATCTTTTTAAACTCCAAGTTTTTTTGTTAATTTCTTTTTAACCAAAGAATTTTTTTTCACAAGCTCTTCTACTTATCAACCCTAATAATCACACAAATGGAAAAACCTACACCAGCTATAAATGATAATATGGATAAAGACCTTGAAGATGTTCTAAATATGGCACATTATTCATCCAACTTCAAATCTGTTCTATCTGCTACAATCTCAAACGAAAAACCAATCATCACACCTTTGAATGCTACAAATGATTATGTGGATAAGGACCTTGATGATGCGATAAAGTCTATGTCTCGTATCAAATCTGCTCTATCTGCTACACTCTCAACTGAAAAACCAATCATCACACCTTTGAATGATATAAAGAAACCAATCGTTCGTGATTCAAAGTGTTATGAACGCAAGATGTTGATGGCTCAACAAATTGAGACTGAAAAAGTGTTATTAGTTGAAGATCTTCAATGGATGGAAGATACAGATCCAAAGGATGAAGCGAGTGCTGAGGTTTCTGATCATTTCAATGCAGAAGCCAACAAAGAAATTGAGGTAATCAGTTCTTTCTTGTCAAATTCTGATAATCTCATTGGTCCTGATACTTGCGTTGTTAAAACTCAGATATCTGAAATTGATTCTTTAAAACAAAACCTTTTAGATGAAAAAGATATAAATAATCAATTTCAAGAACGTTTAAATGATTTGCAAAATGAAAATGAACTACTTGTTGATTCATGTGAACAACTTGTTCAACAGATTAAACAAACCAAAAATTTCAAACTCAAGAATCTGGATTTACAAACTCAAGTATCAGAATTGAAAGCTAAATATGAAATTGATATTAAGAATTTTTCACATACAATTTCAGAAAAAGAACTTGAAATACAAAATCTTAAAAATTCAAATGATTCTATATCAAATGCTCGAAATGATAAATATTACAAATAGTACATTGAAACGTTTCATGAATATCAAATAACTAAAAACTGGTTGGAACGTATACAAAAAGATTATGATAAAAATGAAAAACAGTTCAAATCTTTAAACGACAAAATAAAAGAACTATCTGAAACCTTACATGAAAATGACATCAAAACATCACGAGAATTAAACAGCAAACAACATGTCATAAATCAACTTCAACATGATAAAACTCAATTGTCTTCCCACATCAAACACCTTGAAGAATTAATCGCCAAACGAGGACAAACTGATCAAACCATTAATTTGAATAAGCCTAAAGAGTTCAAATACTTCAATTTAAAAGAAGGGTTAGGAGCTGATAATCCAGAATATCTGAAAAAGGCGTGTGACGTGCTTCCAACATTATATGATTACAAATACATGCATCTGGATATCTGGCAGAGCTTCATTCGAAGGACTGATGAGGAAGAAGAGATTGAGACATTCAACAGAGCAAAGAAGGAGAATATACAAATTAGTTTCAATTATGCTGAATTGAATAAAACATATGAAACTAAAAAGACACAATTCAAAAATGATGAATACTTTCCAATCGTGACTCCAGAAGAATTTGAAATTAAAGGAAATACTGTTATTCAACAAAAGGTTACACCAAAGATTTATGTTCCAAATCTAATTCTGGAAAATAAAATTTGTCAATTGGAAACTGAAACCGATAAAACACATCAGGCTTTTGATAAAGAAAAATCTGTTTTGCAAACTAAAATCTGTGAATTAGAAAATAACATTGATGAAACACATAAATCTTTTGATGAAGAGAAATTAAAGTTAACAATACAAATTCAAAATTTAAAAGCTTCTTTAATCTCTCTACAAAAATCTGTTACCACAATTGAGTCACCCATTTCTAGCACTTCCACAAGTGGTTGTTCACTTTGCACCAAAGTTCCAAAATCACACAACCCTGTTGGAGATAGAGGAAGTCATTAGTTTAAGGAATCTAAATCATCTCATCTTCAGAAGCTTAAGAAGCCTAGTGCATCTATGAACTTAGATTCTCCTTTTGCTGCAAAGACTACATGTAATAACTCCAGAATGTTTTCTCCTATCATGGCATATCGTGATTTATATACAATCAAACAATCTCAGATTAATAGAGGAAATTCAAAACTTAAACCGAATTCACAAGTAAGTTCCTCCTCTACCAAACCTAAGCCTAGGAGATCCACGGTTCCACCAAACTCTGATAAGAAATTGAATGCTCTCAAACAAGTTATTCGAGGAAATTTCGCACCTAAAACTCCAAATATATTAGGTTCCTCTTCTAGACTTGAGCATTCTCAATTGGATAAGACTAAATCCACAACCGTTTTGAAACATTCTGCGTCTTCAAAGACATTCTTTTCCAAAACTAAATCTTTAAGATACTCAAGAAAAGATTTACTTTCATTGGCATCAATCACTATATTTAATCAAGTGCCAAAAACAACTCCTAAAACACCCACGATCTTAAAAGCAAACTGGGTTCCTAAAACTCCAAATTCTCAAATAATTCCTCGGAAATTATTTGAAAGTGAAACATCAAGTTTCAGTTTTTCTTGGAATTCCAAATCTGTTAGTCAAATTGATACAACTTATAGATGGTTTCACTCAAACACTAACACCATCGGACCCAAAACAAAATGGGTACCAAAAGTTGTTTGATGTGTTTTGCAGGAGGATGACTTATATACAATTCAGTGTATAACTCGCTTTTCAACGAATGATGGCTTGTACACACTTCAGTGTATGACCCGAACTTCAAATAAATGGCTTTCAAGTACATATGCTTGAAACCCGTTCTTAAATGTCCTAATTGGTTGAGGGGGGAAATTTCTATATTCACTTGTCCAGGGGGAGATATTAGACATTCTTATGTCAAGGGGGAGCATAACTGCTTTATGATTTTTAAAAGACAACTGACGAGGGGGAGCATCCTTTTATAATCGCTAAATACTGTTTCAATGCTCCTTTCAAATATTTTTACAATTATCAATATGGGGTGTCAATTTTTGTAATATCTGTAAACGATCTCATTACCAATCTCAATTGGTACTGATTGCATCTGTTTATTACAAATTTTCTTATTCTATCTTGATAATAATTTTTATTTACCTCAAACAGTTCTTCAACCTCTTACTAATTTACAATCACACAAGGTTATCAATGTTGGGTATTAGCTTTTGTAATATCCGTAAACGATCTCTTTACCAGTCTCGGTTGGTACTGATTGCATCTGTTTATTACAAATTCTCATATTTCTCATTGCTATCTTTGTGTTCCTTCATTGTCAAAACTTCTCAATTGTAAATCAATTTTTCTCCTCTTACATACAATTTTCATTTTCTGAATCAATTACAAATATTTTTTTTCTCTCATATTGAGTTGTTGACATCACATTCTCATCAATTCTTTATTAATCAGTGATGCTCAACATTCCAAAATTTTTTATCTCACTTTGTGCTCACAATAATGTATTCACAACGTAGGATACAATTTTTTGTCATATTCGTAAACGATCTCTTTACTAGTCTCGATTAGTAAAGATTGCATCTGTTTATGACAAATTTTCGTCTCGTGCGTTGTGGCTCTATTTTTCAAAACCCTGATTTTGCACATCAATTTTTCATTTTTTAACATACGTGTTTGCAACACTCAACACAATTTGCTGTTAAATTCGTTGATAATGGAGAAATCATTTTTCCTTTTCTCCAACATGTCCAGATTCAATTCTGACGTCCTCATATTGTCGCACACACAAAATCGATTTTGAATGCACATTGTTAGGTCATTGATCTTTGTATATCCGTCGATCTTTTCTCTGGACATGTTCAGAGAAAATTGCATCTTTGTAAGTGGTATACATCACCGATCTTTGATATAACACCACAAATTGATCACTTTTAAATCTCAAATATTTGATTAACCATGCCTTTAATCATGGTGTTCGTCATATCCGTAAACGATCTCTTTACTGAAGTTTTTCAGTAAAGATTGCATCTGTTTATGACTTCACGTGATTATTGACATTGTTATTCTTAATTTTTCAAATATTTTTCTCCAAGATTTTTAGATCAAAACAATTTTTCTGTGGTTACTTCATGAGTACTACATGTTTCTGGTTCACAATTCTGAAACTATCCTGTCTTGGCTCTCGATTTACACCGACACACAATTTCCTCTCTTCGTTTCCACTAAGCACATATTCACCTTTATCATGAGGACCCTGGTCATGATCCTCATGAGGGGAAGAAAAGAGCAAGAAATAGTTCAAACATCGGATTTATAACTAAACAACATCAAAAAGAACCACAAACATCTCATCAAAGAAGAAAATTCATAACTCATGTACTCAAATCAACTGCAAAATCAGAAACATTTTAGATCAAGTGATTAAGAAAAAGAGAAAATGATAATCAGTGTACTGAACAGAAAAACAAGTGAAGAAGAAGAAAACCGATTTATCTACAGAAATCTCTCTCGAAATCTCAACCATTTCAATTTAACACCTAACGTTGAAATTTTAAAATCCAAAACATCATTATCCGATCCTCACAAAAACCTCTATCACAAAATCTCCAATCTCTGAAAATCTCAGTCAAATCCTAACCAAACTGATTTTCCATTTCCAGAACTTTCAAATCTTTAGTAAACCAGTTTTAGGACTTTCTTACACCAACAGATTTAACGATACAAAATTATTTCCGTTGAGTGTTTGAAATCTCAATTTCTTCTCAAGCTAATCAGATGTAAACATTGAAGAGCAAAACATAGATATGTTGAATACAATTTTTGACGAAGAATTAAATTGAAGAAAAGTAATTCAACATTTTGAAGCACATCTGAGAGTAAACAAATTTCATATCGTACCAAAAGAAGAAATTGAAGAAGGAAGAGTGGGATGAAGTGCTAAAGCTCAAAAAGGGGGAGATTGTTAGGACTAGTTTTGAGCTTAAATTTGTAATTAGAGGAAATTAAACTAGATTAGAGGTAATGGTATAAATACCATGTGTGATGACTTATGATGTAAGCTTTCCCACACTTTCAATGAACTAACTTTTGAAAGCTATCTTCCCCCTACATCTTCTCTCTCAAGAACACACACACTAAAACACACACTTTGATCTTCAAATCTACACAAATCATCATGAATTAGCTTGATTTCGATTGCATTAGCTCTCTCAATTCTTTTTTTTTCCTCATAAATGTGTTAATTTTTCATAAATGTGTTAATTTTTAGTTGTAGTTGTAGAACTCGCTGTAGACAATAGCTGTTTTGTTTTGATTTATGCCTAAATTCTTTTTTTATAGAACTCGTTGTAGACAATAGCTGAAATGTATTCTTTTTTTTTTCATAAATGTCTTAAACTTTAGTTGTAGATGTCTAATTTGTTAGTTGCAGATGTCTAATTTGTATGCATCAATGTGTTAATTTTGATTTTTATATGACACATTTACGGGTTGCAATTGCCGAGGAGTTGATGCAAAATATTGAATGAACTTTTTTAAATGAAAATGTTGTATGATTTTTTTCAATGTTGTAAGACCATATTAAAATTGTTGTTGTATGAATAATTTCAATGTTGTATAAATGTTGTTGTATGAATTAATTTTGGTTTATTTCAGAAATCTGCAGATGTTAAAAATCAAACAACAGTTTTCTTGCAGACTGCAAACCTTTGGTCTACCTCAGAAGCTGCAGTAGTTGGCAGATGTGGTCCGCAGACAGCAAATCTTCTTGATCTGAAAAAACAAACAACACTTCACACTAACACTAATACATAACATGTCAAAACCACTTATACTTATATACAATTCAAGCTACTAAGATATTTTACTACAAAATGACCCAGACGGGTCAAAACCTGAACTTAACCACAATACTTGCAATTCACAACAATTATCCACATAATTATAACAACTACCAATTCATTACCATATATCATTTTCACAAGAACTCTTCCTCCCAACACCACCATTTCTAACAAGTTTCACCAACTTAAGTTAGTTTCCACAAAATAATCCAAACACTACCCATTTCATGGTGACTTCTACCTTTCATGACATAATCCACATATTTTACATCCAACTTGTTAGTTTTAACATAACTAAACAACAAAATCATAAAAACCTCAAGAATTCAAAATTTGGTAAACTCATATTCTTCAAACCTCCATTAATGGATTTGAAGGTGAGTTTCACCAAAACTATGATTCATCCACCAAACAAGCATGTAATACATATAAAAGCTTGCATGAACACATAATATAACATTTAAAACCATATTCCACCAAGAATCATCACAAAGCTTAAACCCTAGGTTCACCAACTTGCATGAACTCAAAAACAAACACATATAGGTTGAAGTTTACCTCAATGCCTATTAAAAAACGAGCTCGGAATTTAAATAAGGCAAGAAACAAGCAAAAGATCTTCAATCCAAGCTCAAGAACACAAAGATAAGGTTATGGAGGTTGAGGGGTTTTTTGTTTCTCAAAATGGTGGTGAATTTGAAAAGTGAAGAAAGAAGGGAGGGAGTCTCCCCATACCCAAAACCGGCCTAGCTAGGGGAGGGGGCCCCTTTCTTGGTTTTTTTCCTACATTTTATAGTATTATACAAAAAGTCCACTTCGCAGTTAATTTATTTAAAATAGCAAACATACTCTGATTTTAACCACGAAGATATTTTCGGAATCGTAATTTAAAAGCGAAGCCGAAAATATAAAAATCATATAACCACATAAACATTTCAGAAATCGGATACTTTAATCCCTTGATTAAAATATCACAAGAGGTCAAAAGCTAAACAATTCATTTAGCATTAATTCAAATAATCATTTATTAAATACCTTAAGGTCAAAACTAGCCGGGTCTCAGGATGTTACAGCGTGTATAATTCAGCTCTTTATATTAGTTTTTTTTTAACGACGACTAATATACTTCAGTTTGTTCACTTTGAGACTTGAACTCATTACCTTTATTAGGGTTTAGGAATTTATGAATTCTCACCTTAATTGTGAGAGGATATTTATTGATGTATATATAGAGTACAAAATATAACAAACTTCCAAGATTACAAGATATGTACAATCTATTTAATTATATCAACTATTTATCAAATCTATTCCATTACACCCCCCCCCCCCCCGCGCGCAAGCCAAGAGGGGGAGGACCAACTCGAAGCTTGGATAGAAAGTCTTCAAAGAGAGGACGCGGTAGACTCTTTGTGAATATATCGACAAGTTGTAAATGCGTTGATATGTAGCGCGTGTGAAGTTTCCCGGATAAAACCAACTCACGAACAAAATGGTAGTCAATATCAATATGTTTAGCTCGTTTATAAGATCTTGAATTTTGACTTAAGAATAGAGCACTACGGTTGTCACATAACAGTGTCAGACGCCCAGATGGTAAGACATATAACTCACGAAGCAAATGAGTTACCCATATAATCTCCGCCGCTGTATTTGCAAGAGCTCTATACTCGGATTCACAGCTAGATCGTGACACAGTTGGTTGTTTCTTCGCACTCCATGAGACAAGATCTCCTCCAAGAAAGATAGAATAACAATATGTAGAGCGTCTTGTTTCAATGCAACGAGCCCAATCGGCGTTAGAGTAACCACGAACGGTTGGTGAAGTGGAATGTGAAAAAGAAAAGCCATATGATAAGGTACCTTTTACATAACGCATGATCCGTTTTACCGCTTGAAAGTGATCTTGGGTAGGAGTATGGAGAAACTGACTCACTTGATTTACGACATAAGAAAGATCCGGTCTTGTAATGGTAAGATATTGTAACGCACCAACAAGTGAGCGATATAAAGTAGGATCATGAAAAGGGGTACCTTGGCTTGTGAAGTATGTTGATACCAACAAGGGAGTGGATTCGGGTTTAGCTTCCAATAGGTGAGCTCTAGCAAGAATATCATGTGCATATTTTGATTGACATAGGAAGAGACCCGAATCGTTGTAGGAAACCTCAAGCCCAAGAAAGTAATTTAATTTACCATGGTCGGTGATTTGAAACTCTTTGTTTAACCGTGAGATGAAGAGTTTCATGCGATTGACGTTGTTGCCCGTAAGTACATGATTAGGGAAACGGGTATCAATAAAGCCAGGAGGTTGTTCCATGTGCACAACGTTGGATAAGTTTCCATGCAAAAAGACATTATTCACGTCTAATTGATGCAAGGGCCATCGATTTAAAACGGATAGAGAAAGTATGATACGAACCGTTGATGCCTTTACAACTGGACTAAAGGTAGCGGAATAATCAATGCCCGGAAATTGAGTGAAGCCTTGAGCTACAAGACGAGCTTTAAATTTGTCAATCGTACCATCGGCTAAAATTTTTGTTCGGAAGACCCATTTGGAGCCAACGATATTTGTTTTTGAAGGGCGAGGTACCAATTCCCAAGTGGAGTTTACCTTCAAAGCTTTCATTTCATCACACATTGCTGAGAACCACTTAGGGTCTTTTGCGGCTGACTTAAATCCTTTGGGCTCTTTTGTAGTAAAAAGAGCATGGTGCAAAGGATATGAAGATAAATGTGAAAGATCTGCAGCGTGCCGGGGTTTAAAAATACCCGATTTAGCACGTGTCATCATAGGATGTCCAGGAACCGGTGGCGGTGGAGCAGGCTGATCAGGGATCAGCATTGGCTGCGGAGCCGGATCATCAACATGGGCTGCGACTGGAGCAGTGTGGGCAGCAACTGGATCAGCGACTGGACCAGCAACGAAATTTGCGACAAGGGGCTGTTCCGTGCAAAGCTCACAAGCAGGTTCGGTGTTGACTGCATCGACTGGCACAATAGTAGGTGATGCAGCAGTGGGTGTCTCGGTAACCCTGAAAAATACTGAATCATCACAGTAAGTGGTTAGTAATAAAGAGGCCGGTGGTGATGATTTTTGATCGGTTTTAAACGGAAAATAGGATTCATCAAAGTGAGCATGTCGGGTGGTATAGATCCATTGCGTAGAAGGATCAAGACACCGATAACCTTTGTATTGCGAGCTATAACCAATAAAGATACACGGGGCGCTTCTTGGAGCAAGTTTATTTGAAGAATAATTGCGTAAGTACGGATACACGCAACATCCAAAGACCCGAAAATTCCCGTAATTTGGTGATGATGAAAATAAGAACTCGTAAGGAGATACATTATCAAGCAACTTGGTAGGTAGTCTGTTGATGATGTAGGTGGCGGAAGCAGACGCATGTACCCAAAATTTAGCCGGTGTGTGAGCGCATTAAACATAAGAGCAAGGCCGGTTTCCGTTATGTGAAGATGCTTATGTTCGGCATGACCGTTTTGTTGAGGTGTATAAGGACGTGACATTTCATGGTGAGTACCATTTTGAGATAAAAGTGTGCGAACTTTGGAGCTTGTGAATTCAGTTCCACCATCCGATTGAAAGAGTATAAGTATGCAACTAAATTGTGTTTGAACTAAAAAGCTAGTGATTACATCATAAAAGTCAGACTTGTTCTTCAAGGGATGAAACCAACGTGTTGTTTGTTTTTTGACAAAAGGTCTTCCAGAGGTCTTTTGTCTTCACGGCGCAGACCACGCACAGAAAAAGGCTTGCGCAGATGTTTGTTTTTCGGAAGCCCGCAGACCTGATATTGTGTGCCTAAGGTCTTCCCCAGGAAGACTTGGGCATTAGCTTCTCGGGTCTTCAACTTAAAAAAAACATCTCCAAACTTAATAATTATTATTATTATATTAATATTAATGTATATATTATTATTATGTTAATATATAATATTATTATATTAATTAATTAATTAATATATATTATTATATTAATTAATATATATTAATATATTAATATATTTTATTATATTAGTATATTATATTATTATGTTAATATATAATATTATTATATTAATTAATATTATTATTTTATTAATTAATATTATTATTATATATTAATATAATTAATTTTATTAATTAATATTATTATTATATATTAATTAATATTATTATTATATTAATATATAATATTATTACATTATTAGATAATAAGATATATTATTAAATTTAAATTATAAATATTATTAAATTTAAATATATTTAAATTATATATTATTATATTTAAATTATATATATTACTATTATATATAAATATAATGTAATATAATATTAATATATTAACTAATATTATTAATATATTAATTAATGCTATCATTATTATATTAATATATTTTGTTATTTCAATGCTATCATTATTAATATATTTTGTTTATTTAAGTAGTTTGCAGATGTTAAAAACAAACAACTGGAAGTGCTTTCTAGATGCAATCTTCTGGTCTTTCGTTCGCTATTCGAATGTCTGGACTAGTAGAACTGTACGAAAGGTGCAGACTGCAGACGTTTGGTCCATCTCAGAAGCTACAGTAGCTGGCAGATGTGGTCCGCAGACAGCAGATCGTTTTGCTCTGAAAAAATAAACAGCACCCAAGTAAACCTAGAGTAGTCATCAACAAAAATAGCATAATACTTAAAGCCGTCAAGAGATGTAATCGGCGAGGGTCCACATAAATCACAATGAATTAGGTCCAAAACATGGGAAGACCGTTTAAGATTTTGATCAAAAGGCAAGTGTTTACTTTTTGATAATTGACAAGAAGAGCATGCATTAGGTTAGAAAATAAAACATCAACCGGATTATCTCATGTGAGTTTGCTAACCGATAATTTTTTTTTGTAAGATTAGGAACCACAAGGACGTCAAGAAACGATATATTTGGAGATAAAGTGGTTTTAACAATATGTGAAATAACTGATTCATTACCGTTACAAAAAATAACTGATTCATTACCGTGTAAGTGGATGCGGAATCAAGGTGGGATGAGTTGGAGGACATGTGAGCCGAAGCACCGGTATCAACAAACCAATCCGGTGTAGAGGTGTTGCATTGTGCATGAAACGCTTCGGCTAGATTAGCATCAATGGTAGATGGATTCCGAGCAAAGGTAAATTCGGTACATTGAGTTGCATAATGTCCCTCCTTTCGACACAATTGGCAATGTGGAGGGCGACGATTGTACGTCCACGACCACGGTTGGAGCTTCCACGATAGTAAGAGCGACTACGACCACGAGAGTAGTCGTTGGTTCGTCCGGTGGTGGCGGTATTGAAAGCCATAGGAGCAACACTTGAATCACTAATTGAATGGAGAAACATCTCATGACTCTCGGCCTGAGAAACGACATCCCGAAATTTAGGGCGCGGGATTAAGAGCCTTTGAGTTGTGGAAAAGGTTTCAAAGGAGGATCCTAACCCACAAAGGAACCAATGCAATTTGTCATCATCGGAAAGTGGGTGACCAATGGCTTGAAGCTGATCACAAATACCTTTAAACTTGCGCGAAAATTCCGAAGTGGAAGATGAGCCCTTTCTCAAGTGACGAAGGGAATCGCGCAAAGTGTGAGTACGCTCAAGGGAATCATGCTGATATGATTCGGCAAGAGCCATCCAAACCGTATGAGAAGTGTCATGGCCAATAGTTTCGGCCATAGCTTCTTCGGTTAAGGAAGATTGAAGCAAAATAAGAGCACGTTGATCCGCCGCGATCCATTTAGCATACGCAGGTTTTGGTGATTAGGCTTCACCGACGGTAATTAATGGAGATGGTTTTTCGATGGAACCGTCAACATACCCGGTAAGATCTTGATAAGCAAGCAAAGGAAGCATTTGCTTTTGCCAAAGTAAGTAGTTGGTGGAAGAAAGTTTGATGGTAATCATATTGTGTAGAATGGTTGAAAGAGACATTGGTGAGTCCCTGTTGTCGGACGAAGAGGCCATAGAATCGCCTGACCAATTGACAATTATTAATAATTGTAACAAAATAAAATAAAATTGTGAAGGGGTGTCAAGAAGAAGGCTGTCGATTATTAATAAAATTGACAATTATTAATAGTGAGTAGGGACTTCTAGAAAGTTTGTGGAGGGGAAAAGTTTGTGGTGGCCGAACACTGGATGTTGCCAGAAACGAATTAGAGGGAAACAGTGAAGAAGATGACGGCCAAGACTAGAGTTGGGAGAAGGATCAATATTTTAGGCTGATATCATATTAGAGTTTAGGAATTTATGAATTTTCACTTTAATTGTGAGAGAATATTTATTGATGTATATATAGAGTACAAAATATAACAAACTTCCAAGATTACAAGATATGTACAATCTATTTAATTATATCAACTATTTTTCAAATCTATTTCATT
Organism: Calendula officinalis; assembly: GCA_963853835.1. NCBI lineage: Eukaryota > Viridiplantae > Streptophyta > Magnoliopsida > Asterales > Asteraceae > Calendula > Calendula officinalis. The sequence goes on along the minus strand of OY970829.1, from coordinate 47,984,077 downwards.
AACCTTTAAGTCATGGGCAACAGTAAATACTAATACCACTAGATTACAAGTCTGGTACTTTAGCTCTTTAATGAAAAGGAAAAAGTCTACCGGAATCTGTCAATACTCGGTAGTAGTCCATTGGCTTTGGACGATAAAATATTCATTGCACTAATCTCCTTGCTATAACACTACAACCAATTGTTCTCTTTTTTTCTCTTGGCAAATCAACACTAATAAGCGAGATAATAATCAAATCGCCAACTGATCACAAGGAATTACCCGTATCCCTGAAGACTTTCTATGACAATACTATAGTAACAAACCTTTCCCCCATAACCTTGTTTACTTCATAAAATAATTAAATTGAAAACTTAAAGGTAGTGATTTATACACAACAACTTTTAATACATATACCACAACTGTTGCATTAAGGAGTAGTACAGGTAGCTTGAAAACTTATATCTTGTGTTGTAGACATTAAAAGTTGTGGTGCAGAAATGAAGTCTCAAAACTTAAAAATGGAAAACTTTGAAAGGAGTGATCATCTAAAACTTATAAAAGGGAAACAAAAAAAACTCCAAGATTTCATATTTTAAGATTGCTAAGTTCAAGAGAAATATAATTTTAACTTCATAAGTTCACAAGTTCTACATTAATATTTTTTATGAATTTCCATTAACTATTCCTGAGATAATTAAGATATCAACGTTGGATTAAGTTGAAATAGAATCCACCCCAAATTTGTTTTCTTTTCAAATCAGTTTAGATGAATTGGATCGATTTGGTTTACGACTTGATGTTGAAAAAGAACTCCACCCGATAATCGTCTTTACACCTCTAACCACCCCCCACCCTCGCGGTCGGACCGGTTCAACTGACCGGTTGAACCGGATTACAATACTATTGAGTATTTATGTTAAACGTTATATAATAGGTATATAAATGCAACAAAAAAAAACCTAAAAAATATAAAACAAATACTATAACAAATCGAAAAATTACAGAAACTATTTTTCCAACAAAGTTCAATATTTTTCCAACAAAGTTCAATAATTTTGAGTTTCTAATCTATATAAAGAATGATACCAAACACTTAACTTTCAACTAGAAACTTGGGGTTTCAAGCTGCGAAACATAACCCAAGCACATCTTAGGACGAGGGCCTGCACTCCCTCTGTTCACCTCCCCTATATTGATTTGTGTTCCAAAATTTCCTTGCAGTCTTTTTCGGACCTCACGGACACCCGGTTACCCCAATCATACCCTTCTTGTCTAGTTAAAATAAAACTTCAAATGTATAAATAATTATACAAAATATTCACTTTAATAATAAAAAAGTGAGATTAAAAGAAAAAAAAAACGGTTGAAATGTGGTTCAACCATCCTTGTCCGACCGGGTTTTACAGTTAACCCGTCCGGTTCGAAGCGGTTCATAAATAAACTTTGACCCGGTCGATTCGGCCGGCATACTTTGATTTTCTAGTCGGACCGAGTCCAACCGTTGGTCACACCCGGGTTTTAAAACATTGCTCACGCCCTTAAACTATGCTGAAAATATTGGCTGTAATTCAATACTATCTCTTATGTTTTACAGATTTTAATGAAACAAACTTGAAGCCTAAGTTTCGTAGAAGATTCTATCTCGATCAAGTGTAAGTCCTCGAACATATCGTGATAGTCATGCGGTTGCATTTAATGTTCGTGTGTCAATATCGACCCAGGCAATACAGATCGATATCCTGTTCGAATACTATATCTATTCCTTTATCCTTTTATGTGGGTATCAAATGGTTTAATGGGGGGCAGTCCTTTCAAGAATGATGTTCCGTTTTTTATGCAAGAACATTTGTAGCCTTAAACTTTCATGTTCAAATGTAATCCAAGAAGAATTGTCCGAGGATCGAAGGATAAAATATATTCTATGTTAAACCCATTTTTGTAAATATTAATGATAATAATAATTTGAAAATATGCTAAATCTACTTACTTTATACTATTACCTATAATGATTGACATATGAAATCTATTAATATTTTTTCCTGATCTTACCATTCGATTGAATATTTGTATTAATTAAATTAATTGGAAGATAAATAGAAAGATTTAGTAGGTATAATACTATATCTCATAATTTATATGCCAAGTGCATGGTTTAAATCAATTTAGAGTTCAGGAATACATTCTATTTGGTTTTATACAATTTCTGTTATTTCGAGAAAGACATAATAGTGATTTTTTTAAGACGAGAGAAATATATTCTTTTTAACTACAACATGTGGTTCTAAAAAGAGAATGTTCTATAGGAACTTTTGTTATGAAATTATCATATATTTTGTATTTTAACATTAAACAAATTTAATGTTCATCTTTATTATATATATATATATATATATATATATATATATATATATATATATATATATATATATATATATATATATATATATATTATTATTATTATTATATATATTTGTTATTTACTATGGGGACTGGAAGAAGTACAGTTCATCCAAAAATAATACGAGTATGTAACTAGATTATTGTATGTGTCGTACATACTTAATAATAATAAGCTGGTTTAAAGAAAAATCATAATAAAAGATTTGAGATTGTAGTTTTTGGGTTTATTCATATTATATGAATATTTATTATTCACGTATGACTGTGGAACCATCTTTCTTCAACTTCATCTTTGACTTGTTGAATGATCTTCCAAATTGATTATCGATGGCACACTAATTAATAAACTAAATATATAGACACTATATATACAAGTGTCGCACAAACTACATTTAACGAAGTGTAAGTCTTGTACAACAAGTGACTTAACTTCAATCTAAAACATACAATTTATATTAAGTGTTCAATATGGTTTGTTACCATCAAAATTCTATACATGTACCAGAAACTCGGCAACCGTGGACATTAAAAGTGAATGGAATGTGTTCTTGGAGATGAGTTCCGAAATTGATCTTAACTAAGCAACATGTTGTATGTTCCGATGATTACTAAGAATTTTATGTCCGGGTGATTACTTTATAAGTTTTGTTTCGTATTGTATTTGAGTCTGATATTATTATGTTAACAAAATGTAGAATATTTGTTTGGTAATATGCTAAATGGAATTTTCAAGTTAAATATATAATAAATATTAAGTTTAATTTAAATAGAATTGCTATTGTTTTGTTTATTTACTTAGAATCATTAAATGTTTGACAGTTTAGTTCATATAAAATTTAATTCAATTCCTCTTTTCTTAACTCAAGGTTGTAGTCTAGTAATTATGGTGAATTATATAAGGTGTTACCCATGATCTATATGGTTCAAGTCCCATAGTAGACAATTGGTGTAGATTAGTTGCAGTTAAAAAAATACTCCTCCTTTCTTAAAAGTTGGCATATAGATGGCAAAATCAGAATATGAATGGATGTAGGGCTGTCGAAAATAACCGAAACCCGTTCTAACCGCCCGAACCGTTTCAAATTCGGGGAGATTGGGTCGGGTAGATCGGGTATCGGATAGGAACATTCGGGTATCGGGTAACCCGAAATTAAAACTGTTAAAACTCTTAGATCTATAAGACGTTTAACACAGATCTCAAACAAACATAAAACTCTTGCATTAATTACAAAAGTTTAGAACAATTACAAATCAAAACTCACTACAACTCTCAATCACTCAACTACCTAACTACTCAAGACCAAATCAACTAACCGATCAAGAGTAGTAAACCCTAGAATACCAAGAGAGAGAACGAGCAGAGAATACAGATCATAAAAATGAAAAATGAATGAATAATACATACACCCCGATCTCTCTCCCATATAACCTAACAATTTACATAACAAGTCCCTGCTCTTTTCAATGTGTACCTGCAAACCCTTGAACTTAACAAAATAATAAAACTTAACAAAACTTACCTTTTACACTTAACAAGGATACAACTTGAAGTACCAAATTACCACATATTTCAACACTCCCTCTTAATTTGATACCTGAAACACATCAAAAAGTCTTAACTCATTACAAAAAAATTTATGCTTACTTACCTGCAAGGATTTAGTGAGCACATCAGCTACATTCACTTCAGAATCAACCTTGATAACTTTTACAACTCCTGCCAAACACTTGGTTCTAACAAAATGCAAATCTATCTCAAAATGCTTTGTTCTTTCATGAAACACAGGATTAGCTGCTATAAAAATAGCATACTTATTATCACAAAAAAACATTTATTGGTAACATATTCACTAAACCAAGTTCAGAAACTAGTTTTTCAACCCTAACCACTTCTGAAGCAGCAGCATTCAAAGCTCTATATTCTGCAGTGGACTTTGAAACTGTAGGTTGCTTCTTCTTTTCCAAGCAATTAAATTATTGCCAAGAAAAACACAATATCCAGTAACAGATTTTCTGGTAGCTAAATACTTTCCCCAGTCTGAATCAACATAAGCACTAAGCTTAAAAACATCACTTTTACTAAAGTAAACTCCTTTTCCAGGAGACCCTTTAATGTATCTGAGGACCCTCATTGCCAAATTCAAATGAGACTGTAAAGGAGCATGCATAAACTGGGACAAACAACTCACAGTAAATGAAATATCTGGTCTGGTAATAGTCAAATATATAAGTTTACCAATTAACCTTTGATACTCAGTTAAATTCTTTAAAGGTAAATCATCACTTTTGGAGTTGTCAGAATCTGAAATTACCAAATTAACCTCCATTGGAGTAGGAGCAGGTTTACATCCAGTTTTACCAAATTCCAGTAATAACTCCAAAGCATATTTTCTTTGTGACAAACGCAGACCACCATCTACTTTTAACACTTCTATACCCAAAAAATATTGTAAATTTCCCAAATCTTAAATCATGAAATTAGAATTTAGGTAATCTTTAACAATTTTAATTTCAATTTCATCATTTCCAGTTATAACAATGTCATCCACATATACCAACAACACAACCATAATGTTACCTTTCTTCTTAGTGAATAATGAATAATCATTCAAACTTTGAACAAAGCCATTTTTTAATAGTGTTTCAGTTAGCTTTTCATTCCATTTCCTAGGGGCTTGTTTAAGCCCATAAAGAGATTTAACTAACCTACACACTTTATTTCCAGATTTATCAAAACATCCTTCTGGTAACTCCATATAAACTTCTTCAGACAAATTACCATATAAAAAAGCATTATTAACATCTAATTGATACAAAGACCAACCATTCTGAACAGCAAGACTTATAACACATCTAACAGTTATCATTTTAACAACAGGAGAGAAAGTTTCATCAAAATCAATTCCTTCTCTTTGATTATAACCTTTAGCCACTAATTTAGCTTTATATCTATCTATTTCACCATTAGATTTATATTTTATTTTATAAATCCACCTACAACCTATGGCCTTTCTATTTTTAGGTAAATCAGTAACTACCCAAGTTTTGTTTCTATATAAAGCTTCCATTTCTAGATTCATAGCTTCAACCCAATGTTTATTTAAGGAAGCTTCTTTATAATTTTTTGGTTCATCTGACTTATTCAAATTACTTACAAAATTAAAGTTTTCTTTAGACAAACAAGAGTAGTTAACAACTTTATTCAAACTGTATTTTGAGCAATTATTCATGTCAAAATTACTAAACTTTTTAGGCAACACACTTGTTCTACCAGACCTTCTTAACCCACTGGTTTCAGGTCTACCAGACAAAGGACCCTCAGGAGCCTGCTGCTCAGTATTTTCAACATTGGATGTAACAGTGGTAATATCAACACTAGTAGGACTATCTGAATTCCTAGGGATACACTTCCTTCTGTCATGACTAGTGGTAACATCAACTCCAGGAACTCCACCACTTGTACTAGGGACATTCATCCTACTAGCATGAGCAGTGGTAGTATCTACACTAGTGTTTTCTTCTAAACTACTAGGGACATACATCCTACTGTCATCCTGAGTAACCCTCCCATCATCATTGGGTACAAGTGTGTGTTTATCTTTTTCAAAAAAATTTTGATCAAAAAAGTTTAACTGATTTAGAACATTTGTATCTTCATGATTTAAATCCATTTTAAAAGGAAAAACAGTTTCATAAAACTTTACATCTCTTAAAAATAGAATTTTTTTTATGATCCATACTCCACAGTTTGTATCCTTTTATTTTTGTACCATATCCTATTAAAACACACTTTTCAGACCTACCACCAAATTTATCACTATCATTTAAAACTTTTGAAAAACATAAACAACCAAAATTTCTAAGATGATCCAAGGAAGGTTGACAATTATAAACCAATTCATAGGGAGATTTACCGCAAAGCACAGAAGAAGGAATCTTGTTAATTAAATGAACAACAGTTAAAATACAATCAGACCAAAGAGACAAGGGAATTCCCCCCTGAAACATAAGGGACCTAGCAACATTTAATAAGTGTCTATGTTTCCTTTCAACAATTCCATTTTGCTGAGGAGTGTAAGCACAAGATGTTTGGTGAATAACACCATTATTTTTACAAAACATTATCATATTTGAATTAATAAACTCAGTGCCATTATCAGATCTAAAGACCTTTATTGTTTTTCCAAACTGATTTTTGATAAGATTAAAAAATTCTTTAACATTGTCTAAGACTTCAGTTTTACTTTTTAATAAGAAAACCCATACTGCACGAGTATAATCATCCACAATGGTTAAGAAAAATTTAAAACCATCTTTGCTTACCACTCTGTATGGACCCCAGACATCTAAATGGACAAGTTCACCTAGGACCTTTGACTTATGTTCACTAAAAGGAAAGGGTTCTCTAGTTTGCTTAGCTTTATGACATATATTACATGGAGAAGCAGTTGTGGTTTTATCAAAATTGAGACTACTACTAAGAACATCTAACACCTGTTCTGCAGGGTGACCTAACCTACTATGCCACAGAGTTTTAGACAAATAGCAAGTAGTCACAGAATTACAAGTATTTTTACTTACATTTAGCACATATAGACTATCAATTTCTTTACCAATCCCCACAGTTATCTTTGCTTTCAAATCATGTATATGACAGTGTGACTCACCAAAACCAACAAACAACTTACTTTCTTTAGTTAATTTGTGAACAGACAGCAAACTCACACAATACTCAGGTATAACAAATACATCAAATAAGGTAATTTTTTCATTTATCTTTAAATTTCCAATATGTGTTATAAAAGCCTTAGTACCATTTGGATGAGACACTGACATTTTTAAAGTTTTTACATCAACCACATCGACAAGGTTCAAGCATGACCCTGTCATATGTTGAGTAGCACCAGAATCAACAATCCAATTATCACAAGATTTATTTTGAGTACAACAACTAGGATTAAAAAATGTTTCAAATTTAGAGTTAAAAATCTTACTGTCATTATGAAAAATACCTGACATGTCAGACTGCACATTTGAAGAACTAGGAATAGACTTGTCAGAAACAAGAGAAATAAGTCTTTGAATTTGATCACTTGTAAAAGGAGAAAATGAGTTATCAATACTAGAAAAATTACTTTCAGTAGTACTGGTCTGATTAACAGACCCTTTTCCTTTATAGTTATTTTTCTTTTTATAGTTAGCAAGATAACCAATTAACTCATAACATCTATCTATAGTATGACCAGGCACATTGCAATTAGTGCATCTGACACCACTGTTATTATTTTTATTAAACTTCTTTTTATTATCAAATTGAGAAACAAAAGCACTTGTAGAGACCTTATTAGAAGTTTCACCTATGGTAATCCCTCTATGAGACTCTTCTCTAGAAATAATAGCATAGGCACCTTTAACATCAGGAATAGGTTCTCTAGACAAAATATTACTCCTAATTGTCATATAACACTCATCTAATCCCATTAAAAAGTGCATTAATTTTAAAATTTTATTATGATTTAATAACAGATTATTAGCATCACACACACAATTAGGCAGTTCAATCATAGAATCATATTGTTTCCATAAGGCATTAAGTTTATGATAATAGACAGATATAGGGACACCATTTTGTTTTAAAGTATTTATTTCATGATGTATATTAAACACTATAGACCCATCTACTTTACTATAAGTTTCTTTTAATTCATTCGAAACAACAGCAGCCTCAGTATTAAAAATTTTCCCAGCTTATAATTCTTCTGAAATACAGCCTAAAATCCAAGAAACCACAACAGAATTACATATGTCCCATTGCCTAGCTAACACATCATTAGTTAAACTTTTAACACATGTACCATCAATAAACCCAGTTTTATTTTTAGTTTCTAAGGCTAAGATCATAGATCTACACCAAACATTATGAAATCCTTTAAGTTTTAGAGATACTAAAGGAGTACCTGAAGTGTCACTAGCATGTAAGTATAAAGGATCACTAAAGTCCAATTGGTTAATAAGAGTAATATCGTTTTGATCAGCCATATCACCACCAAACAAAGAGAACATAAACAAGAAAACAAAACAAAAAATTCAATAATTCCTAAAAGGAAAGCTGGGCGGTAACAAGATTCCAAGAACTCTCTAATGGAGTCTGGACATGCAATACTCAGGTCCTTCTCTTCTACAGCAAATGGTTAGCAGTAACAACAGCAATACTACATGAAAAAAACAAAGTGATCTCTGGTGTAGGTCAACCTCCTTGTACATCAGAGCCCTCCAATCTACAAGGTTACTTGCTACGACTTCAGAGTAGGAAAGAGTGACTTACAGTGATTATAGCCCAATAACCTCAACAGGAGTTACTCCAACTGCAGCGGAACAAACAATCTCAAGATAAAGATCTTGAACAACAATCCAGAGAATCAAGGAAGATCAAAGTTGTGAAATCAAATAGACACAACAGATCTTCACCGAAAACAACTACTGAGAACAATAATCTCAGTAACAGAAACAAAGGGAGGGATTATAAACCCTAAACTCGAAGGCTCGAAACGATAAAGAAACACTAATATTTCGAAATCACGAGAACTGATTTGCAAAAGGTCAGATTCTAACCTTTTGACAAAGAAGTACCGATGAGGAATCGATTTCTTTTAATCGGAATAAACTCGAACACCAGCGATAAGACGTTTAAGACAGATCTCAAACAAACATAAAACTCTTGCATTAATCACAAAAGTTTAGAACAATTACAAATCAAAACTCACTACAACTCTCAATCACTCAAATACCTAACTACTCAAGACCAAATCAACTAACCGATCAAGAGTAGTAAACCCTAGAATACCGAGAGAGAAAACGAGCAGAGAATACAGATCCTAAAAATGAAAAATGAATGAATAATACATACACCCCGATCTCTTTCCCATATAACCTAACAATTTACATAAAAAGTCCCTGCTCTTTTCAATGTGTACCTGCAAACCCTTGAACTTAACAAAATAATAAAACTTAACAAAACTTACCTTTTACACTTAACAAGGATACAACTTGAAGTACCAAATTACCACATATTTCAACACTCCCTCTTAATTTGATACCTGAAACACATGAAAAAGTCTTAGCTCATTACAAAAAAAATTATGCTTACTTACCTGCAAGGCTTTAGTGAGCACATCAGCAACATTCACTTCAGAATCAACCTTGATAACTTTTACAACTCCTGCCAAACACTTGGTTCTAACAAAATGCAAATCTATCTCAAAATGCTTTGTTCTTTCATGAAACACAAGATTAGCTTCTATTAAAATAGCAGACTTATTATCACAAAAAAACATTTATTGGTAACTTATTCACTAAACCAAGTTCAGAAACTAGTTTTTCAACCCAAACCACTTCTGAAGCAGCAGCATTCAAAGCTCTATATTATACTTCTGCAGTGGACTTTGAAACTGTAGGTTGCTTCTTACCTTTCCAAGCAATTAAATTATTGCCAAGAAAAACACAATATCCAGTAACAGATTTTTTGGTAGCTAAACACTTTCCCCAGTCTGAATCAACATAAGCACTAAGCTTAAAAACATCACTTTTACTAAAGTAAACTCCTTTTCCAGGAGGCCCTTTAATGTATCTGAGGACCCTCATTGCCAAATTCAAATGAGACTGTAAAGGAGCATGCATAAACTGGGACAAACAACTCCCAGTAAATGAAATATCTGGTCTGGTAATAGTTAAATATATAAGTTTACCAATTAACCTTTCATACTCAGTCAAATTCTTTAAAGGTAAATCATCACTTTTGGAGTTGTCAGAATCTAAAATTACCAAATTAACCTCCATTGGAGTAGGAGCAGGTTTACATCCAGTTTTCCTAAATTCCAGTAATAACTCCAAAGCATATTTTCTTTGTGACAAACACAGACCACCATCTACTTTTAACACTTCTATACCCAAAAAATATTGTAAATTTCCCAAATCTTTAATCATGAAATTAGAATTTAGGTAATCTTTAACAATTTTAATTTCAATTTCATCATTTCCAGTTATAACAATGTCATCCACATATACCAACAATACAACCATAATGTTACCTTTCTTCTTAGTGAATAATGAATAAGCATTCAAACTTTGAACAAAGCCATTTTTTAATAGTGTTTCAGTTAGCTTTTCATTCCATTTCCTAGGGGCTTGTTTAAGCCCATAAATAGATTTAACTAACCTACACACTTTATTTCCAGATTTATCAAAATATCCTTCTAGTAACTCCATATAAACTTCTTCAGACAAATTACCATATAAAAAAGCATTATTAACATCTAATTGATACAAAGACCAACCATTCTGAACAGCAAGACTTATAACACATCTAACAGTTATCATTTTAACAACAGGAGAGAAAGTTTCATCAAAATCAATTCATTCTCTTTGATTATAACCTTTAGCCACTAATCTAGCTTTATATCTATCTATCTCACCATTAGATTTATATTTTATTTTATAAATCCACCTAAAACCTATGGCCTTTCTATTTTTAGGTAAATCAGTAACTACCTAAGTTTTGTTTCTATATAAAGCTTCCATTTCTAGATTCATAGCTTCAACCCAATGTTTATTTAAGGAAGCTTCTTTATAATTTTTTGGTTCATCTGACTTATTCGAATTACTTACAAAATTAAAGTTTTCTTTAGACAAACAAGAGTAGTTAACAACTTTATTCAAACTGTATTTTGAGCAATTATTCATGTCAAAATTACTAAACTTTTTAGGCAACACACTTGTTCTAGCAGACCTTCTTAACCCACTGGTTTCAGGTCTACCAGACAAAGGACCCTCAGGAGCCTGCTGCTCAGTATTTTCAACATTGGATGTAACAGTGGTAATATCAACACTAGTAGGACTATCTGAATTCCTAGGGATACACTTCCTTCTGTCATGACTAGTGGTAACATCAACTCCAGGAACTCCACCACTTGTACTAGGGACATTCATCCTACTATCATGAGCTGTGGTAGTATCTACACTAGTGTTTTCTTCTAAACTACTAGGGACATACATCCTACTTTCATCCTGAGTAACCCTCCCATCATCATTGGGTACAAGTGTGTGTTTATCTTTTTCAAAAAAATTTAGATCAAAAAAGTTTAACTGATTTAGAACATTTGTATCTTCATGATTTAAATCCATTTTAAAAGGAAAAACAGTTTCATAAAACTTTACATCTCTTAAAAATAGAATTTTTTTTATGATCCATACTCCACAGTTTGTATCCTTTTATTTTTGTACCATATCCTATTAAAACACACTTTTCAGACCTACCACCAAATTTATCACTATCATTTAAAACTTTTGAAAAACATAAACAACCAAAATTTCTAAGATGAGCCAAGGAAGGTTGACAATTATAAACCAATTCATAGGGAGATTTACCACAAAGCACAGAAGAAGGAATCTTGTTAATTAAATGAACAGCAGTTAAAATACAATCAGACCAAAGAGACAAGGGAATTCCCCCCTGACACATAAGGGACCTAGCAACATTTAATAAGTGTCTATGTTTCCTTTCAACAATTCCATTTTGCTGAGGAGTGTAAGCACAAGATGTTTGGTGAATAACACCATTATTTTTACAAAACATTATCATATTTGAATTAATAAACTCAGTGTCATTATCAGATCTAAAGACCTTTATTGTTTTTCCAAACTGATTTTTGATAAGATTAAAAAATTCTTTAACATTGTCTAAGACTTCAGTTTTACTTTTTAATAAGAAAACCCATACTGCACGAGTATAATCATCCACAATGGTTAAGAAAAATTTAAAACCATCTTTGCTTACCACTCTGTATGGACCCCAGACATCTAAATGGACAAGTTCACCTAGGACCTTTGACTTATGTTCACTAAAAGGAAAGGGTTCTCTAGTTTGCTTAGCTTTATGACATATATCACATGGAGAAGCAGTTGTGGTTTTATCAAAATTGAGACTACTACTAAGAACATCTAACACCTGTTCTACATGGTGACCTAATCTACTATGCCACAGAGTTTTAGACAAATAGCAAGTAGTCACAGAATTACAAGTATTTTTACTTACATTTAGCACATATATACTATCAATTTCTTTACCAATCCCCACAGTTATCTTTGCTTTCAAATCCTGTATATAAAAGTGTGACTCATCAAAACCAACAAACAACTTACTTTCTTTAGTTAATTTGTGAACAGACAGCAAACTCACACAATACTCAGGTATAACAAATACATCAAATAAGGTAATTTTTTCATTTATCTTTAAATTTCCAATATGTGTTATAAAAGCCTTAGTACCATTTGGATGAGACACTGACATTTTTAAAGTTTTTACATCAACCACATCGACAAGGTTCAAGCATGACCCTGTCATATGTTGAGTAGCACCAGAATCAACAATCCAATTATCACAAGATTTATTTTGAGTACAACAACTAGGATTAAAAAATGTTTCAAATTTAGAGTTAAAAATCTTACTGTAATTATGAAAAATACCTGACATGTTAGACTGCACATTTGAAGAACTAGGAATAGACTTGTCAGAAACAAGAGAAATAAGTCTTTGAATTTGATCACTTGTAAAAGGAGAAAATGAGTTATCAGTACTAGAAAAATTACTTTCAGTAGTACTGGTCTGATTAACAGACCCTTTTCCTTTATAGTTATTTTTCTTTTTATAGTTAGCAGGATAACCAATTAACTCATAACATCTATCTATAGTATGACCAGGCACATTGCAATTAGTGCATCTGACACCACTGTTATTATTTTTATTAAACTTCTTTTTATTATCAAATTGAGAAACAAAAGCACTTGTAGAGACCTTATTAGAAGTTTCACCTATGGTAATCCCTCTATGAGACTCTTCTCTAGAAATAATAGCATAGGCACCTTTAACATCAGGAATAGGTTCTCTAGACAAAATATTACTCCTAATTGTCATATAACACTCATCTAATCCCATTAAAAATTGCATTAATTTTAAAAATTTATTATGATTTAATAACAGATTATTAGCATCACACACACAATTAGGCAGTTCAATCATAGAATCATATTGTTTCCATAAGGCATTAAGTTTATGATAATAGACAGATATAGGGACACCATTTTGTTTTAAAGTATTTATTACATGATGTATATTAAACACTATAGACCCATCTACTTTACTATAAGTTTCTTTTAATTCATTCCAAATAACAGCAGCCTCAATATTAAAAATTTGCCCAGCATATAATTCTTCTGAAATACAGCCTAAAATCCAAGAAACCACAACAGAATTACGTCTGTCCCATTGCCTAGCTAACACATCATTAGTTAAACTTTTAACACATGTACCATGAATAAACCCAGTTTAATTTTTAGTTTCTAAGGCTAAGATAATAGATCTACACCAAACATTATAATTTTCAGTTCCTTTAAGTTTTAGAGATACTAAAGGAGTACCTGAAGTGTCACTAGCATGTAAGTATAAAGGAGCACTAAAGTCCAATTGGTTAATAAGAGTAATATCGTTTTGATCAGCCATATCACCACCAAACAAAGAGAACATAAACAAGAAAACAAACCAAAAAATTCAATAATTCCTAAAAGGAAAGCTGAGCGGTAACAAGATTCCAAGAACTCTCTAATGGAGTCTGGACATGCAATACTCAGGTCCTTCTCTTCTAAAGCAAACGGTTAGCAGTAACTACAGCAATACTATATGAAAAAAACAAAGTGATCTCTGGTGTAGGTCAAGCTCCTTGTACATTAGAGCCCTCCAATCTACAAGGTTACTTGCTACGACCTCAGAGTAGGAAAGAGTGACTTACAGTGACTATAGCCCAATAACCTCAACAGAAGTTACTCCAACTGCAACGGAACAAACAATCTCAAGATAAAGATCTTGAACAACAATCCAGAGAATCAAGGAAGATCAAAGTTGTGAAATCAAATAGACACAACAGATCTTCACCGAAAACAACTACTGAGAACAATAATCTCAGTAACAGAAACAAAGGGAGGGATTATAAACCCTAAACTCGAAGGATCGAAACGATAAAGAAACCCTAATATTTCGAAATCACGAGAACTGATTTGCAAAAGGTCAGATTCTAACCTTTTGATAAAGAAGTACCGATGAGGAATTGATTTCTTTTAATCGGAATAAACTCGAACACCAGCGATGAAACCCTAATCGAATATCGGAGACGAAACTTCGATAACAACACCAGATCTGTATCAAACGATGATCAATCAGTTGAGAAAGGCTCTGATACCATGTTAAAACTCTTAGATCTATAAGACGTTTAACACAGATCTCAAACAAACATAACACTCTTGCATTAATCACAAAAGTTTAGAACAATTACAAATCAAAAGTCACTACAACTCTCAATCACTCAACTACCTAACTACTCAAGACCAAATCAACTAACCGATCAAGAGTAGTAAACCCTAGAATACCGAGAGAGAGAGAGAGAACGAGCAGAGAATACAGATCATAAAAATGAAAAATGAATGAATAATACATACACCCCGATCTCTCTCCCATATAACCTAACAATTTACATAACAAGTCCCTGCTCTTTTCAATGTGTTCCTGCAAACCCTTGAACTTAACAAAATAATAAAA
Source organism: Calendula officinalis (assembly GCA_963853835.1). Taxonomy (NCBI): domain Eukaryota; kingdom Viridiplantae; phylum Streptophyta; class Magnoliopsida; order Asterales; family Asteraceae; genus Calendula; species Calendula officinalis. The sequence continues at coordinate 47,969,052 of OY970829.1, read as the reverse complement.
CTTAACAAAACTTACCTTTTACACTTAACAAGGATACAACTTGAAGTACCAAATTACCACATATTTCAACAAAAACGGGTCGGTCATAAGGTAATAATTTAAGTAGGAGGGTATACCCGAATACCCGAATCGTTTTTAAAGAGATTTATATGATGAATCTAGGATAAATGATTCATGATTTTCTTCTTCTTAACTAAAGAAAGTATAAAAAATTTCATAGTTATACTTCAATACTTCACATTTTCTTAAAAAAAAATTCCAGGTAACTTTTTTTTATCAAGGTTGCTTTTCTATGATATAATTGATTTGTTATTAATTATAGATTTTGTAGTCATGTTCACATCATAACTCAAAAAATGCATAATTTATAACCAACATACAACAAAAAGAATCTCCATTGCTAATTTACCATGCATTATTATTGAATTTCCATTGTTGATCGATATTAATTTCCATTGATTTGTTATTATAGAGTTTGTATACTGCCAATCGATAATTGCATAGGTCAACTAAAACCTTAAGCACAATTTTCGGGTATTAATGGATATACCCGTACTCGACGCATTTTCCGAATTACCCATACCCAAATACCCGAATTAAATATGGTTCGGGTATCGGGTATTTTTAATATATGAACAAAACCGAACTACCCGAATCCGAAAATTTTACCCAATCAACACCACTACATAAGCCTCATACATGGTGAGTCGTCACTTTCCTGTGAAAGTTATATGTGTGTACGCGCATCCGCGTGTTTATGAATGAATGAACAATGAAAAAAGTATTCAATAATATTATTCATTAACTTTGTTTCATTGGGATTAGAGTACATAGTGAATATTTTTTATTAAAGAAAAGATGTATAAGAATGGAGTGAATAGACACCCTAATTCCTAACATTTATATTCTTCATCTAACATCCCCAAACACAAAGACAATGTGAAATATCTGTACATCCTCCCGATGCAAAAGGTCCAAGATGCGAATTGCATAAATGTTTACATCCATTATTATCGCAATTATTTAGATCATAAACAAGTTTACAAACTGATCCGAATGCCGAGATCAACTCCAAGCATGCAATATGTAATTTATTAAAGATAACAAGATTGTTTATAAGGTAATCTAATTCTTTTTCTGTTCCAAAATTATTGTCCATAGACAAGAATCACATACCTTAAGAAAAATATATTTATTACACCGTGCAACAAATAAAATTTTATTTTTACCAACTAAATACGTTTTGATTTGTGGAACTTTCAAGTGGACAATTATTTTGGGACATAATATAATGGAAAGAGGAATGATATTGGCGCCTACCATTTGTGTCTACTCATGTGTCAACCCATTTGATGTTGACAAGTGTCAAAATCAAGGGATGATATGAGAAAAGAAATTAGTGGATTACACATGTCAAGTTTAGAGATGAGTAGGCACATAAGTAGGTAGGGGTGTTCACTATTCGGATATAACCGGATTGTCCAATTGGACATTTTGGATCGGACTATTTGGATTGGTTATTTGGTTTTTTGGATCGGTTTGGACTTGAACCAAATTAATAGTTTGGATTTCGGATTGGATTTGGTTTCCGTTGTGAAAACCGGATTGTCCAAAAAAACCGAATAATAATATATAGTAAATTGATTTATATACTAACACCTGTTGGTTTCCATTGTAAGCAATTATGGTACTCATTTTCTTTACATTTCTTATAGTAAATTGATTTATATACTAACACTTGTTCCATTTTATATTGTATCAGTTGGTGATGTAACAATCTTTTTGGAGTTTTTGATAAAGTTGATGTCACGATTTTTGCATATATGATTGTAAATGTCACAAGCTATGAATTAGACTTGTTTTGATGTACAAAGTAGTTTATCATTTTGGAATTTTACATATCGAACTTAATATTATTTATGTTATATACATTTGTAGTTTTTTGAAAATTTTAAGGAAAAACCAAATGGATCAAACCAAACCAACCAAATTGTTATTTGGTTCGGATCGGTTTGGTTTTCGAATTAGTCTGGACGGTTCGGTTTGAACTTTTGAAAACCGGACTTTATTTGATTTCACCTATTTGGTTCGGATAAAACCAAACCGTCCAAACGAACACCCATATAAGTAGGCACATATATCATTTCTCAAAAGGAAATGTGGACAATAAAGTTAGAACGGAGGGAGTAATATAAGATTCTTATTTCAGTAAATTACAAGAATGGTCTATGCTTTATACCCATTTTCATATACGATCATTTACTTTAGAAAGTCATATTGGTATTTGTTTTTTTTTTTAAAACATTTTGCACGTATATTTCTTTAATCTAAGATTCATTAAATTATTTTGTTAAAAAAATTGCATCGATAGTCCTTTAAAATTAAACTGGTTTATTTATCTGTTAAAATATTTAACGAACATTAGATTAAACGGAATTAGGTGCAAAATGTTTCCAAAATATGACTATCAATGTAATTTGTTAAAGTATATGATCATACGTAAAATTTGGGATAAACATCATAGATTATCATTACACTTCACATTTCTTATTTTCTAGAACTTCATTATCACTGAAAAATGTTTTTCAATGAATGCTAAATTGAAACTGAAATGGTTTTAAACAAATTGAAAAAAGGCAAAGTCTCCATAAAAATCAACTACGACTTAAACGAAATGAAATATTACCTGCGAGCATAAGAAATATAACAAACATGGGAAAATACATTGATTTTGTCATGTTGAGTTATTATGTGATGTTTGTGTGATTGTGTTGTAGTTTGACATGATTATATATAGCATCCAAAGATTAAGAGAAATGTTTCAAGTTTTAATTAGCTAGACATAAATACCATGTTAAAACTCTTTGTATTAAATTTCCCAGCACATATGAAACGATTCTTCAACTCAAATGCCAAAAAAACTTTAATATTTAAAACTTGAAATGGTTCTCGGCTTAAATACCATCTTAAAACGTTTCCCAAAACCACACATGAAAACTAACAAAAATTAATAGTTAAAACTTGCAATTTTTATAAGGCATAAAACCTTTAATATTTAAAACTTTACATGGAAACAAAAAAGCTTTAATATTTAATACTTGCAACGGTTCCAATTAAATAATCAATACTACACCATATCAAATTCCAAAAAACCATGAATATAATTGCATTTAATTAATTACACTTCTTTGCGTTTCAAATCTGACGTTGCATCATATCTATAAGTCTATAAACACTAAATACAAGTAATTCATTAACATTATTAAATATTGCTTGATTCCAACCCATTTTAGAAACTGATCTTGCATTAGAAACTTTTCTGCATTAATGACTCCACATTAAATGTCATGGCCATGAATTATATAGAAAACCTTCAATTGGACGATCATTTAGTTGTATTTTAAAGTAGAATTACCATGAATATAATCAACATGTATCAAATTGCAAAAAACGCCCAATTATTACCATGTATATAAACTGGATCAAACCATATATCAAATTTCAATACTAACGCCTACCGTAATTAAACCATGAAGTAGAAAAGAAACTCTAATGGAACCACCAATTGGAATTTTGTTGTATCTATGGAATTTCATCTGTTTCTTGGCGTATTTCATTGGCATTCTTATTGTTGGTGTTGTTAAAAGTAACTTATTTTTTCAGTTTCGTTAATTTGTTTTTTATTTTTATTTTTTTGTAGTTTTTTTTTTTTTTTTTTTTTTGCTTGAAATTCAAAGTTATTAACCTCATATTCATATGTTTTTGTTTAATGTCAGGCGCCATTTTTTAAATCATAATTTTAGGATTTGTATATGTTTTTCAGAAAATTTTAGAATTTTAGTTGCTCTATAAATACTATGTTAGATCCTGCACTTTTTTTTTTTTGAACAACAAAAAAAAGGCGACGGATCGAGCTTCGCCATTGCCATCACCCTCCCGAAGACCTTCAAACTAAAATAAAATAACCTTGAGTCTAGCAAAAAGCTAGACTAAAAACAAACAAGTACATTACAACGGAAATCTCAACCAATCAACCCAAGTAGATCCTGCACTTCTTCATCATGTCGAAAGTTTAGCGAGAATTATGATGAATGTTTGTAAATTATGATAATTCATCAATGAATTGGTAAACCCCTGCTCATTCTGAACGCTTGCTTTTAATTTTTTGGTTCATGTTATTTAATTAATTTATTCGATAATATTCGTTTAAAGATCATACCTTTTCATAGGGTATGATAAATTCCTACATCGATCCAATTGTTCTTCTTTTTTGTATCTTTTTGTTTTTGTCGATTAAGCGGATTATGAAAAAATGAAATGAATTGATTGATGTTGGTTTTGATGCTTCATTTGTACAAAGCAGCGAACAAGATACAATTATATTAGAAGTTGTTGGACTAATAATTGAATTTGATGTATAAACGTTAGAAGGAATATTATGCATTGTGAAAGAAGTAAAACAATTTGGTTTTAATAAAATTAAAGCATTTGCATCACATGGGTCATGTTGCCTCACAACATAAACATTTGAGTTTCATTTTTAAGTTGCATTTAATAACTATGCATTTATTAAAAAATAGAACCTATATTCTTACTTGATGGTCGAAGATGAAGCTACCACAAAAGCATTTTCTTACAATTAGTTAATTACAATAATCCTCTAAATATCCTATAATAAGGTTTTTTTTTTTTTTTTTTGTTAAAAAAAAAGTTTCAAAGGTAAAAAACAATAGAGTATCTCCAACTCTACGACATGCAATTCGACATTAAAAACAATTTAATAACAATTATAACACATTTAAGTCAAGTAAATAGAAGAAGTTGAAACAATTTTACTTTACATTTTTAACTTTCCTCCCAAATGGCTTACATGATGATACTAATACCGCATGCTCTTATCAAATAGATAAAAAGAAAAATATAGTTGGGAAAAGATCCAGTTCGACGGCACCACGTTTAGCATGTCATGTACACTTACACAACACATATCGGACTCCATGGATATATTAGAGGTTTCTATCATTCATCATGTTGGCATTGTATTGTTTGTGATATGGGTTTTTTCTTCAAAAATTTGCGGTTTTTAATTTTTTTTTTTTATTGAAAGGTTTATGAAAATTCCTCAACAAGATTTAGAAGAAAAGTAAGGTTTGAAGAAAGAAGGCAAGCCAATAAAAAAGGATGAATCTTTTAATCTTGATTAAATTCTATTTTATTTCTTTTGCATATGATTAATATAAAAATAAATATATCAAAGTGATGAAACATCAACTCTTTAGTATATTAAACAGTCTGATATTTATATTTTTCAAAACTAATGTTGTGCTTATAAATTTATAAAATAATAATATAATCAAATTAAAAAACTTAAATTTTAAATTTGAACTAGAAATCTTAAATTGGATACAAGTACTCTCAAATTAGCTCAACTGTTAAAAATTATGGAAGGAAATCATTCTAATTAAAAAACTTAAATTTTAATGTTTACGAGGCAGCGTGGCCCGTGCGATGCACAGGCTTTATTCATGATAAATAAATATTGGTATCACGTGTAAAGCATGAACAAAGCAAAGTGTGTTGGAGGAAAACGTAAATTAACAATACATGAGTGCTTATACAAACATAACACGAAACATGTTATTCATGAAACATAAGTGCTGCTACGAATATCTCTATTATTTGTCTATTTTAAGCACAACAGATATCTTCTTTTTAATATTTTACAATGCTTAATGAATTAAAAACTCACAGTATTTCCAATTCAATATTTAAATTACATTTTGATTAATTATTTGAATCAAATAATATCTAACAAAATTATTTTTTCCACTATTCATTTATGCTATTTTATTCAAACAAACCATTTAAATACGTTGCTTATGTTTTTTTTTTTTTTTTTGTAAGAGTAAAGTTAAACATTTTAGTTTTGTTTCTTCTCAAGTGATGAACATGGATCAAATATGAGCAACGTACTGATAATATGTTGCAACCAATTAACTCATAATTATAGAATGAATCCAAATCTTTTCATTCATATATATGTGTGTTACAACAATATTATCAACTCACTATAAAATGTATATTATAACCCCCTTATGTAAGACAATGATTGTAAGTGAAGAGTCAATTAATAAATACACATAAATATGGGCAATCATATAAACAAATGAGTTACAACAACATGATAAAATCTAGCAGATTTATTTTTTCCACTCTTCATTTATGCTATTTGATTCAAACAAACCATTTAAATATGTTGTTTATGTTTCCTTTTGTTTTTCTTTCAAAGACATAAACTAAAAATATATATAATAATTCATGGAAAGCTTACATTGTAATGTGTGGTAAGAATGATCTAAAACTTTTTGGTTTTGTTACTTTCCAAGTGACGAACATGGATCGAGAGCAAAAGGAAATTAATTAGCTCAAACTTATAAAATCAATCCAAACTTTCTCATTCATATATATGTGTGTTACAACAATGAAATCAACTCACTAAGAAATGTATATTACACCCCTCTTATATAAGTAAAGAGTCAATTAACAAATATACATAAATATGTGCAATTATATAGATAAATAGACAAATGAGTTACAACAAACCATTTATATACGTTGTTTATGTTTTATTTTTTTTTTCTCTTAGACATAGACTAAAAATATATATAGAAATCACAATATCAACACCTACATAAAAGAAGACAATAAGAAATTGATAATAACAATATGTTTCGACTAAAAGCTCCAACACAAATTCAAAATCTATTATACTTTAGCATTCTTAAAATAATTACATGAAAGTGTTGGTTTAATACCTTAATAGATTGTGTTATTGCAACTTGAAGCTTGTAGACATGAACATGTTTTGTCTACCCAATTCTATGACATTTGTCCATTGCTTGTAAATCCATTTGATGCTTTCTTCAAAACTCATGAAACGTTTAAACATAAAATGTAGTTTTGAAACGTCTTTAATTTAATTTGAGATGATGAAATGTTTGTACTTGAGATGATGAAACTTGTAATAATGATATATAAACTACCTCCAAAAGCTCCAAAATCTATTATAATTTAGCATTCTCTTGCTTTTTTCCCGGTGTAGCAATCACAATATCAACACCTACATAAAAAGAAGATATTAAGAAATTGATAATAACAATTGGTCGTTTGATACCTTAATAGACCGTATTGTTGCAACTTGCAAGCTTATTGACATGAACATGTTTTGTCTACCAAATTCTATGGCATTTGTCCATTGTTTGTAAATCCATTTGATGATTTCTCCAAAATTTATGAAATGTTTAAACATAAAATGTACTTTTTGAAACGTCTTTAATTTAATTTGAGATGATGAAACGTTTGTACTTGAGATGATGAAAGGTTAATAATTAAATGTTTGGTAATTATATTGATTTTTTATAATAAAATGTTTGAGATGATGAAATGTTTGTACTTGAGATGATGAAACTTGTAATAATGATATATAAATTACCTCCAAAAGCTCCAAAATCTATTATAATTTAGCATTCTCTTGCTTTTTTCCCGGTGTAGCAATCACAATATCAACACCTACATAAAAACAAGATATTAAGAAATTGATAATAACAATTGGTCGTTTTATACCTTAATAGACCGTATTATTGCAACTTGCAAGCTTGTTGACATGAACATGTTTTGTCTACCAAATTCTATGGCATTTGTCCATTGTTTGTAAATCCATTTGATGATTTCTCCAAAATTTATGAGATGTTTAAACATAAAATGTACTTTTTGAAACGTCTTTAATTTAATTTGAGATGATGAAACGTTTGTACTTGAGATGATGAAAGGTTAATAATTAAATATTTGGTAATTATATTGATTTTTTTATAATAAAATGCATGGCTTATTAAATTTATATATCTATGTAATTAAGTAATATTAATTAAATACTTTAATGGTGGCTTTTCATCTTAGGCCTATTTAGGTTTATTTTTTTATTGAATGCAACATTATTGCAAGATATTTGGAGTATTATTGTAATTAAGTGATTTTAAGAACTCAACTTTTGTTTAATTTTTTATTAAATGTAAGGCTATTTAATGCAACTTCAAATTGAAACTCAATTTTTTATTATATATAGATATGATCTAATTAGTTGAACCTCATACGGATCAAATCACAACACTTTATCGGTCTAGCGACGCCGGTTGACAATGAGGAATCGCAACTTTTGAGCCGGCAATTGAAAATGACGAACGTCATGTGGATGAACCCTAATTATAAAGCTGGCTCATTCTGTTTCTAATCGTAATATCTTAATAAATATTTAGTTTACTTAACAAATTCTTTTATCTCATTAGTACTTATACTTAGAACGGTGTAGCAATCAATTAGCTAACTTTAATATTAAAATACATTTCATAATCGTGCTTATAAAAGGCAAAGCACGAAATCTTCGTAGTGACAGTTATGTGTTGTGATTAACATGTTTAGTGTTATGTTAATATAAGCACTCAAGTTTTGTTAATTTACTTTTTCCTCCGACACATTTTTCTTCGTTCATACTTTGCAAGTGATCCAGTAACTCAGTATCGTGAGCAAAAAGTCCGTGCATCGCACGGACCATGCTGCCTCGTAATTATAAATTTGGATACAACACTTTTTGTGAACTTTATATATGGATTATTATATAATCAATAGATCTATAACTTTTTGTTAGTTATAATCAAATGGGTAGATATATAGACTCAAATACTAAGCACCAATACAATTTCTCAAAGATGAAAGTTCACGCTTTCATTTATCGTTATTACTGATTTGGTAATGATTTAATTGGTATAATTGTTTTAGGTAGGTATATCTAATCTAAATGCAAGATAAACTATGTATTAACTTTATTTCATCCTTGTATGTTAATATGTTAATTTTTATATTTCAACCTTGATTTTTTTATTAAATTAATGTATTAAATACGTATATTTGATTATTAAAGATTTTCTAAAATAATCATTGAGGAAAACTGATAGAAATAAAAGGTATCTTTTTCCTATATACTAGTTTATAATCGGATATATATAACGGGTGCTTTACAGAAATTATCGTAATCTACTTATTTAAACAAACATTATTCATTTAAAATTTTGTATATTTGAAACAATTTAGTAGTTAGAAGGGATATGTTCATATATTATTTTAGAACATCAACTATATAGATTACAAATTATCAAATAGCAAGAAACTCTCTAGATATATAATGGTTTAATTGGTATGATTAGTTTAAGATAAACTATGTATTAACTTTATTTCAAATTTGTATGTTAACTAGAAAGACTACCCCGCGCGATGTTGCAGTGATTTTCTTACAACATCCAAAAGTAAGGGTGAGCATTTGGAACGAAAAAACGGAACCGAACCGAAAACCGACCGAAACCTAACCGAACCGAAACCGATAACATGTTATCGGTTCGGTTTTGAAAATTCATCGTTTTTGGTTTCGGTTCGATTCGTTTTCGGAAAAGGATGAGCATTTGGCCCAAAGGAACTGAACCAAAACCAGACGGGACCGAAACAAAACCGATAACATGTTATCAGTTCGGTTTCGGTTTTAAAAATTCGTCATTTTTGGTTACGGATCTATCGGTTTCGGTTTGGTTTTTGGACCATGCTCACCCCTATCCAAAAGGATAGTTTACATTATTAAATGTTGCAGTCTTTTAATATCTATCTATATGCGTGACATGTGTTATTCTGTTTATCTTATCTAATTTGTTTTTATTATGAGTTATTATATACAAACATATCATTTAGTTTTAATTTGTGTTAGTCTTACGTACCAGTTTTAGCAATCTGATATATGTAAAAATTGAAAAAAAAAAATAAAATAAATGTCACACATTATGAAAAGTAATATTTCCGCTGTTTCAAAATTAATGACACATTGCCGGTTTCATGATTTTTAAACGAAAAAAATATAATAAACATTAGATTAGATTAAGTTTACTTAGTGGAGGATGAGTATCAGACATTTTGAATAAAGAGTTTAATACTTAGTGGATGATGGGTATGAAACATTTTTTTAGTTATTTTAAAGATTAAAAGTAAGAGTAAGTAAGATATTTAACTATATTAACTCAAATAGTTTATAGATGTGGACCCTTCTACTTTTTAGCAAATTAAGTTAATTATCAAAGTGTAATATTTTTTTTTGAAATATCAAAAAAAAAAAAAAAAAGATATATCATTTAGTTCAAAATAGAATTATAATAGTAATTTTTCTAAAAATAAAGTAATATATAGAGATACATAGTAGTATATTAATGAGGTATACTATATTTTTTAATTATATTATTAGAAAAAATATTCAATTCTTGTTTGTAGTGAGAAGGAAAACAGCTATGTGTCAAGCAAATAGAAGACAAAATCACGTGGCAAAAATCGAGAGGAGTGAACATCGTTCACCAAGTTCACATTTGTATGTTATATAATATGTTAATTTTTATATTTTAAGCTTGATATTTTATTAATTTAATGTATTAAATACGAATATTTGAATATTAAAGATTTTCAAAAACAATCATTGATGAAATTCGGGAGAAATGAATGGTATTATTTTCTATATTTAGTTTATAATCCGCGATAAATCGCGGGTGTCTTATATAAATTTTCATATTCTACTTATTTAAACAATAAAGGAAATGGTTAAATAAACAATGAAGGAAAACCCGTAAATTGCATATTGAATTCGTGCTTATCATAAACATGGATTTAAATGCTATTTGAAATTGTGCCGATTACAAAATGATGAGATGGACTGATGGAGGCTTAGGTGGCCATAGGGATGTGGTGGACTTCTTACATGGCATTGAGGTGGCTTTTTCAATTAAAAAAAAAGTCACTTTCATTATGTATAGAGCTAGAGATAAGCGGATATATGATAAACCATTTTCTCAATTCCAATTTAAAGGGTGTTTGGGAGGGCTTATGTAGGAGGCTTATAAGTTTTTAAACTTATTTTAAGTTAAATAATCACTTTTAAGTGTTTGGTAGAGCGTATAAGCTTATGCTGATAAGCTTATTTAAAGGGTTTTTGTAAGCTACTTTGAAAATGATTATTAGCTTATTTATGATTTTTACTTCTTTGTCCTCTAAGGCCTCATTTCATCTCGCAAGCTATTTTGGAATAGATTATTAGAAAATGTGCTTTTTAGTCATTATACAAATTACAGTTAACTTATATAAGTTCTTCCAAACACTTTAATAACAAAAGCTTATTAACTTAAATAAGCTTATAAACTTATAATCTAATAAGCACACAAGCCCTTTAAATAAGTATTACCAAACACCCATAAGCGTGATGACATGTGCACATAACATGTATACATAAGCCTAGGGCTGTCGAAAATAACCGAAACCCGTTCTAACCGCCCGAACCGCTTCAAATTCGGGGAGATTGGGTCGGGTAGATCGGGTATCGGGTAGGAACATTCAGGTATCGGGTAACCCGAAAATAAAACGGGTCGGTTATAAGGTAATACTTTAAGTAGGAGGGTATACCCGAATACGAGAATCTTTTTTAAAGAGATTTATATGATGAATCAAGGATAAATGAATCATGATTTTCTTCTTCTTAACTAAAGAAAGTTCAAAAAATTTAATAGTTATACTTCAATACTTCACATTTTCTTTAAAAAAATTCCATGTAATTTTTTTTATCAAGGTTGCTTTTCTATGATATAATTGATTTGTTATTAATTATAGATTTTGTAGTCATGTTCACATCATAACTCAAAAAATGCATCATTTATAACCACCATACAAGTATACAACACAAAGAATCTCCATTGCTAATTTACCATGCATTATTTTTGAATTCCCATTGTTGATCGATATTAATTTCCATTGATTTGTTAATAGAGTTTGTGTACTGCCAATCGATAATTGCATAGGTCAATTAAAACTTTAAGCACAATTTTCGGGTATTATTGGATATACCCGTACTCGACGCATTATCCGAATTACCCATACCCAAATACCCGAATTAAATATGGTTCGGGTATCGGGTATTTTTAATAGATGAACAAAACCGAACTACCCGAACTGAACTACCCGAACCCAAAAATTTTACCCGATCAACATCCCTAAATGGATGAGCTTATTGCCAAAAGTTGGTCTTTTAGCTTTCAAATTTTAATGTTTCATTAAATTAGAGGTAAAGCTTTGCTTTCATTTCTATTTTCTTAAGACGCCTTACGCCGTCATGAATTTTGTTCCTTACGGAAAGCCACATTTGATAACATTGCTTTGTTTTCATATAAAGAAACTGTATCCATTTAGAGAGGTGAGTATGATGGCTTAAGCTAAATGCTCACCTCAGCGTCACCTATGCACTCTCTCTCCTCCCATTGGTCTGTTGCACTCGTGGGTTGGCCGGCGCAACATGGGGTTTGGCGTGGCGGGTGGTGTGGTGGCGAGGGTCGAAAGCTGAGGTGGCGTCCGACGAGGGTGGGGTTGTGTTACCATACCGGGTGCTCTTAGACATAAAATCATACTCCGTAGTATTTACAAATATTTTAAAATCATACCGGTTTGAAGCGTTCGGATCGGTTAGCCGTCCAGTTGAAGTGGGTGACAATAATGGTACGCAAATGCCAAAAAATCAGAAAAGAATTGCTGTAAAAATTTGAAATTTTTCCAAAATCGTATATTACTAATAAGTTCATCATTTATGATTTCCAAAACCTAAAAAAAAAAAGCATATGTCTACTTTATTTATTTAATTGTTACAGAAAATCAGCTTTGCCACTCGACCCGGTCTTTATGTTCAACCAACCGGATTTGACCGAGTTATAACCATTGATAAAACCGGATCATTTCGGCCGGTTACCTTCTCGTTTCTCGGTTCAAGCGGTTCGTGTAACATCTGTCCCACATCGGTTGGAGAGGGGAACAAAACATGCCTTATAAGAATTTATTTTTTTTAACTGGATTTTTAAATCGAAAAGGGAACATGAGATTTTTATTTATAATTCATATCTTTTACATAGGATTATTTTTTTTTAAGAATTTATATTGATGTAAGCAATCTTTTGAACATGTATTGTTGATTTTATGTATAAACTAGTATACCTAAACTTTGACCTGAATCTAACGAGTTAGGTTATATCTAATCATACACAACTATTAATAGGATTAAATTAATCTAATTGAAGATATCAGTTTATATTTTCATGGTTGAAATGGGTTACGTTTTGAGTTAGATCTAACGAGTTAGGCCATATCTATCTGCATGGTTGAAATGAGTCGTTACCATATCATGATACCATTGTAAATTTGTAATCTCTCTATATCGTATAAGTTGTGCAAAAACTATATAAATTACAGATTACAAGGGACCAAAGTTGGACCTACTTAATCATAGGGGCTGAAGTTGAAATTGTTATCAAACAGGGAAAGTTCAAGATACCACCCCTATATTTAAAGAAAACTCGAAACCAGCACTCACATTGTGGATATTGTCACTTCGCCACCAATGAGTATTCACTTTCAACACTATATAATTTATTAACCGTGGTTGTGGCCGTTTCTGAACATTTCCTCTGGTCATTTGGTAAACATTTATTCATAGAGGGATCGAATTCATGAATTATAAGAAGTAATTTGTGAACTCTTACCACTAGAATATCACTGGATAATTATGTACGTTAGATCCATTATGTGTTATGTTCATTGAAAACACTTTGATAACATGTAAAACTACTGTATTGGTACGATGATTGTGGGAATTAATGGTGAAACAAGCAACATTAAACATAAGGTTAGAATGCATATTCATACATAATTGTTCATTATTAGTACAACATTAATAGTCAAGAAGCAACATTAAAGTGGAGGTCAGAATAAAAGTATTCATTCGTGATTGTTATTATAAGTTATCTTGAATATGTACAAATTGGATAGAAGGAGCATTTGGTTGAAAACCCGAACTTTGTTGTACCGGAATGCGAAACGTTGGGCATGTCTGCACGAGGCAATGTGAACCACGATTGGTCAAATGGTTGCGCAACGTCTCTTAGTTCTTTTTGGCTTTATTTTCTGTTTGTTACCTTAAAAAGATATATGTTTTAAGAGAACACGACACATGAGGAAGCATTTGATCCATTGTTTTATCGTGTGTTAGGTTGCGATATTTCCTTTAGAGAAACAAGGATAAACTTTGCATGTGTTTGGAATATGACATTTCTTTCCCAAAAACAAATAACGTTTAAGATTCATGCATAATTACTTAATTGGTAATAAAAACGATAAACATAATAAACACGATATCGGACTGATTTAAGATTTGTCAAATACATGCATTCATTGAATACATAAAGATGAAAGATCTTAAGTTTTAGCTAAATGGGTAACTCTACTTAACTATCTGTAATAGGTGATCACGATCGAACGTCCTCATTACCTCCAAATGCGTACTGCCATGACGTGACCAAATGCCCCCCCCCCCCCCCCCCCCCCCCCCCCCCCTCCTTTCTTTTTTCTTTGGTTTTGGTCACTCATGTGACTAGACTTTTGTGAGAGGGGTCTTTTTGTCTTATGCATAAGGTATTGTATCGTATGATTTAATTTGATAAATTTGTGTGTTTTGTTCTTCGTTACGGGAGTTTGATCATGTGTTTGATCTTGATAGAGAAAATTGATGTAGTATTAATGTAGCACCGATGACCAAACATGTGAAAATATTTGTTAGGACTATTTCTGTAATAGATTTTGACCTTTAAGTCCGTTAGTTAACTTTTCCTTAGTTAAGTGGTGAGGAGTATATAATGTTGTATTTTGACTTTGGATGTAAGCTTTCCCACACTTTGAATGAATTAACATTTGAAAGCATTCCTTCCCTCCATCTTTCTCTCTCAACTACACACACTAAAACACCAAGAACACACACACTTAATTCATCAATTCTTCTCAAATCATCATGAATTAGCTTCATTTCAATCACATTAGATCTCTCAATTGGTATCAGAGCATAAACTCTCTAAGAGTAGATCCAAATTCGTGATGATTTGATCCAGATCTGAGTTTTTGATTGAAAAAGTTATGTTCGTCACTTGAAATTTAATGTTGTAATTTTTTGTTTCGAATTGAAGATTTGATTGAAGATTCATGTTTCTCCATTGATTCTAATAGGAATAGAATCAAATTTCAGTCCAGTCCATCAACAATTGCTCTCAATTTGAAGATTTTTGTGAAAAAGTGAAAAACTCAAAAAGTGACTGTAATTTGCAAAATTCGATCAAATGTGTTATGTTTTGGTTTATATGATCGGATCAAAGTGTTAGCAAATAGATTTCGAGCATATTGTGATTGGAATCACTGAAATCGGTGAAGTTTTGAGCGAAATCGGATCAGAAAAGTGAAGTAGAAGACGTCTGTGTTCGTTCGTTGTATACTTCGGCTTCAATGACGAAGAACAAGTTCGGCCCGAGATTTAAGTGAAGTTCGGCCCGAGATTTAAAAGTAGTTCGGCCCGAAGTTCGGCCCAACTTAAAGTTCAGCCCGAACTACACTCCAAGTTCGGCTATTAGAAGTTCGGCCCGAGGTGTAAGTGAAGTTCGGCCCATCAACTTCGGCCCGAGCAAGAAGTTCGGCACAATCCTAGTTCGGCCCATTGAAGTTCGGCCCAAACATTTTAATTCATACCATCTTCGGCCCAATCAAAGTTCGGCCCGAACAATACCAAGTCTTCGGCCCAACTTGTGTAACAAAAGGGGTTATACTAAAACGATCATAACTTTCAGCTCGGGTATCCGTTTAAAGCCCACGAGTAACCAAATCGAAGCTCGCGACGAAAGCTACGACGTGATAAATGGCCGTAGGCGGTTTACCCGACTTCTCGGTCCAAAAACCCTTGTTTAAGACACTTTATTCACGTTTTTGTGATTTTTTGGTCAATTTTCAAACTTCGTTTAGCCCCAGATTTTGATCCGTTTATCGTTTTTGACAAATTCGAAAATCTAGGCCATATTTAAAGTGTCTTTTGTCATCTGAGATCGTTTTGAAAAAATTTCAAATTAATTTTTTTTTTCCCTCTTGGCCGTAACTCATACTAAAGCGACATTTTAAACACGAGAACTTTTACCCAAACCTGAAGAAAAGAAAAAAAAAAAAATTCACTACTCGACTCAAACTAATTTTTTTTTTAAATACGAGATCTTCTACTTATCAACCCTAATAATCACAAAAATGGAAAAACCTACACCAGCTACAAATGATTATGTGGATAAAGACCTTGAAGATGCTCTATATAAGGCATATTATTCATCCAACTTCAAATCTGCTCCATCTGCTACAATCTCAACTGAAAAGCCAATCATCACACCTTTGAATGCTACAAAGAAACCAATTGTTCGTGATTCAAAGTATTATGAACGATTGATGTTGAAGGCTAAACAAATAGAGACTGAAAAGGTGTTATTTGTTGAAGATCTTCAATGGATGGAAGATACAAATCCAAAGGATGAAGCGAGTGTTGAGGTTTCTGATAAATTCAATGAAGAAGCCAACAACGACATTGAGGTAATCAATTCTCTCATATCAAATACTGATAATTTGTTTGGTCCTGATACTTGTGTTGTTAAAACCCAGATATCTGAAATTGATTCTTTAAAACAAAACCTTTTAGATGAAAAAGATATCAATAATCAATTTCAAAAATGTTTAAATGATTTGCAAAATGAAAATGAACAACTTGTTCAACATATTAAACAAATTAAAAACTTCAAACTCGAGAATCTGGATTTACAAATTCAAGTATCAGAATTGAAAGCTAAATATGAAACTGATATTCAGAATTTTTCACACACAATTTCAGAAAAAGAACTTGAAATACTGAATCTTAAAAATGCAAATGATTCTATATCAAATGAACGAAATAATAAATATTACAAGCTTTACGTTGAAGCGTTTCATGATTATCAAATCACAAAAAACTGGTTGGAACGTAAACAAAAAGAATTTGATGATAATGAATCACAGTTTAAATCATTAAACGCTCAAATTAAAGAACTGTCTGAAACCTTACATGAAAATGACATCAACACATCACGAGAATTAAACAACAAACAACATGTCATAAATCAACTTCAACATGATAAAACTCAATTGTCTTCTCACATCAAACACCTTGAAGAAATAATCACCAAACGAGGACAAACTGCTCAAACCATTCACTTGAACAAGCCTAAAGATTTCAAATATTTCAATTCAAGAGAAGGACTGGGAGCCAACAATCCAGAATATCTTAAGAAGGCTTGCAATGCGCGTCCAACATTGTATGATTCGAAATACATTCATGTAGATGCCTGACAGAGTTTCCTTCGGATGACAGATGAGGAAGAAGAAATTGAGGTTTTCAACATGGCTAAAAAGGAGAATGCAAAAATTAGTTTCAATTACACTGAATTAAATAACACATATGAAACTAAAAAGGCTCAGTTCGAAAATGATGAATACTTTCCAATCGTGACTCCAGAAGAATTTGAAATTAAAGGAAATGTTGTTATTCAACAAAAGGTTACACCAAAGATTTATGTACCATCTATAATTCTTGAAAAGAAAATTTGTCAATTGGAAACTGAAATTGATGAAACACAAAATGCATTTGATAAAGAAAAATCAGTTTTACAATCCAAAATTTATTAATTAGAAAGTAAAAATGAAGAAACACATAAATCTTTTGATGAAGAGAAATTGAAGTTAACAATACAAATTCAAAATTTAGAAGCTTCTTTACTCTCTCTACAAAAACCTGTTCCCAGCATTGAGTCACCTATTTCTAGTACTTCCACAAGAGGTTGTTCACTTTGCACCAAAGTTCCAATATCACACAACCCTGTTGGAGATAGAAGAAGTCATCAGTTGAAGGAATCTAAATCATCTCATCTTCAGAAACTTAAGAAGCCTAGTGCATCTATGAACTTAGATTCTCCTTTTGCTGCAAAGACCAAATGTTATGAGTCAAGAATGTTTTCTCCTGTCATGGCATATCGTGATTTATATACAATCAAGCAATCTGAGGTAAATAGAGGAAATTCTAAACTTAAACCGAAGTCACAAGTAAGTTCCTCTACCAAACCTAAGCCTAGGAGATCCACGGTCCCATCAAACTCTGATAAGAATTTACATGCTCTCAAACAAGTTATTAGAGGAAATTCCGCACCTAAAACTCCAAATAAATTAGGTTCCTCTTCTTGACTTAAGCATTCTCACATGGATAAAACTAAATCATCCACCGTGTTGAAACATTCTACTCCGTCAAAGAAAATCTTTTCCAAAACTAAATCCTTGACATATTCAAGAAAAGATTTACTTTCATTGGCACCAATATCCACTTTTCATCAAGTGCCAATAACATCTTCTGTTTATGTTTACAAAACATCAACGATCTTAAAAGCAAAATGGGTTCCTAAAACTAGGGGTGTTCAAACATAACCGAAAAAATGGGTATCCGAAAAAATATCCGATATCCGAAATCCGGATACCCGAAAATCCGGGTACCCGAAAATCCGGATACCCGGATTTCGAGTAACCGGTTTCCGGGTATCAAATACGGGTAGTATTTTTCTAAAAAACGGGGTAATTGGGTACCCGGTACCCGAATTTTATTTTTCCATCTTATTTTTATATATATTTTTATATTATTATTAGACATTAATTATCATTAGATATGGGCATATGCTTGGCTCATTTTGACAAATGTCTAAAATTTAAAACCCTGTCTCAATTTTCACGTACAAACCATCTAACTCTCACATCCATCGTTGAATTATGGTTTTAAATCATTGGATGTCTTTAAAGATTTGGTTAGATTCATTACTAGTAACGATTTTTCTTTAAATAAAATCATAACGTAAATTTTTAATAACAAATTTATTAATAAGATTTAAAGAAATTAAATATATAAATAATGGCGACTTCCATTTATGTAATTTTTGTGACAAAGAAATTATATTTCCGGGTACCGGGTACCCGAAAACCGGGTATCTGAAAATCCGGGTACCCGAAAACCGGGTACCCGAAAATTCGGGTACTGATACGGGTACCTAAATCTACTACCCGAATTTTCGGGTACCCGGTTTTAGGGTACCCGGAAATTTTGAACACCCCTACCTAAAACTCCACCATCTCAAATAATTCCCCGGAAATTATTTGAAAGTGAAACATCAAGTTTTAGTTTTTCTTGGAACTCTCAATCTTTATATCAAATTGATACAACTTATCGGTGGTTTAATTCGCACACTAACATTGTCGGACCCAAACAAAAATGGGTACCAAAAGTTGTTTGATTTGATTTTGCAGGAGAATGACTTATATACAATTCAGTGTATAACTCGCTTTTCACCGGATAATGGCGTGTACACACTTCAGTGTATAACCCGCGCTTCAAAGAAATGGCTTTCAAGTACATCAGCTTGAAACCCGTTTTTCAATGTCAACATTGGTTGAGGGGATAATTACTATATTCACTTGTCGAGGGGGAGAAAATTGACATTCTTATGTCAAGGGGGAGCATAACTGCTTTATGATTTTTGAAAAACAACTGTCGAGGGGGAGCATCCTTTTATAATCACTACATACTGTTTCGGTGCTCCTTTCAATTTTTTTTTAGAATTATCAATATGGGGTATTAATTTTTGTAATATTCGTAAACGATCTCATTACCAACTTCAATTGGTACTGATTGCATCTGTTTATTACAAATTTTCTTATTCTATCTTGATAATAAATTTTTTTTACCTCAAACAGTTTTTTCAACCTTTTTCAAAATTTACAATCACACAAGCATATCAATGTTGAGTATTAGCTTTTGCAATATTAGTAAATGATCTCTTTACCAGTCTAGATTGGTACTGATTGCATCTGTTTATTGCAAATTCTCTTATTTTTCATTGCTACCTTTGTGTTCCTTCATTTTCAAAATTCTTCAATTGTAAATCAAAATTTTCTCCTTTCAAATTCGATAATCATTTTTCATATCCATACTCAATTTTAAACATTTTCTTTTACTCATATTGAGTTGTTGACATCACAATCTCATAAATTCTCTATTAATCTGTGATGCTCAACATTCCAAAATTTTTTTATCTCACTTTGTGCTCACAATGATGTGTTCACAACGTAGGATACAAATTTTTGTCATATTCGTAAACGATCTCTTTACTAGTCTCGATTAGTAAAGATTGCATCTGTTTATGACAAATTTTTCGTCTCTTGCGTTGTGGCTCAGTTTTTCACAACCCTGATTTTGCACATCATAAATTTTTCATTTTTAAATGACTTGTTTGTAACACTCAACACAATTTGCTGTTAAATTCGTCGATCTCTTTACTGATTTCAATCAGTACTAATTGCATATGTTTTTAACACCGTCTTGGATTGATTGTTCTTCCTTCTTTTTAAACGATTTTCATTCTTAAACGCTCCGTGGAGAAATCATTTTTCATCTTCTCAAAACTGCTCAGATTCAATTCTGACTTTCTCCAGTTCTCACACACTCAAAATCGTGTTGAATGCACATTGTTATGTCATTGATCTTTGTATATCCGTCGATCTCTTCTCTACACACGTACAGAGAAGATTGCATCTTTGTAAGTAGTATACTTCACTGATCTTTGATATAACCAAACAAATTGTTTTCTTTTAAATTTCAAATATTTGATTAACAATGTCTCTAATCATCGTGTTTGTTATATCCGTAAACGATCCCTTTACTGAAGTTCTTCAGTAAAGATTGCATCTGTTTATGACTTCACGTGATCATTGACACTGCTATTCTTCATTTTCAAATATTTTTCTCAAATATTCAAAGGATTAAATCAATTTGTCGAGTACTACATGTTTCTGGTTCTCATTCCGATCTTGGCTCTCGTTTTTCACTGACACACCATTCCTCTCTCCGTTTCCAAAACGCAACTATTCAGCTTTATCATGAGGACCCTGGTCATGATCCTCATGAGGGGGAGAAAAAGAGCAAGAAATAGTTCAAATATCGGATGTATAACTGAACAACGTCAAAAAGAACCACAAACATCCCATCAAAGAAGAAAATTCATAACTCATGTACTCATATCAACTGCAAAATCAGAAACGTTTTAGATCAAGTAATTAAGAAAAAGAGAAAATGTTAATCAGTGTACTACACAGAAAAACAAGTGAAGAAGAGCAAAACCGAATCATCAACAGAATCTCTCTCCAAAACCTCAACTAACTCAATTCAAAACTTAATCGTACAAATCATTATTACCAAACCAAACACACACATCTAAAAGCTTAACCGTTCAAATCATTCTTTCTAAAAATCTCAACCACGTATATCACAAGCTTAACCGTATAAATCTTTCTTTCTAAAATTCACAAACAACCATATCCATACAAAAGCTTCACTGTTCAAATCTTTTGTTCATACCAAACACAAATTATCCACATTCATCCAAGTTTTAAATGTACATATCATTCTTTCCTACAAACAAAACTTACATACATACATATCCAAAACTTTTAACTTTCAAATCATTCGTACACAAACAAACACACACATTCAAAACTTTAACTGACTAATCATTCAAAAAACATTATCATTCTATACTCAATATAATCCTCTACCACAAAATTTAACAAACAACCTCTCCATTATCTGAAAACCTAGTCAAATCCACACTTAACTGATATTTCATTTCCCAAAGTTTTCAATTCTTTAGTAAATCAGTTATAGGATTTCCTCACTCAAACATTATCAACGAAAAACTTATCCTCTTTGAGTATCTTAAACTTCCAGATTTCTGCAAGTGTTTTGTTCTTGAAATACAGAAAAATATTTTCTTGCCAAAGATAGATGATAACAAGAATCTGAAGTTTGAAGACTGGGATGACATATTAAAGATCAAAAAGGGGGAGATTGTTAGGACTATTTCTGTAATAGATTTTGACCTTTAATTCCGTTAGTTAACTTTTCCTTAGTTAAGTGGTGAGGAGTATATAATGTTGTATTTTGACTTTGGATGTAAGCTTTCCCACACTTTGAATGAATTAACATTTGAAAGCATTCCTTCCCTCCATCTTTCTCTCTCAACTACACACACTAAAACACCAAGAACACACACACTTAATTCATCAATTCATCTCAAATCATCATGAATTAGCTTCATTTCAATCACATTAGATCTCTCAATATTATTGTGTGGATAATAGTAATTAGTAATTTGTTCATTTGTAGTACCTTTTTTAGAAATCCATTGTGAAAATGTGATTTAGGTGCGATGATCTGTTTTGTATCTTAAAACAGGTTCTAAAAATCCTCATACGTAGTATTAGAGTGGTTACCTTATAACGACTTATTAATATTTGCCAAATCATCTTTTCACTAATCAAAAAGTCATTTATAAAAAGCCTCTCTTGTGATAATTCTTTCTAAAAGCTTTTTTTTATCTATAAAGTGCCTATCCAATGATTATTAAAAGGCTAGAAAATATTAAGTTTACTATTCTAATGGTAAAAAGCTATTCAAATGTTTATCTAAATAATAATAAGCTTTTGAATAACCTCCCATTCGACATGTTCTTAAACACCAGATAAAATAACAAAAATCTTGACTAAGCGGACCGATTATGATAAGAGACTAATTTAAATCTAATTCACTAGTCTAAGAAATATAATGATGACATTTGCCTATAAATCCTTTTTCTCTCTTGCACACTTTTTGAATTTACTATGTGGGTTTTTTTATATAAAAAGCTAAAACTAATACACATACACATCTATCACCTATATATTATACTATATAGAGCTAAGACATGGCTATGTTACATTTAACAAGATTCTATTGATTCTGTTTGTTGACGTGTAATGCTGAGTCAAAGGGTTATTGGGTCATTTTGACGATTTTTGAAAATTTATTATGATTCAACCTAGAGTGAATTCAGGAGCCATATATATTTAGACGAATTTTTTTAATTTATTATGAGTCAAAGTAGAGTGAATTTAGGAGGCATATATAGTAGACTTTTATATAATCAAATATATTTGAATATATGATCTACTTTTCAAATTCAAATATTTGAAGAGATTACCGTAACTACTAACTTCAAATTTAAGCAATTATTCCTTTTAATCTCACTAACCTCAAAAACACTGTAATAACACTTATATTTTTATTTTATTTTTGTTTTTTTATAAATTTCAAACCCATATAAATTTGATATATGGATTATCAATGTAGTGTATTTTCAAATATATATAATGTTGTATACGCTATAAATTGATTTTATATAAACAGGGATTATTATAATATTAGATACATGTTCAAGTAGTCCATCTTTTTTTGAAGTCTTGAGGAACAAATCTCAGCCCTTATATCAATCAACCTTCAAATCATCACTACCATCACTATCACTTGTGATTCAATACATCAACACCAGTTACACCACCACCAACACACCATGTGTATTAAATCAGTATTCTCACATGATCAACTATATGTCGTTGTCTCTAGAGTTAAGAGCAATAAAAGATTGAAAGTTATTTGTTGCGATAAAGATGACACTTACACTAACTCAACAATAAATGTCATATACAGAGAAGTTTTATTTCGTCTCTAAATTTTGTGTACCTTTTGTGATATGTACCGAAACAAGTTTATCATACTTTTAATAATAGATTATTATATCATTTCTTAAGTTTTTTTTTTGGTATTTTCCTTTTAATTTTTCAAAGCTAACACGCCCATCCGAGCGGACTATAAAGCTATAATATATATACAACTTACATGTTTTTAATTAGACTTGAACGTATAACTTTTTGATTGAAAGGTCGCACGCATATATACTGTTAGACCAAAACCTTTCGATGATTTTACAACGTATTATCATCATGTTTTTAGGAAACACTTTGTATTCGTATTGAAAATGCAATTTTAGCCGAATATTAATTTACTATATTTTCCTCAAGTCGAGAGTTCACAAAAGTACGATGATCAAGTTTACTAATTGAATTCTCTTTTTATATACATTCACTTAAAGTTGAATCTTGGGTAAATACATAAACAGAAAAAGAAAATGGAGGAATAGCAAGTAAGTAACCTTGGTGGCCAAGCCCTCTTGATTCAGTACCATTATAGAAGCCAAATGTCCAAACAACCACCAAAAGATTTTTAAATCATTGGATAGTGGAAATCTTGAGGCATCTTCCACTCAATATGATAACTCTACACAATTAATCAGAAAACTCAATCCAAAATCTCAAAACTAAAAGTTAACACGATCAAACTTGGAGAGCATTGTTAACTAATAAAAATATAAACCAGATTCACTAGTACGCATGACATTTGTTGGTACGAAAGGGCTTTCTATTTATTTAATACGGTTATAAAACGAAAGAGAATCATAAAATCATAAAAAACTGAATTCGCATCAATAAAAAAGAAACCACGCCATTTATGATGTTTGTTGATGCGGTTAAAGCGATTTCGTACAAAAGCACCAAAAAACTCTATTTGTTGATGCGAATTGTTTAAAATCCGCACCTTCGAAGAAACCGCACCATTTATGACGTATACGTAAGTCAAGTGATCACATAATCTCGGTAACAATCATTATAAACA
The DNA here is from genome assembly GCA_963853835.1 of Calendula officinalis. Lineage (NCBI taxonomy): Eukaryota > Viridiplantae > Streptophyta > Magnoliopsida > Asterales > Asteraceae > Calendula > Calendula officinalis. Next base: position 47,944,421 of record OY970829.1, on the reverse strand, counting down.
TAGATATAATAGTTGTACGATAATACAAAAGAGTCTTGCAATGTGTAGATTAGGTGCTTCCTATTGACAATGACTGTTTAATCTATAGGAATAATAGCCTCTAAAAATTGAAAACACAAAAATGGTACCAAAATAAAGTTCCCTTTTCATGAGTAGTATATATAGCCCCCAAATGCTACATTCCCCAAGCAAACTGATTGAATCCTACACTTACTTACCTTTAGCTTTTTCTTCTTGACACCCTTCAAAGAAATCCAAGAACAAAACATGCTCGTCGTATTGCGGTTGGTTGTAGGATTATTGGGTAATTAATTCTCGATATTTTTATAAATTTCTTTATCTTAAATCTAGTTCTAAACATGGTGTCGTTTTTGTAGGCAACGCTGCCTCATTTTTACTTTATGCTGCTCCCATGTAAGATGCAATACTAATAATGTTAATATCATCAAGTTTATGAAAAGAATTAACCCTATGTATACATTTTTGCTGAATTTTGTGTGTTTTTTTCTTGTGAAGATTGACTTTTGCTAGGGTCATAAAGAAGAAAAGCACAGAAGAATTCTCATGTGTACCGTACTCTCTTTCCCTGTTGAATTGTTTGTTGTACACTTGGTACGGTTTGCCCGTTGTAAGCTATCGATGGGAGAATTTCCCCATGATCACCATTAATGGCCTCGGTATCTTTTTTGAGCTATCATACATCATCATCTTCATTTGGTTCACTTCACCTAAAGAAAAGGTACCTATATACTTATGTACATATATATATGTATCTATGTATATATGTATAGGGTCATGTGCAAAATTTTAAAAAGGGACCATCTAAAGCAAAAAAACTCCACATAAGTAAAATTCCTCTGCCAACTTAAAAGTGTGTCTCAATCCTCAAATTATGTGTTCGGTTATTTTCTTATGGGCCCTTTAGTCCAACATTTTCAATATATTATTGGGTTTACCTTGATTTAAGTAAGCTTAATATATATAGCCTATTTTTTTTTAAAAATAGACTCCTAATTTTTGTGGGCCCCGGCTGCCCTGTTGGCACATGACCAAGCCAGGACCGCCCTGCTGCCTAACAAACCATAATTTGTGATGTGGGATTGCAGTTAAGAGCTTGGATTATGACGGTTGCAGTTATAATCATTTTCTCCATCATTGGTTTGGTATCAGCATATGTAATTCATGATCATAAAACTAGAAAAGAATTAGTTGGAAGTACGGGACTTATAGCAGCAGTGGCCATGTATGCTTCTCCTCTCGTTGTCATGGTAAGTACTTAAAAAACGTAATTTCAAGTTTTTTTAGCGTATTAATTTTCTTTTTTCTTTTTTTCTAATTTACTTGTAGAAAAAAGTAATTCAGACAAAAAATTCGGACTGTATGCCATTTAGCTTGTCTTTATTCTCGTTTATTGCAAGTATACTATGGATGGCTTATGGACTTCTAGGCCGGGATCTTTTAATTGCGGTTAGTAATAGTGTAATATTTTCTTTTTGAAAATTAAATAAAAATGATTTATTTGAAAATTAAAAAAAAAAATTATAATGGAATTTTAGGGTCCAAATTTGGTGGGGGCACCACTGGGGGCATTGCAACTGGTGTTGTATTTCAAATATAGAAACAGAGTAGTGGAACTCAAGACTCCTGAAGAATGGGATGTTGAAAAAGTTGATCAATCAACCAACAAACAGATTTTGCAGATTGAAGTAGTTACAACTGATGATAATATTAAAGAAAAAAATTCTCAAATAGTCAACTCTTGATAAATTTGGTTATGAGAATTATATTTCATAAGGAGAAAAAAATCAAGTTTAGAGGATAAATTAGCAGCAGAAGCAGAACATCCGGTTACGGTGCTATTTGTTATATTAAATGGTTAAAATTAGTGTGATGTTATGTTATCATGTAATTTCACTTTCAGTAACTAGATTCTCCATTAGTTGTCCTTGTTACTAAATTCCTATGACACGTGTAAGCAGTTTAAGATGGGTACATAAAGGTTATTATTATAGGTGGCAAGATAGACATGTATGGAGAGTTGAGTAACAGGTCAAAATAAGTTAACTACAACTGTTAGTACATGTGAAATTAGTTGGGTCGACCTGACCCACGACCAATTCTTTTCTTCTTTTTTCCCATATATTTAGGAATAAATAAATAAGCACACAAAACAAAGGAAAAATTGATGGTATTTATATGAAAGAATGCTTGAACCCGAGCAGAGTTTGTTCCAAAATTATGTTATTTTAGGATAAACACATCTATGTTTTTCTCTTTTCTTTTGTTTTGTTTCCTTGTTCTATTGGGTCTTATTAGTCCACTCCCAATAGTTTACTCTTCCTTTTTTCGTCAGTTTGTTACATCAGTATCATATCAACACTTTTAAACTGACTAACTAATGTCAACAATACATCTTCACTTCCTTCATCACTTTAACAATATACAAAATATATTGCAAAATGTACAAGTTTCCAATGCATATGTGTGTCTCTCCCCATCGATTGGATCAGTTAACTAACGAAGTTGAAGGAAAAAGCAAAGTGACAAAGTGATGCTAATGGTAGTCACTTTGGTGACATTCGTCGGTTGAATATTGTTGGCACGGTCGTTAGTGTTTATTTTATTTTTTTTACTTTTTCTTTGCTCTGTCTTGTACTTCACTAGTTCACAGCGAGTGTTGACTTTTTTAGTTGTGTTACTCTTCTAATATATATCAACCTTTATAAAATAAAAGCAGTAACTTACAAAAAGTCTAACCAAAACACGATTAATGGCCGATATATAATCTCCAACACAAAGGTAAGTTAGTAGTAGCCAATTTTAAAATAAAGGCAGTAACTTGCATGATCGGTTGGGTTCCTTTTACTAATATACTTGGTAGTTAGCTACAGCAAGAACCCAACAGAAAAATGAAACGAAACAAAGGAAAGGAGCGAGGAAAAAAAAAGAGTTGTGTTTGTCCAAAAAACTCAAATATTATATACGGATATCATTTTTTCAATAAAATGTCTTCTTTCAAGACATACACATGTCCACAAAATTACAAGTCTAGCTTTTTTTTATCAAGAAACTCAAGCTTTTTTAGCTGAGCTCAGGCCCAATTTGAGTCATTTCGCGCCGATCTTTAGCTCAACTCATTTTCAGCCCTATCATTTATAAAGTAAGATGGGTAAATGTGACATTTAGATGACCCCAACAATTATTGTGTGCATCTCATTTTGAGGTTATCATAGGGTTAAGTGAGGAACTAAATAAAATCAAATCCACCTATTAAACCCTATTGACATATCTAGAATATTATATGTGTTTATGTAATTGTGAGGTAATCACCTCCATCTATATACAATACTAGCTTCAAAGCCCGCCCGAATGGGCGGACATGCTTCGAAATACATAATGCATAATAATGAGAATAACGTAAGAAATCATGTAGTCAATTATTAATGAAATGATGAATAAATGTTCTATTATAAATGAATAATTGTTGAAAAAAATTAAAGACGGAATAAAACTTCTTTGTATACGAATCAAATGCAAATTCAGGTTACACGAAATGATGGTTAATTTGAAAAAGAAATTTATGATAAAATTACAAAAAAATAATAGGATATTTTACATTACCGAATATAAATCATGGCAGAATGAATCATCGTGTTTTGAGCAACTCAGAACCTTATTTGACCCGAATGGTCAAAAGGTTAACTCTACCCGATATAATCAATTTACAATGCTGCTTCATTTGATGTATTAACTTCTTGCACATCTGTTTTTTCTTGATTTATAAACTCATTTACACTTGAGTATTTAAACAACTGCCATTGCAAATTCCTCGGCATAATTTAAACAATCTGCTAAAATGTAACTTCAATTCAACTTTTTGTAGTAGGCTATGTTTGTAATTAACTTGTGAAATTTGAAAAAAGGGCAGACATAGTTGTTTTAGCTAAAGTAGCAGTTCTGGTAATATTCTAGAGTACTACAGTCATCATATTAAGAATCAAGCCTACATCACCAACCTAAATTTAAATTATTCGTGTTAATTAAATATGGAAAAATGGGGTTAGACGGGTCACGTAACCGGTCAAAACGGATTTGGCTCATAAATTACTATTAGAGAACTAACAAATTACATGAAAGATACCTGGTGACCGAGACAGACACCCAAGATTAGAATATCACCACATTCTAGCAACAACTTAAGACAAATTCCTCTTACATTCTAACAGATAACTCAACTTAAATCCCAACAAATGCATTCTTGATAATTATAAATTGTGCATATATATGAACAAAAAAGTATTTTCAAATGTTTTGAGTTTTGACCCGTATGAAAATCTGACCCGTTACCCAACCTGCCCATCTTACCATCTCTAATTATTAAATACTTAAATTGAATTTTTGTTTTTAATATAACCTGATTCCTCCAACACCATCTGCGGATACTTTAAAATAGAAAAAGTCAACCCTTTCTAAAGGACCCAATATTTCATAGTTATTTTCTGCAATTTGCCTATCATTTGTGGCATCATCTACATGAACTTGTCTAGATTTCATAGCATCATCATTCTCATCATCAAATAATTCTTTTGAATAGTATCTTATAATCTCATCAAGATCTTCCTACATACTAATTAGATCATCAAAAATGGACATTTTTTTTATAATTAATGTAGTATTATTTTAAATATGTAAAACATACCTTATTCATGTTTCGATTTTTCAGGTTGCCAACGACTGAATGCTCTAAGACAATCTTTTTCCTGGACGTTTCCATCATTGTTTGTTCCTTTTGTTTCTCAAGAGTAACTATGTTAGCATATGCAAAATCAAGCTTCTACAAGTCAAAAGTTCATTATAACAAATAAAATTTAAGCAAAATTATATAAAGTACTCTTATAAGATCAGTAGAAAACAAACAAAACAACATTGGCATTAGTTTATATAAACTTAGCATATGCAAATTCAAGCTTCTACCACTCAATAGTTCAATATAACAAAACAAATTTAAGCAAAATTTTATAAAGTTAAAGCTACCTTTTCATAATCACATAGGCATTTCATCAAACGCTTGGTACACATGAACTTCAAAGATAGTTATAACTGATAATCACACGCCATCAAATGGAATGTGAGAACTAATACAAAGCAATGCAATTTTTAAGAATGAAAGAAGGACAAATTAATTGTTTTTTACCCGACCCGCCCATTTAACCACTGCTGATATAGATAAGACCTGCAAAATTAAAAAATTAAATGAGGCCCGGACAAACACTTTTTTATTTCACTAAAACCTAATTCGCTGGACTCATATTGGAAAATAGGACATCAATTTCAGAACAGGAGTGATAATTAACCAATTATTCAGCAGTAACTTCTACAAAACCTAATTACACAAATTCGAACTCAAATTAAGTCAGGCATGGATCGAAACAAATTACTAAAAGCAAAATCAATGCCACAATTGATGTCTGGCGATTTTGAATCAAAAAATTGTGAATAGGTATGGATCGAAACTAATTATTAAAAGCAAATAATGCCATAATTGATGTCTCGCGATTTTGAATCAAAAAATTGTGAATTACCATGTGGATTTCGTCGAGTTCTTCAAAGAGTAGAGACCATGGAGATTAAGGTCGGGCGATTGTGATTTGGAGAAGCTACTTGGCGATTTTGTCAAGTAGCCATTGGCGATTTCGGTTAGGGGAACCCCTATCTTCTGACTCAAAGGGCATCGGAGCAGTTCATTGCGGCAATGGGGAGCTTAGAGGATGGATTGAAAATGGATGCACCGATAGATTTGGGCGGAGAGGTCGTTTGGGCAAGTTGAATTAGGGCACTCGTATGGGCAAGCTGAATTAGGGCACGTTCATGAAAAAGCAGTCGAGGAAGGGATACTAGCTGTCATGTTTTTTTTCTTCCTATAATGCCCTTTGAGTCACTATTTTAGACCAATCAAAATACAAAAAAATGACATGTCATCAAGTGATTTCTAAAAGGCTTGACCCATATATAGGTGGGAGATTACCATGCAAACTACTTGATTTATGAATGGAACCCTGTGAGCATATTCTGTATAATATCCATTTCTTTCCACCAACACAAGAGAAAGACAAACACCACCTAAAACCCTTTGCAAATGTCAAAATTCACAAAAATTGGTGCACAAAGCATCAAACATGAGATCATGTTTAAGCCTTTTGAGGCAGATAATTCAAGCAAAGAAATATTTAATGGTCAATTCAAGTCAATAATAAAAGATAACTAGTTATATAGATGTTAGGTGTTGTTATTATAGTTATACTAGGTTAAAACCCGCGCGATGCGGCGGGCTGCGAACTACATATTTCTGGCGATTAAAAGTCCATTGGTTACATATTATAATGAATACAGTACATAAGCATGAAAACTGTGTATAAAATAGAGGAAAAAGTCAATAATTAGTATTAGCGTTGAAATGTTGTTCGATTACATGTTTTCATAACATAACATTCTGAAGAAACAAAATGCATATTGATATAATGTTTTGCACGAAACATATTAAAAAGTCATAAACAAAATGTTTATTAGAGCCAAAATGCATAAACCTATTCTCTTGTATTTAGAACAAAATGCATAAACATATCTAAGTTTAAAGAATTCTCAGAGTTAAAGTCAAAACCATCAATTGTACCAATATTAAAGTCAAAAGTGTCAACTAAGTGAAGCACAATAATACTATTAGGCTGCAACGCCTTGTAGCCAATTAGTTGTGTTAAAAGTCAACAAATTAAAAATAATCAAATAGCCAATTGGCCCTATATAAATCCTAAGAAAAAAAATTGAACAAAGAATGAAAGGAATATGTAACACACCAATTTTTCAAAACAATTTAAACTTTTTAAATAAGTAAATCCAACATCCAAAAATTCATAACATTCAAAAACATGGTTTAACTAAAACATTTGGAACGATTAACAAGTATCAAAAATCGGTGTTACAATCATATCAAAACTAGAGTCTGAGGGAATCAAATGGCACACCGAGCTAATCTTCCAATGCTAACACTATGGGCCGCCTAATCCTTGGCTCCCGAACCTGAGTACATAGTCAAAAGAAATGTAGTACGTGAGACAAAATTGTCTCGTGAGAAACATGGGTTTTATACCCGGTTAGAAGTAATTGCAATAAAATAATAATTAAATAATTATCACATTGCACATAGTCAATCATACTCTAAGGCTTGCCATAAGCCCAACACATACGTAACGGGCCTCCCCGAAACAAACTCCCCCGATATGGGTTATCTAGGTAAACTCCCCCATTTCCGGGTTATCTATTTGCTCCCCCGATTTCCGGGTTATCTCAAACTCCCCCGCTTTCCGGGTTATCTATTTCTCGACATACTACTCTTGCGCAGGGTGGTACCGCCCCAAGTAGTAGCCACTAACTCCCCCAACTTGTGTGAGTTATCTAGGATCCAATTGATTAGCTACCACATAACAAATCATCAACTTGGGTCAAAACCCCATATCACAACTCATGTCTACTAGTGGTAACTAAACACATAATGAACAATTCAAGTTAATTCAACTCAACTCAAGTCTAGTCAATTCAAGTCTATTCAATTCAATTCAATTCAATTCAATATCTTCCTTATTAAAAACAATTATCTAATAAGGACTCTAAGAATTCATTTCAAACTATGTAACATGGTTTACTATGTACTCAGAAAAAATCACATGTACTTATCTTAGCAATGCTATCCAAAATTGTGTTAGCAAACACAAATCCCTACTTCTAAATCAAGAAGTGCTTCCAATCACAAGGTCTTCTTGACCTAACATCAATACCATCACAAGAATCTAGTTATAATCCATAACTAACTACTAATTAATCCATCTAAACATCTCTAACCACCAAGTTCATACAACTTAGTGGAAATCTCAAACCCTAGTTCAAGATTTCCCATCACCAATTCCAAATCTAACTTGTACACATTGATTACAAGTCTACAATGAGTGTTTTACACTCATGAAAGTTCATCTTCCCCAAAGATGATATGGTGGGTTCCCAACACCACCATTGTTACCCACACCAAGCTCCAAAATGAAGGTAACTAACTGAAATAAGAAAGAATTCTTACCCTTGATGCTTGAATCCTTCAAGCGGATGAAGATTTGAGCTCCTTAGCTCCAAAAACCGACCAAAAGCTCTCAAAAACGGCTGCTATAGATCTAGGGTTCGTAGGTGTTATGAGCCCTAGCCTTCACACAACTTTTTATAGTTCAGGCAGTCCTCGCGCCCCGCTCGCGTTTGCCTCGCGCCGCGAGGTGACGCGGGATGTCTTCTTGGTCGCCGCTGGAAATCATACTTCGCGCCCCGCTCGCGCCCCGCTCGCGCCCCGTTCGCGCCGCGAACTCGACGCGACCCCCGACTCGAGCTCGGCGCGAGTCTCTCGCGTCCGGGCTCCAAACCTTCTGTTCAACTTCGCGCCTGGTTCGCGCCATCCTCGCTCCGCGAGGCTGTTCCAGCCAGGTTCTTGGCCTTTTAACTTGTTTCCATCCAAGTTTTGACCCATACTTGGTTATACCAAGTCCCAAACATTCAAACACTCGATAAAACATAAACCGAAATGTAAACTAACATGAATAACGAAATTCACATAAAATCCCGAATAAATATACGAAATGAAAAACGTAAAAATTACGGTCGTTACAACTATCTACCCCTTAAGAGGATTCCGTCCTCGGAATCGTCTCATAATCCACAAAATCCGGGTAGCGTTTTTTCATCTCATCTTTGACTTCCCAAGTCAAATTTGGTCCAAGGGAATGCTTCCACTTGACCAACACTAGCTCAATCTCTTTGTTCCTCAACTTCTTGGTTTGGGCCTCCAATATGGCTTCGGGTTCTTCAGTCAGTCGATTGGGTGCATCGACCCGCAAGTCTTGAAGTGGGATCACATTCTCCACTTCCCCCAAAAACTTCTTCAAATTACAAGCATGGAATGTGTCATGGACACCTTGCAAATCGGGTGGGAGTTCTAACTTGAATGCTTGTAGACCGACCCATTTCAAGATCTTAAACGGGCCCACATACCTTGGGCTCAATTTTCCCTTCTTTCCAAATCTCATCACGCCTTTCCAAGGCGACACCTTCAACATCACCATCTCACCCACATCCAAGTCATAGGGTCGTTTTTTCAAGCCCGAATAACTTCTTTGACGATCTTGTGCGGCTTTCATATTTGCTCGAATTATTCCAATTTTCTCATTTGTTATTTTCACGATCTCGGGACCCGTGAGTTTCGTCTCACCCGCCTCTAACCAACAAGAAGGCGTCCTACATTTTCTCCCATACAATGCCTCGAACGGTGGCATTTGGATACTTGCATGATAACTGTTATTGTATGAAAATTCAACCAACGGTAAATGTTCATCCCATTTACCACCAAAATCCATCACACACGATCTCAACATATCTTCTACCGTTTGGATCGTCCTTTCACTTTGACCATCGGTTTGCGGATGGTAAGCCGTACTCAACCTTAACTTTGTTCCCAACTCTTCTTGGAGTGACCTCCAAAATCTCGATGTAAACCTTGCATCTCGATCGGACACAATCGACATCGGCACCCCATGCAAACGAACAACCTCATCAACATACAATTTAGCCAACTTATCGAGTGGCATAGTTTCCCGAATAGCTAGGAATAACGCACTTTTCGTTAACCTATCAACAATCACCCAAATGGCATCATGATTTCTACTTGTCTTCGGAAGACCAACAATAAAATTCATAGTGATGTCTTCCCATTTCCCGGCCGGCACTTGCAACGATTGTGCAACTCCATAAGGTACTTGGTGCTCGGCTTTCACTTGTGCACACGTGGCACACTTTGATATGTACTTTGCTACTCTCGACTTCATCCCCGGCCACCAATACATCCTCTTCAAGTCTTGGTAAGTCTTTGTACTTCCGGGATGAATCGAATACTTGGACTTGTGAGCATCATTTAACAATACTTTTCGGTTCCCACCAAATTTTGGAACCCAAATCCGACCATTCACGGTTTTCAACCCTTGAGAATTTTTCTTCAAATACTTGGTTCTTTCCCAATCTCTCTTGTCTATACTCATCTCTTCCCATCACTTCGGTTTGTGCGGTTTTTATGCTTTCAATAAGACTAGATACCACTTCAATCCGCATCAACTTAGCCTTGACCGGCTTCTCATACGCCTTTCTACTTAAGGCGTCGGCCACCACATTGGCCTTTCCATCATGATAAACGATTTCACAATCATAATCATTAATCAACTCAATCCACCTTCTTTGCCTCATATTCAAATCTTTTTGTGTAAACACATACTTAAGACTTTTATGATCCGTGTACAATGTACACCTTGTTCCATACAAGTAATGCCTCCAAATCTTTAAGGCAAAAACGATCGCCGCCAATTCCAAATCATGAGTAGTATACCTCATTTCCGCATCCTTCAATTGTCTTGAAGCATAAGCTATCACCTTCCCTCTTTGCATCAAAACACAACCAAGACCCTTATTCGAGGCGTCACTATACACCACAAAGTCTTCCATACCATCGGGTAGTGCAAGGATCGGTGCATTGCACAATTTCTCCTTTAACAAGGCAAATGCATCTTCTTGCTTTTTCCCTCAATCAAACTTCACATCCTTCCTTGTTAACATAATGAGTGGTACCGCCACTCGGGAAAAATCTTCAATGAACCTTCGGTAGTAACCGGCTAAACCAAGAAAACTTCTTACTTCGGTTGGAGTCTTCGGTGCCTCCCAATTCTTTACCGCTTCAATTTTGGACGGGTCAACCTTTATCCCGTTTCTAGATACCACGTGACCAAGGAATTGGACTTCCCGCAACGAAAACTCACACTTCGAGAATTTTGCGTACAATTTATCCCGTTTCAACACTTCCAAAGTTTGCTTCAAATGTTCTTCATGCTCTTCTTCGATTTTGGAGTAGATAAGAATATCATCAATAAATACTATGAGAAATTTATCGAGAAAAGGTTTACAAACCCTATTCATGAGATCCATGAAAATAGCCGGGGCATTCGTCAAACCGAATGGCATCACCAAAAATTCATAATGCCCATAACGTGTTCTAAAGGCCGTCTTCTCGGTATCACCTTCTCTAACCCGAACTTGATGGTAACCCGATCTCAAATCAATTTTGGAGAAATAATCGGCTCCTTGAAGTTGATCAAACAAATCATCAATCCTTGGCAAAGGATATCGGTTCTTAATCGTCATCTTGTTAAGCTCTCGGTAGTCGATACACATCCTCATCGAACCGTCTTTCTTCTTCACAAATAAAACCGGTGCACCCCACGGTGACGAACTAGGACGGATAAAACCCTTATCAAGTAACTCTTGTAATTGAGACATTAGCTCACGCATTTCGGTTGGGGCTAGACGATACGGGGCTCGGGCAATCGGTGTCGCCCCCGGAACTAAATCAATACGAAACTCGACTTGTCTCTCCGGTGGCAAACCGGGCAAGTCATCGGGAAATACTTCGGGAAAATCCCTAATAATCTTCACATTATCCACCGTCTTCTTCTCTTTTCTCCCATCTAGGACATAGGCTATGAATGATGAACATCCCTTTGATAGACATTTTCTTGCTTTAATGGCGGTAATGAGATTTGGCATATGATGCCTCTTCTCTCCATAAACTTACACCTTCTCGTTATCGGGTGACTTGATCGACACCAACTTCTTTCCACATAAAATCTTCGCTTGGTGGGGTCCCAACAAATCCATCCCAATAATCACATCGAATGCCTTAATTCCCATAGGCATCAAGTCGACCTTGAATTTCTTATTATCGATCTCAAGCTCACAATTTCTATACATATGTTGAACCATAGAAGTCTCCCCATTAGCAACCTCAATCTCATACAAATCACCAAGTAATTCCATTGGAACATTCAACTTAGTACCGAACTCATGAGACACAAATGAATAAGTAGAACCCGAATCGAATAATATATGGGTGGGTATGGAGTTTATAAATAATGTACCTGACACGACATCGTGTGCCTCTTTTGCTTCCTCTCGGGTAAGTTGGAAGGCTCTTCCTTTGACTTTTGACGGCTCCGGTTTCTTGTGAGCGGTTGACACCAACGTTTCGGTTCCTTTCTTTGGGCAAACATTACTATAGTGTCCCTTCTCATGGCATGAGAAACACTCCACCTCGTCAAGGTTCCTCACCTTGCAATCCTTTGCTTTGTGGCCAAAACGCCCACACTTGAAGCAACCACCCGAATCCGCCTTATATTCACCCTTGTGGTCCCTACCACACTTTCTACAACCACCAACACTTCCTTGCTTTGACCCGCTCGGGGTGAACTTGCTTTTCTTCGATGGCCCCGAATAACTTTCAAACTTCCTCTTCTCATTTCGCACCGACCTCTCTTGAATCCTTCTCTTCCCCACTTTTTCGACACTTCGGGCAACATTAATGGCCTCATCAAGAGTGGCCGCCCGCTTCACCTCAAGTTCATACTCCCATGGCAACCCATTAGCAAACCGAACCACACGGCTACGTTCGGTTGGGTAGGCATTCATCACAAACGGGAGGTATCCCGTGAACTTCTTGGTATACTCATCCAAGGTCAAATTACCTTTCTTGAAATGCAAGAACTCCTCCAACAACTCTTCCAACTCCCTTTCGGGACAAAACTTCTCCTTGAGTCTCCTAGTGAACTCCTCCCATGACATCTTGTAAACGGCTTTCTTTCCCAACGATTCATACACGGTGACCCACCAAGTCAATGCATCATCCTTAAGCAAACGTGAGGCATAAGTCACCATGTCTTCTTCTTTGCACTTGCTACTCTCGAGGACGTGTTTCGTCTCCCGGATCCAACAGATGGTGTCTTTTGGCTCCATGCTCCCGTAGTAGTTGTCGGGTCGGCATGCCAAGAATGTCTTGTAAGAACATCCTTCACGGTCAATCTTATCAACACTCCTATCCTCATTGGAGGACTTTTCTGTCGGAACACTATCACCCATTGTTCGGGTCCTTGTGAGAGGAGGAGTATCCTCCCTCTCTTCCCTTTCTTCTTCATCACGACCATCCTCTTGGTCCCTTTCCTCATCATCGTTCCAATTCAACCGATCGTTAATGATCCGGTTCACATCTTGTTGCATCACCTCCCTCATGTGGGTGAGCATGGATTGAATAGCTTCAATTGTTACCGGTACATTGTTGTTACCCACACCGGATGCGGCTCCACCATTTCCGTTACGAGGCGCATTAGGAATCACATTTGAATCCCCTTCACCATCCGGTACAACTCGACCACTTCTCGTTCTAGCCATCTTACCAACATAAGATGTCAACCAATTAGAACCCAATTATTTGACTAAATAGTCACACAAGATATAAGAAAAGCTCGATCTAAAACAATTCCCTAAATGATCAACCCTAATTCTCAAAGGTCAACCTAACTTCCTATGGCACATAATGTCCCAAAAGCAAAGTCTAAGTCTAGGGTGGGTAACCAACCTAATTCACTTAGACTAGAGCTCTGATACCAAGTTGTAACACACCAATTTTTCAAAACAATTTAAACTTTTTAAATAAGTAAATCCAACATCCAAAAATTCATAACATTCAAAAACATGGTTTAACTAAAACATTTGGAACGATTAACAAGTATCAAAAATCGGTGTTACAATCATATCAAAACTAGAGTCTGAGGGAATCAAATGGCACACCGAGCTAATCTTCCAATGCTAACACTATGGGCCGCCTAATCCTTGGCTCCCGAACCTGAGTACATAGTCAAAAGAAATGTAGTACGTGAGACAAAATTGTCTCGTGAGAAACATGGGTTTTAGACCCGGTTAGAAGTAATTGCAATAAAATAATAATTAAATAATTATCACATTGCACATAGTCAATCATACTCTAAGGCTTGCCATAAGCCCAACACATACGTAACGGGCCTTCCCGAAACAAACTCCTCCGATATGGGTTATCTAGGTAAACTCCCCCGTTTCCGGGTTATCTATTTGCTCCCCCGATTTCCGGGTTATCTCAAACTCCCCCGCTTTCCGGGTTATCTATTTCTCGACATACTACTCTTGCGCAGGGTGGTACCGCCCCAAGTAGTAGCCACTAACTCCCCCAACTTGTGTGAGTTATCTAGGATCCAATTGATTAGCTACCACATAACAAATCATCAACTTGGGTCAAAACCCCATATCACAACTCATGTCTACTAGTGGTAACTAAACACATAATGAACAATTCAAGTTAATTCAACTCAACTCAAGTCTAGTCAATTCAAGTCTATTCAATTCAATTCAATTCAATATCTTCCTTATTAAAAACAATTATCTAATAAGGACTCTAAGAATTCATTTCAAACTATGTAACATGGTTTACTATGTACTTAGAAAAGATCACATGTACTTACCTTAGCAATGCTATCCAAAATTTTGTTAGCAAACACAAATCCCTACTTCTTAATCAAGAAGTGCTTCCAATCACAAGGTCTTCTTGACCTAACATCAATACCATCACAAGAATCTAGTTATAATCCATAACTAACTACTAATTAGTCCATCTAAACATCTCTAACCACCAAGTTCATACAACTTGGTGGAAATCTCAAACCCTAGTTCAAGATTTCTCATCACCAATTCCAAATCTAACTTGTACACATTGATTACAAGTCTACAATGAGTGTTTTACACTCATGAAAGTTCATCTTCCCCAAAGATGATATGGTGGGTTCCCAACACCACCATTGTTACCCATACCAAGCTCCAAAATGAAGGTAACTAAGTGAAATAAGAAAGAATTCTTACCCTTGATGCTTGAATCCTTCAAGAGGATGAAGATTTGAGCTCCTTAGCTCCAAAAACCGACCAAAAGCTCTCAAAAACGGCTGCTATAGATCTAGGGTTCGTAGGTGTTATGAGCCCTAGCCTTCACACAACTTTTTATAGTTCAGGCAGTCCTCGCGCCCCGCTCGCGTTTGCCTCGCGCCGCGAGGTGACGCGGGATGTCTTCTTGGTCGCCGCTGGAAATCATACTTCGCGCCCCGCTCGCGCCCCGTTCGCGCCGCGAACTCGACGCGACCCCCGACTCGAGCTCGGCGCGAGTCTCTCGCGTCCGGGATCCAAACCTTCTGTTCAACTTCGCGCCTGGTTCGCGCCATCCTCGCGCCGCGAGGGCTGTTCCAACCAGGTTCTTGGCCTTTAAACTTGTTTCCATCCAAGTTTTGACCCATACTTGGTTATACCAAGTCCCAAACATTCAAACACTCGATAAAACATAAACCGAAATGTAAACTAACATGAATAATGAAATTCACATAAAATCCCGAATAAATATACGAAATGAAAAACGTAAAAATTACGGTCGTTACTGAATATGCAACCAAAAGTCATCAATGAGAAATGAGAAATTATAGTAATTACTACCTTTAAAATGTTTGACTACCTCTCGGTCAACTGTATATTGACTTTCATAATCAAATTGTAACTTTAAATTGCATATTTGACTATTATTAAAGTGAAAACTATATATTTATACTCAAATTGCACTATATATTTATACCCAATCTGTCAAAATTAGAATTAACCCTAATAAACAAAGATCATAATTTTTTTGAACATTATGCAAATTGCAAAATTGCTGAATTGATAGTAAAGTTACAAAATTGTAGTTAACACTAATATAAACTTTCGACCATTTTCAACATGTTATTTAATGTTAAAAATGAAACATTTTATTGACTTTTTGAAGTCAAGTATAATTCTATTTATGTAAAGGTCATACTTGATTTTGCGCATGAAACATGTATTTTAATATTCAAATAATGTGTGTGTGACTCGTAGTAGTTGGCCAACAACGAATTAAATGTTTTTATTAATCAAATAAAAATCAGCGGAAAATAAGACAAAATCCCCAAAACATTTTAATAATTGATCAGCAAATTAGTAATTAAAAGGACGAAGCAAACATTGAAAAATTGTTGTCTTAAAAATGAATTTTATTGTATGCTGATTTCATATTACTCCATCATGCGTCAGTCTTCGGTCGCCAACCTTAAATGTCCTCTTCAATTTTGCATACTTGGCACCTTCTGAGATTTTGATGATGTCGTGACATCATTTCCCTCTATCTCGCAACAATCATCTAATTTACTCTTTAAACCGTAACCGTTATTGAGGTGAATTTTGTCCTTGAAATCATGAATGTTTCTTACAAAGTGCATTCCGTTTGTTGACATGTTAAAAATACCTGACATAAAAAGATAACCATTTACGAATATGCACACTATATGAATAAAATTTGTATCAAAAGTTTAAGGAATGAAAAAAAAAAAACAGAGCAGTGGGTGATAAGTTATACCGTTGATTACAATGGTTTGCCGAATTATCGCAATAACGGTGACGGGTGATGGTTGGTGGTATGTGTCTCGTATCGTGAATGCAAAGGTATAATGGTTGATTTGTCAATTTATATACAACTAAAAAAACATATATATTATATTAAATGTAATAAAAGGTATTTGTCACATTTATGGACAAATCAAGTTTCACTGATGTTTTTAAAATGTTGGTAGGTTAAAAACGTTTAATGTAGAAAACATTAAAAGTGACAATTAAAACGTTTTTAAATCTATTAATGTACATAAGCATGTAGAAAACGTTTCTACATTTAAGGTAGAAAACGTTTTTAAAACTCATTAACCGCCAATTAATGTACATAAGCAAGTTTAAAACGTTTCTACGTTTAATGTAGAAAACGTTTTTAAAACTATTTAATCGTCAATTAATGAGTTTTTTAGAAAAAACGATTTGAAAACGTAATTGCCAAATTTAACCGTCAATACAAACGTTTTTAAAACTGACGTTTAAAGTATTGTAACTATGGTAATTCCAGTTTTGATGACCGAATATTACCCAACAACATTAATGAGATTTAAGAAAAAACTGTCACTCAAACGTAATTCTAAACGTAATTATAAACGTAATTACAAATATTGTAAGTCAAACCATCAATTTCCATTTTTTGTATATACATATATAGAAACACTTCAATATTCGAATCTTCCAATAACTTCTGTATTTATCTTTTCTATTACATATATGAAAAACAATTAAATGCACTCGTATTATAACCGTGATGTAATTCCATCCGTAATTGGTCTACATGTGCTAAACATTTGATGAAAAACGAGTCAACCATTTTAAAGAGGAAGGATTTTCAAATACATGGTCAAATATTATTTTCATTCCATAATTAAAAAACAATGTAACTCAAACAACCGTTTGACAAATTCCCAGCAACATCTATGACATACGAACTCAGTTAAAAAATTGTAACATAATAAAGTGATATTTAAGCTTCTTAAAAAAAGTAATGTAACTCAAACAAAATTTAATGGTATTAATATTATTTTTGTACCAATCAACATGTTGCGGCGAATGTTATCCCATAAGAGGCTTGTGGCAGAAGAAACCATTGTAACCGATCAAAT
Organism: Calendula officinalis; assembly: GCA_963853835.1. NCBI lineage: Eukaryota > Viridiplantae > Streptophyta > Magnoliopsida > Asterales > Asteraceae > Calendula > Calendula officinalis. The sequence goes on along the minus strand of OY970829.1, from coordinate 47,926,896 downwards.
CGCCTAAAAGGAAGGAAAATAATTAGATTCGAGCATTTAATGAAGTTGATGTTAAGATTTTTGCATACATGATTATAAATGTCACAAGCTATGAATTAGACTTGTTTTTATGTACAAAGTAGTTTATCATTTTGGTATTGTACATATCAAACTTAATATTATTTATGTTATATACTTTTGTAGTATTTTGAAATTTATTTAGAAAAACCAAACCAACCAAATTGTTATTTGGTTCGGATCGGTTTGGTTTTCGAATTAGTTTGGACGGTTTGGTTTGAACTTTTAAAAACCGGACTTTATTTGGTTTCACCTATTTGGTTCGGATAAAACCAAACCGTCCAAACGAACACCCCTACTTGAGACCACAAAGAATTAGTTTGGCAAATATAATAATATAATATGCATAATGGAATTTATGTGAAAAAGAAAACATTAGTTAACAAACCTGAAGAAGTTTAATCGTGAAACAGTTTGTTCAAAAAAAATCTGTTGAAAACCTATGCGTTTTGAATTTTAGCAAGTGTTGTGGTGTCAAGATAGCCACCTGGAAAAGTAATTAATAGTCACGAGAATTATAGGATTAAATATAACAAAAAGATACAATTTATCCAAAAACTTGATATTGATCACTGTGACTTAAGTAACAATAAGATAATTAGTTCCATACCACACATCAAAACACCCTTCCTTTCACCAAAGAAAGACAAGTTGAGGAAGAGAGTGATAACCATACATTCAAACAGTAAACGCCCCTTCTTTCAAAAGCACAAGACAAATGAATGAATTATTAATAACCTTTTGATGTGTGAACCATCATGATCCATATCTCTGGTGCTAGTCCCTGGCTAGCCCCTCATTAATATATGTTTTTAGAGTTTTAAGTAGGATGATAATATTATAGAAACTCTCTCTTTTAGTTCTTTTGTTGCCATTAAAAAAAACCTGTAAAATAAATAAAAGGTTTAGAAATAACAAGTTATTACATTTATTAAAATGTTGTATTTTCATTAGTAGATAAGTGTTGCTTAAAATACAAAGATAATTGTTGATTAATGTATATATTTTAATGCTCTTATTGATAGTATTATTAAAACCCATAAAATAAAATGAGTAATGGTATTGGTGTTTATGAATTGTGCATATTCATGTACCTACTAATTTGATTATGACAAGTGTCAAAATCAGAGATGATATAAAAAAAAATTAATGAATAATACATGTCAAGTTCTGAAGTGAGTTTATGGATAGACACAAATGACACAAATATTATTTTTCAAATAAAATACAATAATAATTTTATTTAACGGATATCCTTGCCCTACTCATCGTTGTGTTCTGCTCTCCCCAATTTAACCCCGATTTCTCCCCTTTTTCCCGGTTTCAAACCCTAATTTCTGACGACAGCAACAACTTCCCTACATCTGTCAGGTAACATCATCTTTACATCTAATTTATGTCACCCTAATTCTGTTAAACCCGAAACGTTTCTGGATCTTACTGCAGATATATATCTAATATTTGTTTATTCAATCATCAAATTGATTTAGGTTTGTTAGTATACTGAACGCTGTCAATTGTCATTTCATCTCATATGATGGTCTATTCTTATCACATATATCGTTTTTTTGTTGGATTTGGGCTTCTAGATTACTGATGAAGAGTAGCGTGTGAAACAGACAGGTTTTGCTGATTGAATCTGATGTTGTTAGGTTAATTGACTTCATTGCTGTTAGGTTAATTGACGCTAATGCTGTTAGGTTAATTGACTTTAATTGCTTCATTAATTGAAAAAATGTTAAGTGAGGCTTCGGATATTTGTTGAATTGGATCGATTGATGAATATATCTTGTTTCCTCTCTTCAGAATTGAGGTTTTATAGTGTGAATTGTGAAATGGCATCTGTCTCCAGTCAGCCTCAGTTTCGGTACACACAGACACCATCAAAAGTTCTTCATTTGAGGAACTTGCCTTGGGAATGCACAGAAGAAGAACTAATTGAACTCGGGAAGCCGTTTGGTAAAGTTGTCAACACAAAATGTAATGTTGGAGCAAACAGAAATCAAGCCTTCATCGAATTCGTGAGTGTTATTTAGCATTTTTAATCATTTACTGCTTCATAATTATGATTTCTGAGCTGATTCATTGCTTCATGTGTCATATTGTTCACAGGCTGAACAAAATCAGGCAATTGCAATGATATCATATTATGCATCATCATCAGAACCAGCTCAGGTACGAGGGAAAACTGTCTACCTACAATATTCAAACAGACAAGAAATTGTGAACAACAAAACCTCAGCAGATGTTGCTGGAAATGTTCTCTTGGTAACAATCGAGGGCAATGATGCCCGCCTAGTCAGCATTGATGTGTTACACCTGGTAAGTAATTCGAGTTCAGACTTTCAGTTCATGTATTGCATGATTTAATCAGGTAATTTATTAGAAAACACTAGCAATTGGTAGGTTGTTTGACTTAAAATGTAACTGTAAATGGATGATGAGCAGGCCCAAATCAAGGATTAATCTTCAATGGCAGCTAATTGCTTAAGGAGAAAGAGAGCATGTGTGTTTGTCTCCTTTTCTCCTTTCCCTTTACCCTTCCTTAACACTCCCTCTTTCTTCCTCCTTCATCTCTTCCTATCCCTACACTTTAGGGTTTCAGATTTTTCTGGTTATTTAATCTCTTTTGTTTCTGCATACTTTTGCAAGTGAAATAAGTCAATTACAGTTTGAGATAAAAAGTTTTAGTGTCAGGGATTCATATTTAAGCAAGAAACTCATCAGCTAAGTAGCATCTTAGTGTGTTGAGATAAAAATTTTTAAGAGCTTGGTTTATACTGAGATACATCTTTTTGTGTGCATCTAAATTTTGACTTTAGTAATTAGCTGTTATTAGTTTATTACCCTCTTGATTTATGTGGTTATGTAATGGACGAGAAAATGTATTTTCAATTTTAGCCAAAAATGGGAATTTTTGACAGGCGAAATTGTGTATTTAATTCTGTTCAAACATAACTTTGATTGGTCATCTTCAGTGTAATTTGGAGATCATCATTAACAATTCTGTTAATTAGAACTATTTGTCAATAATGTTTTTATATAGCTTTTTCCTCCACAATTTTCTGAAAATCAGTTGTGCAGGTGTTCTCTGCATTTGGGTTTGTGCATAAAATCACAACTTTTGAGAAGACAGCTGGATTCCAGGTGTGTGAAAAAATCATAATTAATTTCTTAATCATGAGAGCAATACAAAATGGATATATAATATATTATATATTTTTCAGGCTCTGGTGCAGTTTACAGATTCAGAAACTGCTACTTCTGCAAAAGATGCTCTTGATGGAAGGAGTATTCCCAGGTTATTAAATATAATTTTATGTTTGCATGTTATTAATTATCTAATTGGTAGATGTACATAACAACCATACTTGCAGGTATTTGATTCCAGAATTGGGAGCTTGTTCTCTTAAAATAACATATTCTGCACATACAGACCTGAGTGTAAAGTTCCAGAGTCATCGTAGCAGGTTTTAATTCTTATTTCTTTTTTTTTTTAAAATGTTACCCTTCTGCTACGAACTTCATAATCTTTATATTATTGTTTTAGAGACTACACCAACCCTATGCTTCCTGTTGCATCTTCAGCAATTGATGCTAGTGGTCAGGTAAACTATTTGTCATTTTATATCTAATAAGGTTGATGACCTGTCATTTTCATTTTCCTTTTCATTTTAAATTTATTAGTTTATTACTTTTGCAGTTCAGTTTGGGTATAGATGGGAAGAAAATGGAATCAGAAAGTAATGTGCTTCTTGCTTCAATTGAGAATATGCAGTATGCAGTTACCTTGGATGTCTTACAAATGGTACTTTAACTCCTATTAATATTATTATTTAATATTTAATATTTGTTTTTCTTCACTAAATATGTCTGATAATTAATTAATGAATCAGGTGTTTTCTGCTTTTGGGCCTGTTTTGAAAATTGCCATGTTTGACAAAAACGGAGGTGTCCAAGCTTTAATTCAATACCCTGGTAAGTTGGTTGATATATTGAAATTCACAATGAGAAATTTTATATTAATTAATTAATTAAGCTAATTACATGAAGCTAATTTGCAGATGTTCAGACGGCTGTGGTTGCAAAAGAAGCCTTGGAAGGACATTGCATATATGATGGAGGCTTTTGCAAGCTTCACATATCATATTCTCGACACACTGATTTAAGTATCAAGGTATTTCACTTTAAAAAAATATTAAATATTAATCATATTTTGGGAATTAATTTATAAATTTTAAGGTGAACAATGACCGGAGTAGAGATTACACAATGCCGCCCGCTGCCCAAATGATAAACCCACAACCCTCAGTCTTGGGGCAGCAACCACCATCAGCTGCCCCACACAGTCACGGGCAGTACATGCCCGGTCCAGAAGGTTATGCAGCTGCCCCTCAGAGTTCAGCAGGGTGGGGTCCAGGTGCACCAGCGGGCCCACAATCCATGCCAATGCAGCAGATGCATAACCACCACCCCCACCCCCACCCTTACATGGGGCCACAACAGGGTATGCCATCTGAAATGGGTCGTGGGCCGACCCATTTTAATGGTCAGAATGGGTACCCACCACAAGGGGGAGCACCACCACCTCGTTACCATTAATAGAATTGTTGTTCTTTTCTCAGTTGGAGTTTTTGTTACTTGTTTTTTGTTTATGTTTTTTTTCTTTTTGGTTTGTTATTAAGTAGTAAAAGCGTGCAGCCCGTATTACAGATTCTTTCCATTTTGCCCTTTGAATCTTTTTTTTTTTTTTTTTTTTTTTTTTTGCGTGTAGATTTCTGAATTTGTTGGAGTCTAACCTGGTGATGTGTTGAATGTCATCTAATAGAAAAACCAACTATATTTTTCTGAATTGATCTAAACCAAAATGAAACAGTTTGCTATTGTAGAAAAAAGAAAGAGATAGTTGTACAACAAATGGGCAATGTCTTAACCGCTTGATAATTATACTTTTAACAAGAACCAATTCTTTAATTTTCATTAATATAGATAAATATCTTTTTTTACATAGAGAATGAAGACAAACGAGTAACAAGGTATGCTGTTATTCTTTTTTGGATTGTAAAATTAATTCTTTTGAAAATAATATTTGTGGATTTAAGTGTTATAATATTGCTATGCATAATATGAATTAGTTAGTAAGAATGCAACTGGTATAGCCAGTAAAAACTGATGAAGCGCCAAGTCTTCTCTTAAACAAATGAGCTAGTTTGGTAACTGTGCTTTTTAAAATTTGGGGTTGTAATAGTTGGGTAATGTTATGGGTCAAATAGTTGATTATGGGTCCCGTGGGTAATAATGGTATCAAAATTAAAGGCTCGAGTACTAGAAGGAAAATTGTATTTGGTCCTACCCAAAAGACCTACTAATAGGCCTACTAACAAGATGATGCCACTTGTCACAATCCCATTACTTCCGCAAACTTTTTCTTTTTTCCCTTAATTACCCTTATCAATTACCCGGTAAAATAGTCACAACCCTACCAGAGTTTCATCTTCCGTCAAAATTATCGTCGATTCCCTATCGTCCACCGTCACCTCCCTCACTTTGTTTTACAGGGTAAGTTCTTCATTGTTTTTGAAAATATGTTTGATTACGGGTTTCATTCAAAATAGGTCGTCAAGTACTTCTCATAATGGATTTATGATTATGATATTTGGATCACATAATCCATTGTTGTGGAGAATTTTAAATCCGATTGTAGAATTTATAGTATTGAGTTTGATTTAAAAATACCATGTGCTTTTGGTTGATTCCAATTTGGATTAAATAATTCACTGCTTTTTTTCCTTTTCTTTTGTAGCTAATTCACTTTTCTTTTTCAGTCACCATAATTAATTTTGATAAAATAATTCATATATGGAGCCTACAACTACAACTCAAGAACCAGTGAATCTTAGTCCCCAAGATAATGATGATCAAAGCATTCCAAAAGTTGGTATGAAGTTTGATTCGGAAAAGGAACTTTACGATTACTTTCAGCAATATGCCTACCAAACCGGGTTTGAACTTCGGAAAAAAAGTTCAAGAACAAATGAAGAACTTGGTACAAGATACTACTCACTTGGATGTTCAAGAGGAGGTGTATATGTATCTAAGACGGATAGAGTACATCAATTGTCAAGTAAGACAAATTGTAAGGCAAAAATCAGTGTAATTGCTTTTGGTGATGGAAGATGCGCCATCTCTCGTATTAATCTGGATCATAATCATGCCTTAAGTCCCAAAAAGTCACGATTCCAGAGGTCACACAAGAAAATGGATTCGTATACTAAGAGGAGACTTGAGTTGAATGACCATGCTGGAATTCCATTGAACAAAAGTTTTCATTCGTTAGTTGTTGAAGCGAAAGGGTATGACAAATTGACATTTAGCGAGATGGATTGTAGAAATTACATCAAACAAGTTAGACAACTTAGACTCGGGATTGGGATGTTGATGCACTTCGTGATTACTTTGATCGTATGCAAAAAAGGAGTTCAAATTTTTTCTACGTGATTGACATGGATGAAGAAGGTCGGTTACGGAGTGTATTTTGGGCGGATGCAAGGTCTAGGGCAGCTTACGAGTCATTCGGAGATGTTGTTTCTTTTGATATCACGTATTTGACTAACAGGTATAGTATGCCATTTGCACCATTTGTGGGAGTGAATCACCATGGGCAATCTATTTTATTTGGATGTGGTTTACTTTCACGAGAGGACACAGAAACATATGTATGGTTATTGAAGTCATGGTTAGAATGCATGAAGGGACGTCCACCAAAAGCAATAATAACAGATCAGTGTCGATCAATGCAAGGAGCAGTCGCGCAGGTATTCCCCGAATCTCATCATCGTCTTTGTCTGTGGCATATTATGAAAAAAATACCAGAGAAGTTTAGTGGATCAGGTCAATATAAAGAAATAAAGAGTACTCTAAAAAGCATTGTGTATGAGTCTTTGGACCCGCATGAGTTTGAAGATGCATGGTGCAAAATGATTGAGACTTACAGACTTGAAAAGAACGAGTGGTTATGTTCTTTATTTAATGATCGAAAGCGTTGGGTGCCGGTATATGTAAAAGTAATTTTTTGGGCAGGGATGTCTACGACTCAAAGGAGTGAAAGCATGAATTCTTTTTTTGACGGGTATGTGAATTCTAAAACCTCGTTACGACAATTTGTTGAACAATATGACAACGCATTGAAAAGCAAGATTGAAAAAGAAACTAAGGCTGATTTTGAGTCTCTTAATTCTTCATACAGATTAATAACTGGATTTCATTTTGAAAGATAGTTTCACGAGGCCTACACCAATTCAATTTTTAAGTTGTTTCAAGATGAGCTACGAGGTATGTTCTTTTGCAATTCTTCTTTGGTCAAAGTAGACGGTTCATTGTCTGTATTTCAAGTCATAGATATTGTGAAAGTGAAATATGGAGATTTCAAAAAAAGAGTTTTATATACCGTTACTTATGATGAGGTTGAGTTTGATATACGATGTTCCTGTCATTTGTTCGAGTTTCGAGGAATTGTTTGTAGGCATATGGTGAAAATATTGATTGAGAAGGATGTTAAAGAAATCCATTCACGGTATATTTTGTCTCGATGGAGAAAAGATGTGAAGCATGGACACTACTCAGCGATAAATTGTTTTGAAGATTTTATGAGTGGGGATAAAGCTAAAGAATTTGACCATTTGTGTTCCAACTTTTCTGAGGTCGCACATCGTGCCAATTCTAGCAAAAAGTGTGAATATTTGATGGGTTGTATAAATTTGGCGAAAAAAAGTTAAGTGATGAATCAATTTGGGGTTGTAATAGTAACGTAAATGTCATACCCGAAGATGTTCCTCATGTTTCAAACTCAACTATCAAGTTGTTGCCACCCTTGCAGGTACGTAGTAAAGGTCGTCCACCAACGAAGAGAAAGCAATCAATAATAGAAAAGGTGACAAAGACAAAAAGGAAGAAAAATACAACAAGATCTGAGCACGAAACAGTACCTCAAAATGATAACTCCTATACGTACCCGTTTGATCTTAACGAGTGAAGGTTTTTATGACTTGATTAAATTTGTAATGATGACTAGTACTTTTGTTGATCTTCAATAGTTTACTTTAGATTTATTTTGGTTGAATTTGTAATCATACATCCATTTTATAAATAAAATGAGTGGGGAAAGTAGGACCAAAAATTAAATCCTTTAGATTTATTTTGGTTGAATTTGTAATCATACATCTATTTTATAAATAAAATGAGTGGGGAAAGTAGGACCAAAAATTAAATCCACGACGTTTTTCCAATTTTTTATACAAAGGGCCAAAATGTAAATTAAATCCAAACAAGAAACTAACCACAGAGGGTAATTAAGGGAAAAAATGGCGGAAGTAATGGGATTGTGACAAGTGGCATCATCTTGTTAGTAGGCATATTGGTAGGTCTATTAGGTAGGATCAAATACCATTCCTCTTAAAAGAATGAACTCCAGTATTTTATTTGTGTTACATGTTTCTTGAAGTTTCCAAATGCACTTTGTAGATTGCTGTATTTAGGAAAGAAACACGTTGGTGTTGCATGGGATAAACTTTCCAGATTTGTAGCGTTTGGTAGTTACAAATACAATTTATGAACCACTAGTCTAATTATTTTATGGGAAGGGTAATGATATTTCTTCCTATCATTTCTTCATAACATATTCCTATCTATTTTTATCATGATAAATGGTAAAATTAAAGAATGATATGAGAAACGAAAATTAGTAGATGATAATGTCAAATTTAGAAGTGAGTATGTATATGAGTAGGAAAGAAAGATAATAGGAAGAAATATCATTTTTCTTCTGGGAAATACTAATGATAACCTTTAGGACATTGTTTAAGAAAAAAGTAATGTTTAAAATTATTGTACAAGTATAAAAAAACCACCCACCTTAAAATCATTAACCACTAAGGGTGATTATGCTTGAATATTTGTACATAGACAACATAATTAACCCTTAACAATTGGCATCTCTTATATATTTATTTAGAAGCGGCAAGATGAGTAAAGAGTTTGGTTGAAATGGGTCGTGTTCAAACGTTCTCTCTTTTCCATTTTAATTTAGGGTTTTGTTAATGACAGCCCTAAGAGTTGTCTCTAACGTGCATAAAACGGTTGTACATTCATTGATGGAGTAATGTTCCTAAAATTCAGGGGCGGTTTCTACTCGATTTTTACCTTCTTATTGACAGCACTAAGAGCTGTCATTATCATTTTCCTTTAATTTATTAGAATAACTTACATAAATCGTCGTTTGTATAAAATTTCATCCCTCCGAATTTTTATTACACAAATGATCCTTAATTTTGAAACTTTTAACATCAATCGTTCCTAAACATGTAACGGCTGTTTTTATTAGTGTTACAACTTACAAGTTCCGAAATTCCAAAATTTGGAATAGAAGACATTAAATGCAGAAGAAGTAAAGCGTAATCGAGAAGGAAATATGGTGTCTTCCTCAAGGTCTGGAGTTCGAATCCCGTTGTGGACATAGGTGGTAATTAGGAGTAGATTAGTGTTAGGTACTAGAAAGATTGTAATAGATAGTCTAGGGGGTAAAGTGTAACATTGCATATAAGTTAAGAATAGTTTAGGAAATGGTCCTAACTAACCAAGAATTAAGCCATGGTATAAATACCAAGGTGTAAGGCTTAATTCTTCAACTTTTGCACAATTATCATTTCAATTTCTCTGCATTTGTTCACTCTCTCTCTCTAGATTTCTCTCTCTAAAACTCTAATTCATCTTCTTCATTTTTCTTACTAAAATCATCATCAACTCCAAAGTATGGATTGATTCAGTGTTTTTATGCTTTTCAATTGGTATCAGAGCATAATTTCATCTTGAAAACGATCCAAATCCATCAATTGGTGTTAAAATCAGAAGAATCAGTGGGTTTTTGAAGGTTTTTGAAGAAAAAGGGGTTTAAGATCAAAAATCAGATTTAAGGTACTATTTCTTGTTATTATGGATTGAATAGTTTCCTTTTATTGTTATATTAAGCTTAGAATCAAGCTAGGATTGAATCTAATCCATACTGAAGAAGAATTAAGAGTTTTAGGAAAAACCATTAAAGCTTCAAAAACCCTTTAAATTCAAATTTTCGAATAGATCTAGGTTGTTTTTGAGTAATATAGTTGAAATGGATTGAAGGAAATAGTATTTGGGTCAGTTTGTGATTAAAATCAAAGAATTTGGGTAAAAAGAAATGAGCATTTTATGATCAAATTAGTGGGTTTTTAAGGCTGTTCGTAGCTGTTCTGCGCAAGAAACTGTTCGGCCCGAGAACAGTAACAAGTTCGGCCCGAACTTCAACCCAAAGTTCGGCCCGAACTTCACCCCGAAGTTCGGCCCGAACTTCACCCCGAAGTTCGGCCCGAACTTCACCCCGAACTTCGGCCCGAACTTCACCCCGAACTTCGGCCCGAACTTCACCCCGAACTTCGGCCCGAACTTCTACACAACTTCGGCCCGAACTTCTACACAACTTCGGCCCGAACTTCTACACAACTTCGGCCCGAACTCTTTCTACACTCGCGTGACAAAAGGGGCTGTACTGTAACGGTCATAACTTTCAGCTCGGGTGTCCGTTTCGAGCCCACGAGTAACCAAATCGAAGCTTAAGACGAAGGCTACGACGTGGTAAACCGGCGTACCCAACTTGCCGGCCCAAAAATGCTTGTTTCGATCGCTTAATTTGCGTTTTTGTGATTTCTCGGTCAATTTCCAAACTTCGTTTAGCCTCAGTTTCTAACCCGATCGTCGTTTTTCCCTAATTCAAAAATCTTAGGCACATTTAAAGTGTACTTTATCATCTGGAATAACCAGTTTAAGATTTCGGTAATTTTGAATTTTTGAAGACCAATCCACGGTCTACATCACATATTCTATTCCAGAACCTTCTCATTCTTAAAATTTTCTTTACCCCGTTTCAATCAAAATTCCCGTGAATTGTTCTTAACATGACTACCAAATAAACATTGTCTGCCGGGTCGAATGCCCAGGAGGATAAACAGTGCATTGCCAACCTGGCATTCATGGCAATACCAACTGAGGCTACAGCTGTGTTAGGCATTCCAAAAGATGATGAAAATGAGGTACACTCTTTTTCCTTTGACTCTTTATTATCTGATTCAGACACTGATGAATCAGAGAATTCCTTGTTTAATGAAAAACGTTTTACTAAAATTGATGAGAAATCACATTTGACAAAACAAATAACTGATTTGGAATCTGAAAAAGCACAACTCTTAAATGATTTGAGTGAGTTAAGTCGATGTTCTCTTCAAATAACTCAAGTAAACAAGGAATTACAAAATCAGTTGTCTACGTCAAAATCTGCTTATAAATTTCAAATTTCTGAATTACAAGAAAGTTTACAAAAACAAGTAAACACAACTAATGAATCAAATGCACAAATCTCAAAATTAAAGGCAGAAAATTTAACCTTTCGTCGTCAACTTGAAACTCTTGTTCCTCAAGTCAATCAAAATAAACTTTCAAATCAAAAAACACAAGAGTTACAACAACAGTTGTCAACATTTCATGCTGCTCATACCAGTGAAGTAAATCGTCTAAATCACATAATTAATACAAAAAATCTTGAAATATCAAACCTAAAAACGATGAAGACGGTATCAAATGACAAAGACGACTCCAAGCAGCTGATAAATGACTTAGCTATCCAACTCAGTCGAGAGCAAACATGGATGAAGTCTGCTGACATCAAGATGAAGGATTACCAAGATAAGTTGAAGGCAGCTGATAACGAAATTCAAAAACTGTCACACCCCGCCAAAAGTGGTTTGCGGAAGAACGGGCGTGCGACAATCATGAGTAAACATAGCATATGATTATCGTAAACAATAAATGTTTGATAAAAAGTAATGTCACCAAAATTTAATGTAAACAAAATAGTTGAACCAAAATATAGTTTTAACTAAAATTTGAAGGTGACATCTTTATAAAACAAAAGCTTGACTCCAATGCATGCGACTCAATGCTTAGCTAAGATACCTGAAAAACATAAGTAAAAGTATCAACAAAATTGTTGAGTGAATTCACAGGTTTTTAATAAGATCAAATAGTTCCATAGTTTTTGTTGCCATTCATGGCAAAAAAAAAAAAAAAAAATATAGTTTGATGATGTAAAGCGTTTAAAAATAGTCTGCTGAAAAGCTGTAGTAGAAATAGTTGTTTTCGTATGCCTTCATTGGCAAAATTAGTGTCATGATATAAACGTTAAAAACAGTCTGCTCAAAAGCAGTAGTAGGAGTAATCGTTTTCGTATGCCATCGTTGGCAAAAATAGTGTGATGATAACAATGTTAAAAATGACCTGCTCCGAGAGCAGTAGTACGATATAAATCGTGATAGTATAAACAATAGTTTTAGTATGCCATAATCGGCAAAAATATAGGGTGATGATATAAAATGTTAAAAATTGGCCTGCTCCGAGAGCAGTAGTAGAAACATAATAGACGGTGATCCCCCAAAAGGTTAGCTATACCCTTTTGAGTTAAAATACTGACCCTAAGTCCATAATCAAAACAACAACCTTAAACGTGCTAGATATGCACTCCTCGTGGTCGGTAAACACCGATAAATGATCAAAATCGTGGGAGGGTAGGTCTCCGCCAATAGTACTATTTGCATATCCAGGGCCTAGTCGCAACTAGCTAATGATTATGTATGTAACATATACGCACTTCCATGTACATCTAAACTTAGTCCAAGCATAAGGATTCGTTGTCTAGTTTCCAAAAATAGTTTTCATCACGATATAGTAAACGTTTATAAATATTGTAAACATTCATAAATTAGTTTATATGTTTTTCACCCAAAAAGTGAAATAGTTAAAAAGTAGTAAAAGAGAGGTTGTGAATTGAAAGTCACAAATAGATTTATAAAAGCAGTTATTATGTTTTCCACCCCAAAGTTATAAAACAGTACATAAAATGTGGTAAAAGTGGGGCTGTGAACTCACCTGATGCAATGCTAGCCAAAATGTAGATAATAATGTGGTTTCCAACCAAATGATCCTAGCGTCCTAAACGCGTAGAAATAATTAAATGAGTGACAGTCTAAATGACCCGTCTATGCTACATGATGCAAAATGATTTCCTAAAACGGAAATTAAACTCGAGCGATACGTTGGTGACATTGTGATAAGTGGTGTATTATTTAAATACGTTTTATTTGATTGTATAGTTTCTTAGAAATGTCTTACTCTTTGCTTTTAAGTAAACGATTTGTGGACCATCTGATAACTATAAATTTAAACAGTTATCGTTATTTATAAATCAAATGTGTATTTAATAAAGAAAATTAAATAAAAGTTTTATTTTAAGAAAATAATTAAAACAAACATTTAAATGATTAATAACTAGATATTAATCAGTTAATAAATTCAGAAAACATTATTTTTATACTTATGCTTAAACATTAATCTTTAAAAACAAAATTGGATATATGTTAAAAAACAGAAGTTGGACTACAACTTAGTTAACCAAAAGTTTTATTTGAAAGTGGGCTTATTTATCTTGGTTATCGTTTTATATTGTGGGGATGGACTCGATTAAAATTAAGTGCTAGTGGGTTTATTGCAAATTGGGTTTGCAAGTATTTATGTACTGGGTTTGTGACTGTCTAAGCATAACGAAGACAGCCATGCTCGGATATGATTAACGAGAGAGACAAAGAATGATCGGCGGTGTACACAATACACCCGCAAACGACGTCGTACCCACACCAACGTATACGCTCGAACACTAAATCAAAAAGAGAGAAGAAGAACTTGTTATACCTTACGATCGGAGAGAGAGAGATAAGATAGAAGATTGCTGGAGATGTCTGAGATGTCGTCGGAGACAGGCTGTAATCGCCGGAGGAGTTTTGTTTGTTTGCCGGAGGTGGCTGCCTATTTTTGCTCGGAGAAACCAACAGGGAATGGAGGCGGCCGGAGAAGCCTGAGCTCGCCGGAAACGTGAGAAGGAAGTGGTGAGGGTTGCTAGTTGGTAACCGGAAATATACAAGAAAGGTGGTGGGTGTCTGATTTGCTTGGCCGGAAGTTATCGTGATTTTATGATTCTTGCTTTTCATTTCCGGTTAAAAGGGAATCAGAGGTAGAGATATCGAGAGGTTACTGGTTTCCTCTTTACATTTCTGTGAATATGAGTATTATATGTTGATTTGGGAGTGGCCGGCTGTTAGAGAGAGCGCATAGGTTTGTTAGGATTTTATGGAAAAAGATTGGTCAATCACTATCGTTTTATTATAGGAATATGGTATGTATGGTTTGACCGATACTTTGGGCTTCCGTTATGAGGTACATCATGGGTAAGTTGTATGGGTATCACCTTTAAATGATAAATTAAATTCTATTAATTTACTTTATTAATGAATATTATGTACACATGTAACGACATAGTTATCCGGTAAAATATTTTAACAGTGTTTTACTCGTTTTTGAGGCAAGTTATTTCCTTACCTAAAGATATTGTTTTGGGAAACTATATACTCACTTTCTATATTCTTATGTCGTACCGGTAAATTTTTATGTTGTTATTTGTATATTTAACCGCAAGGATGTTTAGAAAATTGTTTTTCATACCCATTGATTTAGTTGACCAATGCATATTTTTGGTTTCGTTAAATTTTAAGACATGTCACAGACAAACTGACGCATGCCTAATAATGGTGTGTGCTACCGACACGTAATATAAGAGGTTTTGCTAGACTTAAATGGTAAATGAATATTTTTATAAATAAGATGATTATACTAAGACAAAGTGAGTTAAAATAATTATCGGGTCAAATATCGAATTTCGAGGGTTGTCACAAAAACTAAATGAACAAATCACAAACATCACAAACAATTTTAACAAGGAAATCGATGAACAATCAGCAACCATACACAGTCTTACTGTAAAGAAAGAAAATGCTGAAGAACACATCTCCAAACTGGAGCAGACGATTGTGAAAGCTGGTCACACTGAACAAACAATAAAATTAAATCAACCAAAAGAGTTCAGATCTTTCAAATCAAAAGTGGGTCTCGGCGCTGAGAACTCCCGTCCTCTGGAAAAAGCTGCTGATGTTGTTCCCACACTATACAATTACGATTACATGAACTTGGGAATATGGCAAAGCTTTCTTCATATGCCGGATGAGGAAGCAGAAATCGAGAAGTTCAACAGAGAAAAGAAGGAACACGCTCAAATCAGCTTTAACTATTCTGAATTGAACTATACATATGAAAAGAATAAAGCAAAATTTGAAAACAATGAGTACTTCCCGATTGTCATTCCAGAAGAATTTTCAATTTCTGATAATGAAGTTTTAAAACAAACAATTGAACCAAAGCTTTATGTTCCACCGTTGATTTTAGAAAAGAAAATCGTCCAACTTGAATCTGAAATTGATGAAACTCATAAAGCCTTTGATAAAGAAAAAGAAAATCTTCAAACAAAGATACATCAAATAGAGGACACGATTTCAGAATTAAAACATAAAACTGACAAAAATGTTTTTCAAAATTCTAAATCTTCATTAATAGGACCAGCACCTGTTAATCCAGTACCAATTACTTTGAGAAGAACCTCTAATTCACCACCTTTAAACGTCTCATTTAGAAAATTAGAGCCTCAGAGCAAGGAGCCCAAGCCCAATAGAGTCAAAGGAGATATGCCATCTAAGAAGCCGAGTTCGTCTAAGTCTAGTACGCTTAAGAAGCCTCGCGAGCTTAAGCAGTCTAGACCATATACGTCTTCAGTTTCTTCGTCCACTGTTAAAATTAACAGTAACAACTCCAAAAATTTTAAATCTCCTGCATTTGCTTTTGGAACTGTGTATGATGCTTCTGCTTATCGTCCTGTAAATTACTCACCTGATTATGATACTGTGTTCTTTAAACATGATGAATCTGGTAAAAAGAGACTGTATAATAAACTTACAAAGGAAAAAATTTCTCAAACTGATGATCGATTTTTTGTTAAGCTAAATGCTCCATGTGGTTTAAAAATCAATGTTTTCCATCAATATGGTAAAAATATAATATCATGCAAAACATGCTATCCACAATCATGCAAGACATCTGTCTCTCGTCCACACAAACCTAATAAAAAAGGTTCACCTTCACATGCCTCCAAACAGACGAAGAGTTCTTCCAAAACCCCATCAATCTCTGATAAACACTCGTCTTCTCGTCGCAAAGTTTCTCGAGGATCTTCCGCACCTAAGCCAAAGTCTTCAGGTTCCTCAAATAGCGACAACAACACAGCGACCAAATCTTCAACGTTTGTGAAATACACATGGATCAAAAATGAAAAATCTCATTGGATTATCCAATCCTCTGAAAAATCTTTAAAGTGGGTAGTTAAATCCACAACCTCTGAACTGCCTCCTTGCAGTTCTCCAAAGCTCTAAATTGATCTTAAAACAATTTTACATAAAAAATCTGTCACTAATCGTATAGGACCCATACATAATTGGGTACCAAACATGTTTTAATTGTTTTATGTAGAATAACCAGAAAGGTGTTTGGAGTTTGGAGGATAACTTATACACACTTCAGTGTATAACTCAAACCTCAACAGTATGGCTTATACATATTACAGTGTATAACCCGCGCTTCAACAGAATGGCTTTCAAGTGCATCAGCTTGAAACCCGGTCCTCAACGGAGAGTGGCTTCTGATCAAAACAGATTCAGAACCCGCACTCAAAAGAAAGCACAAAGCTCAATCAAGCTTAACCGCAAAACCTCTCCTTCAACCCTCCAACGATGTATAAGGTACGTCCTTCGATCTCAAAACTTGTCAATTACTTTTGTTTTGTCGAGGGGGAGAAATATTAATTCTAGGGGGAGAATTATTATTTCCAGGGGGAGAAAATTCAGAAAAACAAAAACAAAATACCCAAATAAAAAGTTTTATGTTTGTAACGTTAATCATAAGTTGTTGTAATATCCGTAAACGATCTCTTTACTAGTTCTCTAGTAAAGATTGCATCTGTTTGTTACGAATTCTTTTAATTCTCGTTACTTACTACTTCAAAAGACATACCTTCCCATGGTTTGCCAGATCCGGCCACACCTTCCCAGGGAAATATTTCAGCCAACTGGTAAATGTGAGGGTTTAGGTCTAGGGTATAGTAATAGGTGAGTGCAAGGTGATGTGAAAACATGATAAATCAAAGAAAACACACCTTATGAGTGCATCCAAACCGAAAACAAACCGGGCAACCAATTAAATAGGTGATCATTCATTCGTTGAATGTTTCACTAGACTTTACTTGCCCAGTAAAGCAAATGCACGCCACCACCAACTACTCAAATTCCTCTCAACAGGGATTTGTTTCATTTCATCAGGGGACGTAGCACAAAAGCTACTGACTACTCATTCGGAGTATGTCGGTATTGAATAATAATAACCTCCTGCCCCGGGTTAAGTCTCTTTGTATGCACAGTGTGTCTAGTTCTCACCCCCAAGAATATTTCCAATATAGGACACCTGCACTACAAACATGGATCTCCGTGAATCCATCGGAACACTCGTAGTGGCATCACAATCTGATGTTTCACGAGGATTGAGTGGAAATCCTGCTAGAGCTATAATCACGCCAACTCTAAACGCAGGTCACACATTTGAACCAACGGTTGTGCAAACGACTACCGATTCATACCGTGTGCTAACGGATACTCTAAGTGAGTCCGGTATTACCTAAAATCCACGTGAAACTCCTAAAACGAAACATCTTCAAAAAGCTGATTAAAATGCACATGAGCGTAATAGTCCACTCTCAAATTACTCCTATGATCTGCTAAACCCAGCATGATCTTCCCCGGAGCCACCGACAATATAGGAACTAAAAAGTGAGGGTCCCTAGGTCTAGGTGAGCAGAATCAAGTATCATGGGATCTTGATTGGGGTGCGCTGAGGTAAAAATTGAGAGGGGGTATGAAGTATGGGGTGCAAATCAGCTTATCACATGGTAAAAACAAAAACGAGGGTGTGGTTGAAAAATGAAAAAGTGAGTTGAGTGAGGAGCGTGTGTGAAAGGGTTAAAAGAAAACGGAAAACCCTCCCTAAACCGAACAAATGACCGGGTAACCTCATCTATATCAGATTGCATATTTTGCTTTCTGATTAAGACATCATGGACCCAGTGATGCAATGCACAACCCCCACTGACCACTCAAGTACAAAAAGTACTTGTTTCAAAATCACGGAGATAACCACATCCACTATCGACATCTCATTTGGAGATTGTTGATATTGAAAAAGAGGACCCACCTCCAGTCCTCGCCTTCGTTTGTCCACATATAGAGTCTAGAAACGAATTAAATTTCTCTAGGACACAGGCACTCTACCAAGCATATCTTTGAGATATTGCCGGAACATTCATAGTGATACCAAAATTATTGGTATTCCACGATGATTGAATGGAAATCCTACCAGTGCTAACATCAATGCCAACACTGAACGTAGGTCACACAGTTTCTGTAACTGTTGTGCTAACAGGAAATCTATGTGATCCTGGGTTACCCTGATACATTCTTGTGCGAAGATCAGACGACCGTACTCCATTCTTATCAACAACGGTCACTATGTCTGATAGAAAATCTGATGACTGTACTTCAATCTTATCAACAACAGTCAATAAATCAGATAAGGGATTCTACGACCGTACTCCAACATTATCAACAATGGTCAGAAAATCCACAACATATCAACATTCCGCACTGCTTCAACTTCAACAAACATCAGGAACCAAGGATCTGCAGCAAATCGACAAACGCCACAACTTCAAGAAAGGACTTCCGCTGCTAACCGCTCTATCTATGGGTCTACATTCAGTCGATTTGCATGAAGTCTTCTGGAATACTTTATATTGGTTGAAAAGCCGATTAAAAGTATGTCTGTCACTGATGATTAAAGGCTGATGCTGTTTTATCAACATAACTGCTCAACGGTTCAATTCTCAGCTCCAGCCTTACAAACACAGAAGTCTTCAAAGATATGCAACCTAGTCTACTATTACAAAGGGGGAGATTGTTAGGTACTAGAAAGATTGTAATAGATAGTCTAGGGGGTAAAGTGTAACATTGTATATAAGTTAAGAATAGTTTAGGAAATGGTCCTAACTAACCAAGAATTAAGCCATGGTATAAATACCAAGGTGTAAGGCTTAATTCTTCAACTTTTGCACAATTATCATTTCAATTTCTCTGCATTTGTTCACTCTCTCTCTCTAGATTTCTCTCTCTAAAACTCTAATTCATCTTCTTCATTTTTCTTACTAAAATCATCATCAACTCCAAAGTATGGATTGATTCAGTGTTTTTATGCTTTTCAATTAGATTTGCCGTTTCAAAAAAAAATGTGTTTTTACCTTTTTTTAACAACACCTAATCTACTTTATATTTTGTTCACGACGCGATTTGAACTCATGACCTATAGTCATGAGCAACACCTTAAACTATTCTCCAATGCCACTAGGCTACAAGGCCTTGGGTAAATGTGTTTTTACCTAATCGAGATATGCAACAAGATTCTCGATTGTTTATGAAATACTTGCATTGTGCTAAAGTTCAAATTATAAGTTGGATAGTTGCAGAGTACACAAATCTTGTAAAGAATGAATATTGCACAATGGTGCCAATTGGAGTTCTAGTGATCAAAGTTTTGATTTCATGGATTAACAAAAACGACTTCAGAACCACATAAAACATGAAAATATGTATAAATAAATAATTTACTTAATACGGAAGCCTAATTTAATATTTGGTTGTAGGGTTTAGACTTAATGTAAAACCTAATGAAACTATAATCAAGCTAATCCATGAAGATTCAAGTGAGAAATAGAAGATTTGAGTGAGTGTGTGTTCTTGGTGTAAGTGTGTGAAGTTGAGAGAGAATGAGATGAATGAAACTTTCCCTAAAAATGTATTCAGTAATTGTGTGGAAAGCTTGACTTGAAAGTCAAAGATACAACCTTATATACTCCTACCACTTAACAAATGACAAGTTAACTAACGGACTTTAAAGATCAAAACTATTACAAAACTAGTCCTAACAATCTCCCCCTTTTTGATCTTTAACACGTCATCCCAGTCTTCAAACTTCAGATTCTTCTCATTATCTGTCTTTGGCAAGAAAATGTTTTTCTGAATTTCAAGATTAAAATATTTCAGAAATCTGGAAGTTTAAGATACTCAAAGTGGATATGTTTTTCGTTGATACTGTTTGAGTGAGGAAATCCTATAACTGATTTACTAAAGATTTGAAAATTTTAGGAAATATAATATCAGTTAAGTAAGGATTTGACTGGGTTTTCAGATAATGAAGAGGTTGTTTTTTGGATTTTGTGGTAGAGGAGGATAAAGATATAATGATAGTGTTTTTGAATGATTTGTCAGTTAAAGTTTTGGATGTGTATGTATGATTGTTTAGTATGTATGGAAAAATGATATGTAGATTTAGGATTTGGGTGAATGTGGATAATTTGTATTTGATATGTAACAAAAGGTTTGTACAGTTAAGCTTTTGTACGGATAATGAATGTTATGGAATTTTGGAAAGAATGGTTTAAACGGTTAAGCCTTTGAATGTATGTGATCGTTACGGAATTTGAAAAGAAAAATTTAAACGGTTAAGATTCGGATGGAAATGGATGTGGATTTGTGGTTTGGATAGAAAGATTTATTCGATTAAGTTTCTGGTTGAAATGATAGAGTTTTTAATGTAATGGTTGAGATTTTTGTAGATATGTCGATTTCTTCTTCTTCTTCACTTGTCTTTCTTTCTAAAACATTGTTTATCACTTTCTCTTCCTCTGAATTTCTTGATATATACTATATCTGATTTTGCCGATAATTTGAGTACATTAGACATGAATTTTCTTCGTTGATGAGATGTTTGTGGTTCTTCTCAAAGTTGTACATTTCTTGCTCATTTATTTCTTGCTCATTTCTCCCCCTCATGAGGATCATGAAAAGGAGCCTCATGTTAATGATGAATAAATGCGTTGAGAAAACGGAGAGAGGAAATTGAATGTCTTTGTAATACAAGAGCCAAGATAGGATAGTTGTACGGTCAATTTCGGAATCGAGAACCAGTAACATGTAGTACTCATGAAGTATCCAGCTAAAATTGATTTTCCAGAATCTTTGAGAAAAATATTTGAAAAATAGAGAATAACAGTGTCAAGAATCACCGGAAGTCATAAACAGATGCAATCTTTACTGAAGAACTTCAGGAAAGAGATCAACGAATTTGACAGACAGGATGATTGAAGACATTGTTAAGCAAAGATTTGAGGTTTAAAAGAAATCAATTTGAAGTGGATCAAAGATCAGTGCACAAAAACGATTTTGTGTGTGAGAGCATATTAATAATTCAGAATTTAATCTGAACAATTTGGAGAAAATGTAAAATACATTCTCCACTGATATATGTTTGTAAAAATTGTTTGAAAAGTGGTAAGAACAATCAATCCAAGAAATTGTTATAAACAGATGCAATAAGTACTAATCGAAATTAGTAAAGAGATCGACGAATTTAACAACAGCTTGTGTTGAGTGTTACAAACAGATATTTGAAAATTTTAAAAATTGTGCAAAATCAGAAAAATGATTTGAAAAATTATGTCAGCAACGCAAGAGAAAAAAGTTGGTCATAAACAGATGCAATCTTTACTAATGAGATTAGTAAAGAGATCGACGAATTTGACCAAAATTTATATCTTACGTTGTGAACACATCATTGTGAGCACAAAGTATGAGTAAAAATTTTGTGAGGAAGATACAGATGTTGAGCATAGAATGTCAACTCTGTATGAGAAAGTGAGGTCAATAACGCAAGAGAAAAGAGTTTGACATAAACAGATGCAATCTTTACTAATTAGATTAGTAAAGAGATCGACGAATTTGTCAAAAACTTATATCCTACGTAACTAACACATGAGTTGAGTAAAAAAAATGTAACGGTTAAGATTGAGTTGTGCTAAGGTTGTAGCAACAACGAAACTCAAAATGTTGAAGTTTGTAGAAAAATTTGAGTTTCACAAGAATATGAAAAATCAGAATGTGATGTCAACAATGCAAGAGACAAAAAAGTGTCATAAACAGATGCAATCTTTACTAACGAAAGTAGTAAAGAGATCGACGAATTTGACAACAGTTTGTATCCTACATTGGTAACATATGAGTTTAAGTAAAATTTTTGAATATAGTGTGAAGTTGTGCCAACGGTATGACAACAACGAAACTCAAATAGGTTTTGAAAGATATTGAGTTTAAGTTTGAAAACAAAACTGAGGAGATGATGTCATCAACGCAAGAGACAAAAGTATGTCATATACAGATGCAATCAATACTAATCGAAACAAGTAGAGAGATCGACGAATTTGACAAAAATTTGTATCCTACGTAGACAACATATAAGTGAGGAAAGCATTTTTGAACTAAAATAATGAAACTCAATTGAACAAATTTTGAAAATATTGAGATTGAGTTTCTGAAAGATTTGAATAATGAATAAAAACGTGTTAACAATGAACATGCTCCCCCTTTATCGATGAAGGTTCATAAAAATGCTCCCCCTTGACCAATGAATGTCAATTTTCTCCCCCTTAACAAGTGAATATTGATTTTCTCCCCCTCAACCAATTAAGAGCTATTTGCTCCCCCTCAACCAATGAAATCATTGAGAAACGGGTTTCAAGCTGAGTTACTTGAAAGCCATTATTTTGAAACGCGAGTTATACACTAAATTATGTATAAATCATCTTCCTGCAAAACAAATCAAACAACTTTTGGTACCCATTTGTGTTTGGGTCCGACAATGTTAGCGTGGGAATGAAACCAACGATAAGCCGTATCGATTTGATTTAAAGATTGAGAGTTCCATGAAAAACTGAAACTTGATGTTTCACTTTCAAATAATTTCTGGGGAATTATTTGAGATGTTGGAGTTTTGGGAACCCATTTTGCTTTTAAGATTGAGGATGTTTTGTAAACATAAACAGGAGATGTTTTTGGCACTTGTGTAAAAGTCATATTAGGTTCCAATGAAAGTAAATCATTTCTTGAGTATTTTAACGATTTAGTTTTGGAAAAGATTTTCTTTGAAGCACTCGAATGTTTCAACACGGTTGATGGTGTAGGTTTATCCACTTGAGAATGCTTAAGTCTATAAGAGGAACCTAATTTATTTGGAGTTTTAGGTGCGGAATTTCCTCTAATAACTTGTTTAAGAGCATTCAGTTTCTTATCAGAGTGTGGCGGGACCGTGGATCTCCTAGGCTTAGGCTTGGTAGAGGATCTGACTTGTGATTTCGGTTTAGGTGTAGAATTTCCTCTATGAACCTCAGTTTGCTTGATTTTATAAAAATCACGATATGCCATGACAGGAGAAAACATTCTTGAGTTTTTACTTTTATTCGTTGCAGTTAAAGGAGAATCTAAGTTCATAGATGCACTAGGCTTCTTAAGTTTCTGAAGATTAGATGATTTAGATTCTAAATTTTGAATTTGTGCTTGCAACTTTAGTTTCTCTTTCTCATAGGATTTATGTGTTTCATCAATTTTATTTTCTAATCCGTGAATTTTTGTTTGTAGAACTGATTTTTCTTTGTCAAACGCCTTATGTGTTTCATCTAATTCAGTTTCCAATTGACAAATTTTCTTTTCAAGAATTAGATTTGGTACATAAATCTTTGGTGTAACCTTTTGTTGAATAACATCATTTCCCTTAATTTCAAATTCTTCTGGTTTTATAATGGGAAAATAATCATCATTTTCAAATTGAGCCCTTTTAGTTTCATATGTTTTATTTAATTCAGTGTAATTGAAACTAATTTGAGCATTCTTCTTTTTAGCTCTGTTGAAGTTCTCTATTTCTTCTTCCTCGTCAGTCATCCGAATGAAACGCTGCGAGATTCCATTGAGTAGATATCTTGAATCATATAATGTAGGAGCCATTTTGCACGCGGTCTTAAGATATTCTGGATTGTCAGCTCCTAGCCCTTCTCGAGAGTTGAAATATTTGAAATCTTTAGGCTTGTTAAGATGAATGGTTTGATCAGTGTGTCCTCGTTTAACAATCAATTCCTCAAGATGTTTGATATGTGAATTCAATGTAATTGTTTCATGCTTGAGTGTGTTTATGATAGTTTGTTTGTTTAGCATTTCTTTAGAGGAAATGATGTTTTGTTCATGAAGATTTTCGGTTAATTCTTTGATTTGAGAAGTTAATGATTTAAACTGTTGTTCATTTTCATCAAATTCTTTTTGTTTACGTTCCAACCAATTTTTAGTTATTTGATATTCATGCCATGTGTCAATGTACAATTTGTAATATTTGTCATTTCGATCGTTTGAAATTGTATTTTGGGCATTTTTAAGATTTGTTATTTCCATTTCTTTTTCAGAAATTGTATGAGACAAATTCTTAACACCATTATCATATTTTACATTCAATTCTGATACTTGATTTTGTAACTCCAGATTCTCAAGTTTGACATTTTTAATTTGTTTAATCTGTTGAACAAGTTGTTCATTTTCATTTTGCAAATTATTTAAACGTTCTTGAAATTGATTATTTAAATCTTTTTCATCTAAAATGTTTTGTTTTAAATAATCAATTTCAGAAATCTGAGTTGTAACAAAACAAGTATCCGGACCAATAAGATTATCAGAATTTGAAAAGAGGGAACTGATTACCTCAAGTTCTTTGTTGGCCTCTTCATTAAATCGATCAGTAACCTCCATATGCTTTTCATCCTTAGGATCTGAATCTTCCATCCATTTACTATCTTCAACTAAGAACACTTTTTCATACTCAATTTGTTTAGCCCTCGACATTTTACGTTTATAATACTCGGAATCCCGAACGATTAATTTCTTTGTAGCATCCAAAGGTGTGACGGTTGGCTTTTTAGTTGAGATTGTAGCAGATATATCAGGCTTAATGTCGAATGAAGATCTCAGATTATTGTTTGTAGGCTTTGAATTATATTTCTTCTCATAGTCTGAAATTTTTGTCATAACTCGTAGTACGTCGTGACGTTCTTTATCCAAATCATCATTGATAGCTGGTGTAGGTTTTTCCATTTGTTTATAATATTCGGCAGCTTTTCTCGCATTGGCAAGGTCTTTATCCATATTTTTACGATTATTAGGATTTTGGGTAAAAGTTTTTGGGGTTTTTACGATAAAGATCTTGTGAAAGTTTTCTTTTAAAAACCTTTAAAAAAAACAAATGTAAACGTTAAAAGTGTTTAAAAAGTTTGAAAAAAAACAAATTTGAGAATTTAAAAAGTTTGGGCTTAGAAATAAAGTGTAAGATATGAGCTCAAAACAGATTTGGACTTAAACAATTGTGGACTTAATGGTTTGTGGGCTTAAATCTTGTATTTGGGTTAAAAGAAAATGTAAACATTTTAAATGTTTTGAGATAAAAAAAAAATTGATTAAAAAAAAATTTGTGTCAAGATGTATTGTAAATATTGAGCGAAATGGATTTAAAAAAAATTTGTTGTTGGATTTAAAAATTTGGTAAAAAAAAAATTTCAGACGATTTTTAAAATGATTTTAAAATCAAAATTGTAACAAGATATGTACTTTTTGGGCTTAAAATCTCGGTTTGGGCTTCGTGATAGAGGAAATGTTTTTAATTTGGATATGGGCTTAAAAATAAAGTTGATGATGGACTTTGTGGATTTATGACAAATTGGGCTTAAAATTGGTTTGAGACTTAATCAAAGCAATTGCCAATTGCCGAACTATGTTTGGGACGGAATCAAACACACGAGTTCAAGTGGAATCAAGCCAGTTGCCAATTCAAGACCAAAGAGAGATCGAAATCAATTGCAGAATCAATCTAAGTTGTTGAATGCCGAACTCTTTGTGCCGAAGAATGTGCCGAACTCTCAATTAGATCAGAAGACTTGAGTATGGCCGAACAAAAATCGTCTTTGGTGTCAAAATCAAAATCGAATGATTCGCAAATCGTTTTTGGTTTTGAAATCGTTTTTGTAATTGACTGATGAAAGCAGAATCGGAATTAAGTAATAATTTTGATTAAGTAATAATTAAGCAGAATCGTTTTTCAGATTTGAGTCGAACAATTGAATTCGGTCGGTGTCTGAGCTGATGACCTGGTTGAGGTCGAATCGGGAATCAAGCAATTGTAATTGGAGTCGATTGTAGTCGGAATCGATTATGATTGAGAAGCCGAGATCATTGTTTCAATTGAGTCGATTGTGATTTCAAGCCGAACTTCTTCTGAGATATTACGCTTGAAGCCGAACATTCAAAGAGCAGTGAAGTTCGGGCCGAACTATTGGGCTTATGGACTTCGGGCCGAACTTCGATTGGGCCAAAGAAAATGCTCGGGCCGAACTTGTGATTTTGGGCCGAAATTCAACTTCTGGCCGAACAACTAAAAGAGCCGAAGTTGTTCTTTGTTCTTGAAGCCGAACTTGTTGACGGTAAAGCACAGACGTATTCTTCACCTTATTGATCCGAATTTACTTAAAACTTGACCGATTTCATTGATTCTTCTTGCTAATTGCTCGAAATCCAAATGCTAACACTTTGATCCGATCAATTTCTTCAATCCATAACACAAAAGCTTTGATTCTTCGATTTTCAGAGAATTTTGAACTTTTCACTTTTTCTCTAAAATCATCAAATTGAGGATCGATTGTTGACGGAATTGATCTGAATTCGATTCTATTCTTCTTAGAAACAGTGCAGACACACTATTCAGCACTCAATCCATCGATTTGGAACAAAAAAATTACAACATTTAATTTTCATGAACTAACAAATTTTACTTCACTTTTTCTCAGATCTAGATCATTTTAGCTCGATTTTGGATCTTCTCACAGAGAGATTTTGCTCTGATACCAATTGTAAAACCTAATGAAACTATAATCAAGCTAATCCATGAAGATTCAAGTGAGAAATAGAAGATTTGAGTGAGTGTGTGTTCTTGGTGTAAGTGTGTGAAGTTGAGAGAGAATGAGATGAATGAAACTTTCCCTAAAAATGTATTCAGTAATTGTGTGGAAAGCTTGACTTGAAAGTCAAAGATACAACCTTATATACTCCTACCACTTAACAAATGACAAGTTAACTAACGGACTTTAAAGATCAAAACTATTACAAAACTAGTCCTAACACTTAAAACCTAAAAGGGTGAAGTAGCACACAAGTAAAGACCATTAAAAACAGGATCTTGCTAGTGCCTTTACCAACTTTAACTCCTACTTTCTACTTCCATTTCTTCACTATCCGGTAGTTAGCGTAACATGTATATATACGCGATTATATATGTATATACGAGAAGCCAACATTCAACTATATGTCGGTTTTTATTGGGAGGAATTTTCCGAACTCCATTTACTTAAACGGTCCAAAAAAGATTCTACTTCTGACGGGTTACAAAGTGAGTGTAAAGCCATTGTATCTCTCGGTATTGATGATACTATTATCGGGTATCCTTTGCCACTTGCCCTTAAAACCTGAAATATCAACATTTGATTTTTAAAATGAAGTTAGGATTAAATGAAATATGTGTTAAATAGTTAATTATTATAGTTTATCACTTATGTTTATAACGTATAGTGTAGGGCCCCTTTGTATAAATAACATGTATTTGTAACTCAATATAATTTGTATCAATACACGTATAACACTAACCGGTATTTCCACAATCTCTAACAATATGTAATATAATACCTTGAAAGCATCTTCATCTGATCGATCATCTCCGATGTATATGGGGAGGACATCACTTGACTTGTCAAACCCTAAAGCTTCTAATAAATACTTAAGAGCATCACCTTTGTTCCATTTTATAGATGGTCGAATTTCCAACACTTTTTTGCCACGTGTCATGTGAAAACCTGGATTGTTTGCAAGCATCAATAGTACTTCCTCTTCCATTCTTTCATAATCCTGTTTAGTTAATTAATTAATTATCACATGATCATAAAGAACTTTTTTCAAAATTAGTATGTGGCGTATTGTGAGGAGTATTCGAGTTTTCAAATTTTGGATACCATACTTTTGAAAACAATTCTTAAAGCACATTACAACCGATATCTGTTTGAAATCCCTATTACTTTTAAAAAAAACTTCCTAATCTTTTTTTTCTGGTGAAAATAACTAAAGTACAGTTTGGGTAATACCTCATCATTAACATGTCCATAATGAACAGAAAGACAAAATGTGTTATCCTCAACCACCACCCCTTGTATGTGTTGTGTGCTCTTTGTAATTTCATTTAATATCTATGTCACATTACAATTAAATCAATTCAATACTGTCACTTTTATATATGCAACTTGGCAAATTAAATATATGGATTTAATCGTACCTTCTTAACGGCTGGTAAAAATTCTTGAGCTGGTCGGAAGACGATAAACTCATTCCCCTAAGAAATTTAACATGTCACACAATGGTTAAAAAAACGAAATTAATTCGACATTATGCTATGCGTTACCTCATTATCGATGTTTTTTTGTTGAAATTTTTTATTGTAAGAGTTATTTTTTAGGGCTGGTCCCATAGTATCCATCCCATGACTTCCTGAGTAGTATAATGTATTTAACTTAACAAAATCATAAACCTGATGAATTTAAGGAATCTAGATGTTAGACAAACATTTTTGTGCAATAATTCTCAATTTAATTACTATGGACCTTTTGGCGACTCCTGCCACTGATAATAGCTGTTGGAAAGCAATTAGATACATTGCGTACTACTTCACGCATCTACAAATTGTATTAAATGAAACAAAAAAAAGTAGTAAAAAAATGAACAAAAACATCTTGCCACGTGTAATTATTATGCATTAAGAAAAAGGAAAATTTGTTGTATTAAGTACCTGATCGGACATGAAAGCACACTCGGGAAAACTTACAATGGGTGATAATGTGCCATCATAATCTAAGAATACAACTATTTGCTTCCCCTTTGCCAGATTGATCATTTGGTTAAATTCACTCAGAGCACAAGGATGTTCCCTCTTTATAAAACCAAACTTTAGTTAATTATTTATTTATAGAATAAAAGTATAAAACACAATAATAACAATATATTTTCAGTCACTTACCAACCAAGTTATGTAATTTTGATCTATTGCAACCGGGTCACTAACTCTAGTGTAACCGTCATCCACGTGATCGTGTTTGGATTTGGACATCGATTCAGATTCACCTTCAGATCCGAATCTCGCAGGTAAGCATCGTTGCATTTTTTATGTTAGGCGTCCTAGAATTGTCTATTATATTGTAAAAAAAGTACAACGTATAAATGATAAATAATTAAATAAATAGATAAGCTAAGAGATATTAAGTTAAGAAATGATATGTTATATGTTATATGTTATATGTAGGGGTGAGCATAACAGGGTATCCGTCGGTTCCGACCGGAACCGTAACCGGAATCTCTTGTATCAGTTCCTCAATTTTTGGAACCGGAACCAGAACCTCCGGTTCCGATGCCGGTTCCGGTTACCCTATCTCTAAAAGCGTAAAATTAAAATAAGATACAAAGCTTAAATATTAATCATTTTTAATCATTTTATCTACTAATCTTTGAATAATTATAAATTTCAAACACTTAAACATATGATTGTCTAATTATTATATTGTTAAAAAGCTATATTTAGACTAATTAATGACTAAACTCATTCAAAATTTACACAAAAATTATCATATTGTTAAATTTGGACATTAAATTTATCAAATATATAATATTTTAACAAAAATGGACCGAATAATCGCCGGTTCCGGTTATCCACCGGTTACCGGTTCCTAAATTTTGAGAACCGGAACCGGAACCTCTTAGGGCGGTTCCATAAATTTAGGAACCGGAACCGGCGGTTCCAAAACGGTTCCGGTTCCAATTCCAGTTACCCGTTTTTTCTGCTCACCCCTAGTATGTACCTAAACATATAAAATTGAATACTTAATATTCTTAACACTTTTAATAAAAGTGACAAAAAGTCATAATTTAGTTGACCAAGTCAAAATAATTACTGTAAAAGCGAAGACAGCATCGGGTGGAATTCATTTAAGAATTGCAACGTAGCAAATGGTTTTGACAAGAAAACCAGTAGTTGGTAGATAAAATAAGTAAATATGTATATAAATGGAAAAAGCATACTTGGATCGAATACTGATATTATTGAAAAGAAAAGGTTAGATTCACTTATTCTATATCATTGAAGCTTACGTCATACATAAACTATCAACTGTTTTACTTAAACTAAGTTTGGAAACATACACACTTTTGTCTAGATGGTCCCAACGTACATCAAAGTTGTTTAAAACCAAAAAAAAGATATTTTTTCGTGTTTGACACGTATGACAATGATATTTTTAGTGTTTAAACCGAGCATCCCTTAGAGAAGGCGGTATGGTGGCGAGGGAGGGCATGCGCCGGACGCCACGTCGGTACCACACCGGGCGTTATGTGAGCGAGCTCCGGCGCCGGACTCTCGACGAAGCCATCGAACGAATCACAGGCTGCCACGTGGACTAGCCGTTGGGCAACGACTGAAATTCGAATTTTTTTATTTTTATTTTTTTATTTTTCAAATAAACCTTTAACCCTTATAAATACCACCATTTTTATACAATATTTCCACACAATATTTCTCGCCATTTCTCAAACTAAACCTTTTCACACAACATTTTCTACACAACTTTTTGATCAAAATGCGTCGAAATTTGATGGATCCCGGAAGTTATTCATCTGATATCGACGATGCGACATATATTTTTTTTATGACTCAAGCGCATCAGTACATGCAACGCCAACAAGCTCAACCAACCCGGACTCGCGTGCCAGTCTATCGAGATCGTGAAGCTGCCGAGCAACGTTTATTGGATGACTACTTTGGTGAGAATCCTAAGTACCCTGAGACGGTTTTCCGGCGTCGATTTCGTATGAGCAGGAGATTATTCTTAGAAATAGTTGAAGGTATTTCTAACTATATTGCTGAACCTCTTCCCTACCATTTTGAATTTTTTAAAGTACGACTGGATGCCACCGGTCTAATGAGTTTTAGTGTTATAATGAAATGCACGTCAGTCATTCGCCAATTGACGTATGGCATAACACCTGATTCACTTGATGAATATTTACAAATTGGTTAACATTGTGCACGTGATTGTCTAAATCATTTTACCAAGTGTATTATAGACTTATATACCGCTGAGTATTTAAGGAAACCCGACATCCATGACGTTCAAAACTTATATACAAAACACGAGAACGCTCATGGGTTTCCTGGAATGCTTGGTAGTATAGATTGTATGCATTGGGAGTGGACCAACTGTCCAAAAGCATGGCACGACCAATTTGGTAGGGGTGATAAAAAATACCCAACTATAAAACTAGAGGTTGTCGCCTCGCAAGATTTGTGGATCTGGCACGCATTTTTTGGGGTTGCGGGTGCCAATAACGACCTCACTGTGTTAAATAACTCACCCTTGTTTGATAACCTTCTTGACGATATTGCTCTTTCGGTCCCTTTTGTTGTAAATGGAGTGACTTATCCGAACGGGTATTACCTAGCTGATGATATTACCCATAATGGGCAAGCTTTGTCAAATCATTTACTGTTGCACGAGACGAAAAACGTGCTTACTTCAAACGAAGACAAGAAAGTGCAAGAAAAGACGTAGAACGTGCATTTGGTGTCTTACAGGGGCGTTGGGGGATTATTCGCCAACCGGCTCGTTCGTGGACTGTAAACAAGCTGCGTAGAAGTTAGAACCATGTACACATGCATCATATTACATAACATGATTGTAAAAGATCAAAACTTTGCCATAAGCGATATGAACGAGTTGTATGTTACTCCACAACTTAATTTACAACGTACTTGGATCGAGAGAGCCGAAATACAACGACTGAGATCAAGGGAATTACGTGATAAACGTACACACGAATCACTCCAACGAAATATAATGGACCATATTTGGCAACGATATCAAGAAAATCGTATGTAATTTTCGAGATTGTTTTTTAAAAAAATCGGTAATTTTTTTTCGGTTGTTTATTTATTTATTCGGTATTTGTATTTTTTTAATTTGTAGTTTGTATTTGTTGTTTTAATGAAATATTAAGTTGTTTGAAAAAAGGAAAAAGAAAAAAAAAAGAGGTGGGGCCCAAATTG